>NW_019168037.1:11728047-12265219 GCF_002303985.1 Durio zibethinus | reverse complement strand
TTGCACATGATCAACCATTGATAAGGGATATTCTTGCATGATTATCATGGTGGCAAGCTCCCTCATTGTGACATTTTGACCAAAGGAAAAGGTTTTTAGTTTTACTTTTCTATCTGCCTTCCTTTGATTTGCTACCAGTACTTGTTGATGAATATCCATTTGAAATCACTTGCTGCACCTCTCGAATGCTCACGCAAATGCTTGTCCCGTTCTCAGAAGCACCACCAAAGTTTTCTTACAATAATTGCATATTGCCTTCCATTCATTATTGATCTTATTTTTTAGAATATTTCCAAACTTCTGATTTCAACTTACTTGAGTTATACCCACTATCATCAACTTTAACACCCTCGTTAGTCACACTTAATGATGGAGTTGCATTTTCATCAGATGTTGGAATGAAAGTTTGCTGAATTGGTGATTGATGTAAGGGAGAAGCAGGAGGTGTTGAGGAACACGAATTATCTCCCAAATTAGACATTTTAACTTCATTCATAAAAAAAAAATTTAAGTTATTATTCTTGATATTAACAAATAAAGCAACTAAATAAATTAACTATATCAACCAAAATAGAAAGGTTTATTAACAAATAATTCTATTAAAAACAATTGAAAAACAAACTTAGAATCTAAGTATTAAAAAAATTAGAAAAATTCATTCCATAAAGAAAAGAAAGAGATTATCCTACCATGTACAACTTAGCATGCACCTTTGGCCAAATAAGGAGGCTAATTAGCATATAAAACAAGTTAAAATGTCTTCATTAGTCTTATCAAACTTAAAAAACCCAAAAAACTATGTAAAAAAATAAGTAAATTTATACCATAGGAAAGATTAGTTTATGCAAAAAAATATATGTGAAAGCAAAATGAATATAATTTTCCTTTCACCCAAGAAATGCATGTATACAAGCAACTATAAGTGGTTAGTTAAAGGGGAATTGAATCATTGCAAGGAAATTTGTTTTAACTTGGATGCCACACTAAATAGCATGCATGATGTCAATTTGATTTCAAAATGCTGATGAATTGACAACCCAATAAGAGGCACATCTTATGCTAAGAATTAGTGATATACATAATCCAACAAATGAAGTAATTTATCCAGCCTAGAGTTGATTACAAGAAATGTGAAGTCATACATAGGTGCCCAAGGCAGTGCTGCTACAAAACTGCTTGTCTCCAAAAATGTATTTGATAGAATTAAGGATTTAACTCATCTTGGATGATGTTGAGCAAAAAGTTGAGCTAGGAAGCCTCAAAGACTATACCATATAAATGTATCTGTAAAAGACATGTTACTTAGCCTACTACGCAAATGTTACAAATCAACATGAACTACCACTACCACAATCTTGATTAAAAATACAGTTCCAATAATAGAACTAGAAAATTAGGATAAGATTGCCATTTTAGAAACTATGCCATGAACTTAGCAAGAAATTAGTAGAGCAACATATACTTTCACTTTATGTAGACAACATGTAACAAGAATGATTATTAGGTGAAATATGCACTAAAACTACAAATATGATGTAGTAGAAGGAATGAAAGATAGACCACAAAATTTCTTAAGCTTCTTCACATGATGAACATTCGACCAGGCGTCCAGAACTTTTCAAAACTAATGAAATCCATTCCTAATTATTCCAAACACAAGGAATATCAATAGATATTGCATATTAAATTGAACTTAATTCATTAATTTAATGAACAAAAATTTACTAAGAGAAACAGTGCGTTTCTAAAGTACTTCATCATCACTTCTCATCACTCTCATCTAAAACAATGTCATTCCTGGTATCTCTAATTTCCCACCCATATGAAATGATGGTCCCAAACTTTCAGATTCAATATAATCACCCTGCAATCTCTCTTCAAATCTCTAGTCACTACAGTTTATGAACCAATTCAATAAACATTTAATTCCCTTACTTTGTAACTTAAGGTACCTGGGTTTGATCCTAGATTCCAAGCTGGAAGTAAAGTACTATTTACAGCCTTAGCTAGCAAGAGGATGATGTTGGATAATGGTGGTCGATAAAGATTCTTGGTGGTTTTAAGTGATTTTGATGAAATAATAAGATGTTGCCATGGGTTTGGACCTTATTAAATGTGTAAATACTAATTTAATGTATTCTAATGCCTAGTACAGATTTTCAATCTGTTGCTAAATCCAAGATTTTCTCCTCTTTCATGCTGAAATTGTTTAAAAAATGTGCTTTACTTTGCCTATAGATATATGCTAAGACTGGTCTTTTGTTTTTGTATTGATCTTTTTATTTTTTTAAAAGTTGTTCTTCATTTTAGACGTTGACGTACCATCATTTTTTGGCTTCGTTTGAGAACTCCACTAGAAGTAAATATCCAAGTGTGTATTTTTTTTCCTTTTTTAGCTAGGTTGAAAGTCCAACAAATTAAATATGGATGACGAGCGAACTTAGTTCTCAAGCATAGGATATAAACATACACAATATTTGTTATATAGTATATGAATACGTTCACTTTTTATTTGTTTATGTTATTTATTAATTTAATAAATGATCAAAAATAATATTTCGATGTTCATTAATTAAATAGAAAGATTATAAACACAATAAAATTCATTTACTATTTGATTTAATTATAATATAAAAAGAATTTGATGAATAATTTGTAAATAAATTTAATTTATTTTTATTTATAAAATTTAATATATAATTATTAATAGTATTTTTAAATTTTTAAATAAGAATGGAGAGCATAAACATGATAAAATTAGTTTATATTTCATTTGTTTACATTAGAAGCATATTACCTCCAATTATTGTAGTATAATTAACCTATTATATTTCAATATTATGTGGGATTTATTAAAAATTATGTAAAATTTATATTTTTAAGTGATGAATTTTTACATAATTTTTTCTTATAATTGATTAGTAATAATATTGTAGGAAAGGGAATGGATCCATTTATCAAAGCTGTTTACTAAGAGTATAGACTGCCCCTAAAAACATGCAAGTGCTAATAATTGTTAGCCACAAAAATCAATGACGAATAAGAAATGGATCTACTTTATATTATTACAGATGTTTAACATGAAACAAATGGACCCAGTGAATGGAATTTGTAACAAGAAACCTCAAATGTGTAGGTGCAATTTTGTCTAGAAATTTTTTTTATACTACCGACAAGTCTTTTTTTATTTTTAAAGCAAAAAAAAGGAACTACAAGAAAGCTTTCTTTATCTTTATGGATAACCAATTCATTTTCAAATATAGTTGGAAGACTTTCCCCAAGAAATGGGTGAGAAAAATGAAAGGATCGAAACATAGGAATAGATTTGATAACTATACAAGGGTTTCCACGAGCACTTTCACTGGCCTCCTCATCTCACTTTTGAAGTAATAATAGCTTTTCTTCATGAGCTCATTTTGTTGTGCAAGCAATTGAGGACATTTCAAAGCTTTTGCCTTGAAAAGAGCTGATGAGTTCATATCAAAGATCAAATCTTGTGAAATGAAAATGAAGAGATTGATTTAACTGTAAAAAAAAAAAAATTAATACTTGCAAATAAGAGATGTAAAGTAGATGGCTTTGGCTTCCCTCAAAACTGCTGGTACTAATGGAGATCACTCAAGGGAAGGCTTAGTTGTTGCAGTTTTTGTTTCTTAGAAAGAGGAGCAGCTACTCCTAGGTACTAATAGTTGGCCCGTCTTCCTTTTCTTCTTGTCCTGTTGACTTTTTTCTTTCTACCCTGAAGGCTTTCTTTGCCGAAATAGAGGAAAGATTCGAAAGAAATGGATTAAAGCTAATGGAGAAAGAAAGGTGGGTTGGCTGGAAAAGAAAATTTCAAGAGATCGAGAGAGTTAGACAAGAGGCCAAAGAAATGAGAAACCTTAAAAAAAATAACATATATATATCAAGGGTATTTTGGTAAATATCCCTAGTCGGGTTGGGTCGGGTTTATATAAAACTCGACCCTGACTTAAATTCGACATTCAAAAAAATAAAATCGATCCGACCCAACCTGAAACCTATTTTTTCGAAAAAAAAAATTCGACCTTAGATGATCAAGTCGAGTCAGAACCTGACGGTTTCAAATTGATTTGCCATCCCTAAGTGAGTAAAGATAAGTGCATTTTCGTTTTGTTAAATAATAGTTAGATATATATATATATATACACCTATATAAATACAGAATACACAAATTAGTTTTTTAGATATTTAAAAATTCGCTTGATTAAGTCAAATTATGTCACTATTTCTTATATTCTTCGCGAATTTGAGATTTAATTCTAATAACATAATTTATAAAACTTTAATTTTCATATTTAAAAAATTTAATAATTTTAGTCCAATTATCAATTTTATCAACATTCCTCTATTAAATACACGAAGTCTATTAATTTTCTGATATGATCATTGACTTTTATTGATATGATATTTTAATATACTAACAAATATTTTTTCCATAAAACTTATAATTAAAAATGTAATCAATCAAAAAATTACAAAAAATAAAAACATAGAATTCATTCAAGCAACCGATAACCATCACACAAACTCAATTTTGACAATTAGTTGTGTCAAAATGTTATCAAAATCTATCCAAAAGCTCTTCTTATTCTCTTTTACAAATCTATCACTTAGATTTCTTCAAAAATCCTTTTTAAAAAAAAAAATCAAAAAAAATCTTAAAATTCTAGATCTACTACAATCATCTACCACCAAACTTTCTCCGAGCCTTCTCCTCACTTTCTAAATTTAAGATTTAAAAAATATTTTTTTAAGCCCTTGAATCTGAAACTCTAGAAATCTTTTACTTTTACTTGTAGAAGTTAATAAACAACTTGAAGAGAACACTTCAATTGATACTTTGTTTACTTATAGAAGTTAGTAAACAACTTGAAGAGAAGACTTCAAACACTTCAATTGATACTTAGTTTACTTATAAAAGTTAGTAAACAACTTGAAGAGAACACTTCAATTGATACTTAGTTCTTCTAAAACCCCAACAAACTCATCCCTCAACAAAAGCTTTGTTTTTTTTAAATACAAGTTAGGGATTTTTTTTCTTAGAGATTTTTGTTTTTTGTTTTAATTTTTTTGAATTAATTACATTTTTTATTATTATAAATTTTTTCAATATTTATTGAAAAATGTAACATGGATTTATTAGAATACCACTTATTATTCTGATGTCATATGGTATTTCAATAAATTCACATTATCATTAGCTTTTTTAATATCTAACCAAAATGCCACGTTAGTAAAAATCAACATCCATTTCAAAAAAATCAAAGAATACATTACATATTTAACTAAGAAATATTGATAGAATTAGTGATTAAACTAAGATTATTAAATAATTTTAGTAAGGGAATTAGATTTTTATGAACTATAAGGACTAAATCTCTTATTTTGTAAGACAATATAGATTTATGATATAATTTGACCTTTTAATATAAGGATGAAAATTTATCAAATACACTAATAGTGGAGCTTTTTTAACTTTACAAATGTGATTACGATGGTGACACATGTATCTAAATATATATTTTAAACAAATAAAAAAACTAAATCGAAAAATTCAACATATGTTACCATTTTAACCTCATTTGTTAAGTTAAAAAATTTCACTATTAGTGTGCCACATAATTTATCATATAAAGATATTGTGATTTTCTTTTATTGGTTCTTAATTTCTTTCTATAAGGTATTCACTTTTAGCTAAAGATTTAGTTCTTACTCTATAATGTATTCTAATATAATATATATCTAAGAAATTTATAAAATAAACAACCATACAAGCCAGCATATTATAATAATTTCATTATAAAATAGATTAAATTTACATATGATGAAATTTAAAGCTAAGATTTCTATGTTTCAAAGCCTTCTCTTAACATTAAGCCAAAGTTTTATTGGCAATATATATATATATAAATACAAATATATTGGCACTATTAAATCTAATCAAGAATTCTCCTATATCTTAATGTTAACCTAAGATAATCGGTTTTTGTCGATTTCACCCCCCATTTAAGGTTTAAATCAAACCCATTGATGTCAATGGCACAAGCATTGGCATGGATTTATTTTCATTACTAACTACTTTAAATCAATTTCCATATATAGGCATGGACATAATGAAGCATAGATTTTATCCCATACATGAAACAACCGTATTAAATCTCTGATGGAACAACGACATTATGTTTGGTAAGAAAAAAAAAAACTTCTTTTTTATCTTTTCTTTCATTTGGTTAGAAAGAACATAAATGAATGGATTTACACTTTTTTTTTTCTTCTTTCCAAATCCAATCCTTCCAAATGTGAAATGAAAATATTCAATTAACTTAAATTAACAATTTCACCTTTAATATTTTTCTTTGTGTCTATTATGAACAATAAAAAATGGAGAGAAAAAATTAAAGATAAAATTATAAATAAAATCATCAATTTATGTTAAATAAGTGGTTTCCTTTCTAATTTAAAAGGGTTAGATTTTGAAAAAAAAAAAAAAAAAGAGAATATGCAAATTCACTAATTTTTGTTCTTTTGTTTTTTTCTTCTTATCAAATTAAGGAAATGATAGAAAGAAAATAGTTTTTCCTTCCATATTCTATTCTGCTTTATTCTTTCCATCCTATAAAATACAGTGATAACATATATCTCAAGATCACAAATTTATACATTTGTTGAAAAGAATTCTTATGGAAATTATAAAATTACCCTTCCTATCATTTGATAAGAAAATGACATACATCCAAATTGGTTATTTTGTGCTCATATAATTACAAATTATTCTTTCTTATAAATTGACTATTATGTCTTTATATCATAATTAGGAAAATATAAATTATTTACTATAATACCATCATATCATAATTATGAAAATACTCATTCATTTATTATTAAATTACTAAAAATACTCATTCTTTTATTATTAATCAAAATTACTATAATATCTTCCTACCATAATTATGGAAATACTTTTCTCTCATAATTAATCAAAATTACTATATTACCTTTCCTACCATAATTATGAAAATATTCTTATGAATGCTTAATAGGAAGTTTACATGTGGCATTTTGTTTTAAAACCAATAACATATATTAAAACGGTCTTGCTTATAATTATTATAATTCCATTTGTTTATTTGACATAATATCAAAGTTACTATAATACCCTCCTACTATAATTACTACAAAGCCATCTTACCATAATTACAAAATGCCTAATCTACCATATTTGGCCAATATTACTATAAAATCCCTTATACCATACTTATGAAAATACCTCTCCTACCATAATTGATCAAAATCATTACAATATCCCTTATCCCATAATTACGTAAATACTCTTATAATTGCTTCATAAGAAATTGACATGTGACATTTTGTTTTAAAATTGCTATAACACCTTTATTAAATTACGTATTAAATTTTAATATAATAAAAAATTAACCGCATATTATTTTACTAAAATACCTTTACCATTAAAATGAAAAAAAAATTATTTTTAAAATAAAAACTATTTAATCCATACTGTAGTGGGGACCGCACACTACTATATAAAAAAATAAACTTATAATTTCAAGTCTATATAAACCTCTCTTACAGAACCTAAGGAGCAACCTAGATTTTTGTTTATTAACACCTAAATTTCTATCTACCTTCTAGTTTGGAAAAGGAAAGGGAAGAAAAATATGGGGGAAAAAGGAATAGGGTCAGTGTTGATGGTTTGTTTGGTGTTAGGTGTTCTAATAGGGCAATCCACAGCTTCTTTCCCGAGCTGCTACAAGGATTGCTTTGTTATGTGTGTTGCTACCCCAGGAAATTCACCGTTGATTTGTGCTCTCAAGTGCGTCAAGAATTGTATCCTCCATACCTCACCTTTTGGTAATCTCCAAGACACCCAATACTTCTGCAAGCTTGGTTGTTCTACTACCATGTGCACAAGTCTCAGCTCCAAACAAGATCCTGGTAAATCTACTTTCTCATATATCCTTTTCAATAAAAAAATTGTATGAAACGGTTATTTTATATCAATATTTTTTTTTTCATGTAAATCACGTCATATAATCATCTTATTAAAGAAATTAACTATTTATTATATATCATATGTAATAATTAAATTGTGAATATTTTTTTTAATAAATTTATACATATGATATGTCATAAATTATTGATTTTTTCTAACAATATAATTATTAGAGATGATTTGAATGATATAAAAAATTATGTAATAATCATTTCATACTTCATATATATACATATATGCACACACACACACACACAAACGAGCATAAACTGATTAAAGGTTCTCTTTTCTTTTCTTTTCTTCCTTATTAGGTGAAGGAAAAGTTGAAAGCTGCGTTGATTCTTGCTCAGAGACATGCGCCATCAAGAACTAAGTCACTACAATATCTAAAAGATAGTGTTTAGATCGTGATGTTTTTTATTAGTCAAATGAATAATTGATCAAATGGAAGGAACTAAGGGTCCAATCCAAAGTTCCTAGAAATTTGCCTTACAAATTGAGGCCATGTATTTGTAACTTGGCCCCCCAAATTTAATAAAAGTTTAATTTCATATTTTATATATAATTTTTTGTCAAGTGGAAAAAGATAAACTTTAGAATGTTTTACATTTTTTGTACAAATAACTAAAAATTACTTTGTTATGTTTCGGAATATGAATTTGAAAAATTTGAATTTTATTTGTTATATAAATTGCAAGGATGAAATACATATAAATTCATATAAGTATTTCAAATTCACTATTAAATAGAGATCGAACAAATTCATAAAATTAAAAATAATCATAAAAATTATGTTCATGCATTTATTTTTCGTACAAATTATAAAAAATTTCAAATAAATTTCTTTTCAAATTCAAGGCGTGATCTAGCGTAATCGATGTTGCTCTTTACTTTTAACTTAAATAATAAAAATGTTTTAAAAATTTAAAACTTTACGTAAGTAAATTCTTATACTTTAATTGTATTCAAATAAATTCTTAATTTTTAATTTGAATCCTAATAAGCCCTTAACCTTTAATTTGTATCCAAATAAACCTTCAAACTTTTAATTTGTACCTAAATTAACCCTTAACATAAATCACTCTTGCATTTGAAGCAAAGACATATTTGGATACAAATCTAAGTATAAAGGTTTTTTAATATAATAAAAGTATAAAGATTGATTTAAGAAAATTAAAATAGTATAGGGGCTTTTTTTTTTAGCATTTTAGCCTTTATTTTTTTTAGCAAGAGGGACTTGAATTTATTTTTTTTTGGGAAAAAGGTGTGTACACCAAAATTTATATAGATACTTGGTAAGGATTTATACAAGGAATATTCATCAATATTGCTTTTCTTTTTCTCAAATAAATGAGCTGTAATTTACTTGTGCATATTTTGTTCTTATCTTTATTTGTCATTCAAATATTGATGTGCATCCCTTATATATATATATATATATAAATATGGAAGTTATATAAATGCAATACACTCTGCTCACTTGAAAATGAAGTGAGTAAGAATTTATACTAATTAAAATCTTTAAGTTTTGACAAGTTTGAACATATGATCAATACATCATTCATGAGCACAATAATCAATTGTTTGTCATCGATATGTTTTATTAATATAAAAATTTTATAGCCAATGAATGCATGGTTTTACTAGGAAGAGGAAGTCTTACAATGTTTAAATCTTAGGTTCAAATTTCACTTTGAGGTGACTAGGTGCTACTTTTCAAAGTTTAGATAGTAAATTTATTTTGACTTTAATAGGAGATATTACTAAATAATTTATCTTTTTTTTTAATTTAGTATAATTTATACTTTTATACCTAAATTGATAACTTGGCCAAGTATAGTGACCCATAATAGGAATTCTTATTCTCATAGATTTTTTTTTTAACAAAAAAAGGTAATAATTTAGGGATAACTGAAGCAGTTGTAGGTAGTAAGATATTATTAGTATTGAATCAATCTTTATTTTAAAATGACAAAATATGAAATTAAATAAGTTTAATTAAGATTTAAAAAAAAAACTTATTTCGTATTGTGCTTAAGTTTTATTAGTTTAAGTAGTAAATAAGTATTATTTCTTTCAAATTTGTTATTTGATTTGAAAAAAATCTTGAAAATTTATTTTAGAAGTTTGGTTTTAATGTTTATCTAAAAACACAAAATTTCAAGATTGATGATTATTTGAAAAATCTTTCTTACGTTTAAGCAAACTTTTGTTTATATTTTGTATTTCTCAAACCGAAAATTCTTTTTCAAGATTATTTATTTGAGTTTAAATGAAAGTCCAATTGTTGTATTAAAAGAAATCTATTTATCTTGAACTTTATATAATTTTGATACTATTAGTTTTAAGAAATGGAGTAATTAGAGAAAGTTATTTTGTAACAACAAAGTTTTTGCAACATTGATTTTGATTTATTTTCTGTATTGACTTATAAAATTTTAATATTTGAATTATATGCTATTAGAAAGTTATTTGATTATACTTTCTAATGGACTAAAAAAATTCAAATCCATATTTTTTAAATGAAGATATGGTAATTTTTCTAAAAACTATGTATATGCAGAGTGTTTGAAAATTGCATAATGGATAGATTTGGAAGCTTGCTATAATTTTTATACATTGATGCAAATGTTTAATTTTATATTGATGGAAAGCTCATTAAGTATATTTTTTACTTCTTCAAATGGATCATGATTTGGAGTTATATAACTCAAGATATGGTCAATTAAATAAGAAGAGTGCACAAAGGCCACAACATCCTTGAATGTTACCCGACATGAAAGGATCAAAGGCCTATCAAAAGCGATCAATCCCTTAACCTAAAATAGCTAAAATTTGAATGAAATTCATGATAGTATCGATCCCTTTATGAATAAGATATCGATCTCTAATGCCTTCTGAGAGATCTGAACGATGAGGATGAAAAGCTTGATGAGAAAAATAACTTATTGAAAGCCAGAGATGATCTAACAGTGGAAGTGGTTGAAAAGAAGAAAGAAAAAAACACAACCTAAACTCTAAATCTATGCCTTGTGGAAGTGATTTACAAAAGAACGAGCCCATATTTGAGATAAGGAGAGCGAAAAGCAACAAGGGGAAAATTTCAGCTTGCCCTGACATCGAAGGGTGGCAAAGTACAATGCCACTATCCGCGCGTTTCTAAGTGGGTAACCTGACCAGTAGCTCGACCCAAACCAGTAACCCATCTCTTTATCCTTATGGCTAAGCTGAGTCGAGATGATCCACTAGTCGCTCCAACCATCTCCTGTACCTACAGCCGAGCCGTAACCCTAACTAAGCTAAGCCAAATTTTTTTGGTATTTTTTTTCCATTTTCATTTCTATTTGAATTTATTTATTTATTTATTTTTATTTTTGGAATAACTTGCATGATTGGATTTTAGGAAAAAGTAGATAAGACATTAATAAAATATGTTTTAAGAATAAATAATAAATATCCAATGATAAAATTTTTAGAAAATTTTAAATGATAAATTTTTATAAATTTCTTAGGTGAGAAATTTTTTCTAAATTTGTTCCAAATGGCAGAATAATTTAGAAAAATTTTAAGAACAATAATTAATATTTATTTTCAAAAAAAGGATAAAAATAATAATAAGCTAAAATAAAACTTTTTGGTTGAAAATATTTTAAAATTACCCAATGATGAGATTCTTAGAAATTTTAAATAATAAATTCTTAAAAAATCTCTATGTGAGAAATTTCTTTAAATTTGTCCTAAATGGTGGAAGAATTTAAACAAAATTTCAAGAAAAATAATTGTCATATTATTTTCTTTCCAAAAGAAAAAAAAAGAAGAAATAAAAAGAATTTCTAAATAGGCCCAGATGGTGGAGAATTTAGAAATTCAAAAGAAAATATATTTTAATATTGACCAAAATGGTGGAATAATTAGATATACTTTCAACAAAAACTAAAATAAAAAATAATCAATCTTTTTTCGACAACGAAGCCTCTTCAAGAACACAAATAGGATTCTTAAATACTCTTGAGGTGAGAGAATATTTTTAAAAGTTCTACCAAATTGATGGAGAATCTTAAGAATTATTTCCAATATTCAAAACATAAAAGTTTAAGACCTTTAGAATCAAGACCTTATGATAAATTTAAAATAAAATGGTACCATCATTTGGATGGGTATGTGGGGTGCTATAACCTTCTTCATATGTAACCGAACTCCCAAACCCTATTTTGGTTAGTAGATCAGAACCTATTCTTTTAGGGACCCTTAGTCATGCTTAAAAACCCCTTAAAAGGATAGATTCTTTAGGTGGCCAGTCGCACCTAATTAAATAAGATTGGTAACAACTCCATTTGTTAAGTCTAGCTATAGATTTATGGACCTATATGTTATGACATGTTGATTAGGCAATATATAAATGGAAAAATTTTAATAATTAATTAATACTAATTTATAATATTTTATTTAGATTTGCGATTCGTATATTCATCCATTTATTTAAAAAGCATTTCCTAGATACACCATTACCTTTTTTAAAAAGGAAAAAATCAATGAAACTTGGTTTTAAGGGGTCAGAAATGAAGATGAGAAAAGGATGCGCAAGTGATGTTAAAAGACAAATTTAGAGTGTTTTTTCTGTAATAAATGCATTAAACAAAAGCAAAGATATGATTATGACGTAGTCAAGATACACATAATAAAATATGGTTATAAGACTTCTGTCCATTAATTTTAAATTAACTTTAATTTCCTTTCCTTTTATGTTTTTCTCTTTCAATTTCAATTGTCAGTGTGACCACGATGAAGCTGGTGTCAAGAAAAGTAGGCTTCTAAATGGAATATGACTATGGACACAGTTAATAATGGGGGTAGTCATCGATAAAGTTGCAATTGGGATTGGAGGTGTTGTTGGAATGTGTTAACAGCTCCATTTAAGAGTGTTTTTGGTGGATCATGAGAGTAATAATTTCTAATTATTTTGCTTCTATTTGCAGCTCAGTTTTTTTTTCTCTTTAAAGTTCTTTAACCTAGTTATAATCTCATGGTTACAATTTTTTTGTAAGTGCAAGTGTAAAATATATCCATCACAAAGGGGGAAAAAATCCTAGTCACATTATTAATCCTGCTTGATTGTAGTACTAATGTTATCTAGTTGGTAATCGATATATTATTATAGCTTAAAAGAACAGCTCTTTATGCTTTGCCTTTGCTATAATCGAATTAGTATGCTCCCTCAAGTTTGCCTATCATTAACTCTTTATAGCTCTAGTTGCCTTATTTTCTGGGCTAAGTTCTAATTTTAGGACTTCAACTTTTGTTTCTATGTTTATTTGAGGATATAACCTTTTATTTTGATCAAATTAAGACCAAAACTGTAAAAGCCAGTGGAGTTTATTAAATACATTAAATTTAACTATATGACCATATGACTAAAAGGTGGCAAATGATATGGCAATCAATAAAATGAGCCTATTTAGTGGCTTGAATTATCAATGGCATTCTCTAAATGGGAATTTGTGTCTTCTGCTTACTTCATGTGGTAGGAAATGCTTCTATTTGTGCTTGGCCACTGGGTACCATAGCCAAGAACTAATATCTGTGCCAAAGTGTTTGTTCATAAATATATATTTCTTCTTGTAGTTTCTGATGCGATATCAATTTTTTCTCCTTTTCCTTTTTAAGTTTGAAACTCCCAAGATGTGCAAGTCTATTGAATTTGCTGGAAAACCTCTTGTCGATGATTGGAATTGCTTTATAACACTTGTCAGTAGTATTAATTTGATTTGACTAAAAAGTAGTAAGTATAGAGTTGGCATCGAGATGGGGCGGGTCAGATTTTTGCTTTCCCCGCCTTCGACCTGAAGCCTTGATACTTTTACCCAATACTTGACCTATCCTCACTAAAAAGTTTTATGGAGCATAATTTAATGTGGATTTACAGTCAAATTCTAACTATAAAAATAGGCAGCAGTTAAAGGTATAAATGTATATTCATCCATTTACAAAAGGCATCAAGGAAACACCTACAAGACCTCGCAGCAGCTTTTAGCTCAAGAAATGTTGCCACTGTGGCACTTCTAGAAATATCAATATCTGATAGAAGTTTTTCCATCCAATCCTCCAAAGAATGCCTTCTCTGCAATATACTAACCATTTTGAGAATATTATTATTAAAAATGTTGTATTATTCCTTAAAAGTAGGAAAAATAAATGAAGCTCATCTTAAGCATTATCAAAAGGAGAATGCACACCATTTAATGTCAACAAAATAATAGAAGTGCATAATCAGTTTTTAAATTGCCAATAAATAATGAGAAAAAGGCTAAAGCAGTAAAGCTAGATGTGTTACAGTCTTCAACATTCACCCAGTTCATCAACATGACCAATAGCAATAAGAGTGTCATTTACCTTTTGCCTAGATTATTATGGATTGGCCCATGTACACATAGAATACAGAGTTCACCTGCTTCCTCAATCTTGCATCATCTAATCTAAATATATTGCAAGCATTAACAATTTTAACATAATCACTCACAAATTCAAACTTAGTACATACAACTCTTTTTATCTTGTAAAAATCTCACAAATTCTCACCATAAATAATAGAATTATAAAATACATAAAACATAGTAAATTAAAACTCAAAAATTCTCACCATAGATGATGAAATTATGAAATATATAAAACTTAGTAAACTAAGATTCAAATATCAAACAAGCATAAGTTAATAACTAAAATTTAAACATAGTACATGATACAAGATAAACATCAAAAGCTTAAACCACCGTAATAAAAAGTTAAATTGTTTGAATATCCTTTCATCCAACATGATGAAAATCTTCCAAGCCCATAACAAATCATTTCATCATCACTAAGCTCCATATCCTCATTCTCCTCTAACCATAAGAGTCCTATAAAATAAAACAATAAGCTGAATAAATAAATCTCATAAAATAATATATTTAAAAAAAATAATATAGAAAACGAATTAGTTAAAAAAGATAATACTATTTACCAAATTAGTTATCTTTTCCTTAATCTCACTCTCATCAATATCTTCGTAGAAAAAAGTTTCTTCTAATGAAATTGACCCTACAAATTAAATAATAAAATATTAACAAATAATATATAATAAAAAAATATAATAACTAACAATATGCTAAAATAAAAAAATAAAATTGTATAATATGCATTATTGTACCTTTTTCTTCAGCCTATAACCAATATTGACAACATGTTAAAGCTTCCATAGTTGATGGATGAAGTCTATTACATTGTACACTCACCAACCTCCCTCCAGTACTAAAAGTAGACTCTGAAGCAACAGTAAAAATTGGTATGGCATAAATATCTCTAACAGTAAGTTCTAAGGTTGAAAATTCAGGTCCAGTTAGTTTCCACCAATTCAATATATCAAAATTCCCTTTTCTTGGTATGACTTCTTCATCCAAGTAATGATCTAACTTTGATTTTTCTTTTGATTTCTTCTTTTTTTTCCTTGAAAAAAAATCATCATAGTCTCCTAAATTTTCTAATTCAGTAACACCAACACCATTTTAAGGATGAAAACCTTGAAATAGAATGTCCTTCTTCATTTTCTAAAGCCAATTTCTCCTCATACTCTTTAAGCAAATCCTAACATATTTGCACAATCCTTTCAATTTCAAATTCAGCATTTCCTCCATAAATATTTTCAAAGTAATACTCCAACAACTCTGTTTTGTACCTTGGATCTAAAATTGTGGCAACACCCATTATACCATTCACATCATTCCAATATTTTTTAAATTTGCCTAACATGCTCACAACCATGCATGAAATAATTCTATTGGTATGCATAATTCATTCATTCAATGCCAATCTGATTTTACAAATATTAGGAAAATAAAGATTTGCAGTGGTATATTTTATACCAGAAAACCCTTCAATGATATCATAAAATAATTTCAACTTCTCATAAATCTCATTTGTAATGATTCAATCATTTTCAGTTGGCAAATATTTGTATAAAAGATCACCATGTAATTGCACACAACAAGAAAAAACATCTTTATAAAGCCATGCTATTCGAAGCATCAAGTAAGTAGAGTTCCATCGTGCTTTAACGTCAACACACAACTTTTTTAAAGTTGGAATGCACAATTGACGTACTGCCTCTTCAAAATTTTCCACCACATTGATGTAGCACCCCAAAAAAGGACATTATCATGAATTCTTTTAATTCCATGTTCAGTCACACTCAATCCATCTTTCACAATCAAATGCAAGATGTGTGCACAACAACGCATATGAAAAAAAGCCTTATTAAGCATAAGTGCATCACAACCAATTCTATCAATTAACAACTCAATAGCACCATTATTCACACTACAATTATCCACTGTAATAGATGAAAAGTTTTCTATCAATATTCCAATCTAAGAAACATTTCATCAAACTTGAAGCAATGACCTCTTCGTATGTGGAGTTGGCACATATTCAAACCTAATTAACAAATCAATTATTTACACTAATTTAACAATTAATTCAATAATAATAATTACTTAATAAAAAATGAACACTATCATAATAAGACAATTTAATAAAATATACTTGATGATGCGTTTTTGTAAGTTCCATTGATTATTGATGTAATGAGCAGTGATAGCCATGTATCCTATTTTTTGGTGATCAGTAGTCCATATTTAAGTTGTTTCATTAGCTTCCAGCTTGGATATTGTTTTTGCCTTTTCCTCTTTGAAAATCTTCAAAATATCACTCATTATAGTATTTCAAGAAGGCATTGGAAACAAAAGGCTGGAGACTGTAAGAATACTTTTTGAATTGCACATGATCAACCATTGATAAGGTATATTCTTGCATGATTATCATGGTGGCAAGCTCCCTCATTGTGACATTTTGACCAAAGGAAAAGGTTTTTAGTTTTACTTTTCTATCTGCCTTCCTTTGATTTGCTACCAGTACTTGTTGATGAATATCCATTTGAAATCACTTGCTGCACCTCTCTGAATGCTCACGCAAATGACTTGTCCCGTTCTCAGAAGCACCACCAAAGTTTTCTTACAATAATTGCATATTGCCTTCCATTCATTATTGATCTTATATTTTTTAGAATATTTCCAAACTTCTGATTTCAACTTACTTGAGTTATACCCACTATCATCAACTTTAACACCCTCGTTAGTCACACTTAATGATGGAGTTGCATTTTCATCAGATGTTGGAATGAAAGTTTGCTGAATTGGTGATTGATGTAAGGGAGAAGCAGGAGGTGTTGAGGAACACGAATTATCTCCCAAATTAGACATTTTAACTTCATTCATAAAAAAAAAATTTAAGTTATTATTCTTGATATTAACAAATAAAGCAACTAAATAAATTAACTATATCAAACCAAAATAGAAAGGTTTATTAACAAATAATTCTATTAAAACAATTGAAAAACAAACTTAGAATCTAAGTATTAAAAAAATTAGAAAAATTCATTCCATAAAGAAAAAGAAAGAGATTATCCTACCATGTACAACTTAGCATGCACCTTTGGCCAAATAAGGAGGCTAATTAGCATATAAAACAAGTTAAAATGTCTTCATTTGTCTTATCAAACTTAAAAAACCCAAAAACTATGTAAAAAAATAAGTAAATTTATACCATAGGAAAGATTAGTTTATGCAAAAAAATATATGTGAAAGCAAAATGAATATAATTTTCCTTTCACCCAAGAAATGCATGTATACAAGCAACTATAAGTGGTTAGTTAAAGGGGAATTGAATCATTGCAAGGAAATTTGTTTTAACTTGGATGCCACACTAAATAGCATGCATGATGTCATTTGATTTCAAAATGCTGATGAATTGACAACCCAATAAGAGGCACATCTTATGCTAAGAATTAGTGATATACATAATCCAACAAATGAAGTAATTTATCCAGCCTAGAGTTGATTACAAGAAATGTGAAGTCATACATAGGTGCCCAAGGCAGTGCTGCTACAAAACTGCTTGTCTCCAAAAATGTATTTGATAGAATTAAGGATTTAACTCATCTTGGATGATGTTGAGCAAAAAGTTGAGCTAGGAAGCCTCAAAGACTATACCATATAAATGTATCTGTAAAAGACATGTTACTTAGCCTACTACGCAAATGTTACAAATCAACATGAACTACCACTACCACAATCTTGATTAAAAATACAGTTCCAATAATAGAACTAGAAAATTAGGATAAGATTGCCATTTTAGAACTATGCCATGAACTTAGCAAGAAATTAGTAGAGCAACATATACTTTCACTTTATGTAGACAACATGTAACAAGAATGATTATTATGAAATATGCACTGAAAACTACAAATAGATGTTGTAGTAGAAAAGGAATGAAAGATAGGCCACAAATTTCTTAAGCTCTCACATGATGAACATCGACGGCATCCAAGAACTTTTCAAAACTATGAATCCATTCCTAATGATTCCAAACACAGGGAATATCAATAGATATTGCATATTAAATTGAACTTAATTCATTAATTTAATGAACAAAAATTTACTACAGAGAAACAGTGCGTTTCTAAAGTACTTCATCATCACTCTCATCACTCTCATCTAAAACAATGTCATTTCCTGGTATCTCTAATTTCCCACCCATATAAAATGATGGTCCCAAACTTTCAGATTCAATATAATCACCCTGCAATCTCTCTTCAAATCTCTAGTCACTACAGTTTATGAACCAATTCAATGAACATTTAATTCCCTTACTTTGTAACTTAAGGTACCTGGGTTTGATCCTAGATTCCAAGCTGGAAGTAAAGTACTATTTACAACCTTAGCTAGCAAGAGGATGATGTTGGATAATAGTGGTCGATAAAGATTCTTGGTGGTTTTAAGTGATTTTGATGAAATAATAAGATGTTGCCATGGGTTTGGACCTTATTAAATGTGTAAATACTAATTTAATGTATTCTAATGCCTAGTACAGATTTTCAATCTGTTGCTAAATCCAAGATTTTCTCCTCTTTCATGCTGAAATTGTTTAAAAAATGTGCTTCTACTTTGCCTATAGATATATGCTAAGACCGGTCTTTTGTTTTTGTATTGCTCTTTTTATTTTTTTAAAAAGTTGTTTTTCATTTTAGACGTTGACGTACCATCATTTTTTGGCTTCATTTGAGAACTCCACTAGAAGTAAATATCCAAGTGTGTATTTTTTTCTTTTTTAGCTAGGTTGAAAGTCCAACAAATTAAATATGGATGACGAGCGAACTTAGTTCTCAAGCATAGGATATAAACATACACAACATTTGTTATATAGTATATGAATACGTTCACTTTTTATTTGTTTATGTTATTTATTAAATTTAATAAATGATCAAAAATAATATTTCGATGTTCATTAATTAAATAGAAAGATTATAAACACAATAAAATTCATTTACTATTTGATTTAATTATAATATAAAAAGAATTTGATGAATAATTTGTAAATAAATTTAATTTATTTTTATTTATAAAATTTAATATATAATTATTAATAGTATTTTTAAATTTTTAAATAAGAATGGAGAGCATAAACATGATAAAATTAGTTTATATTTCATTTGTTTACATTAGAAGCATATTCCTCCAATTATTGTAGTATAATTAACCTATTATATTTCAATATTATGTGGGATTTATTAAAATTATGTAAATTTATATTTTTAAGTGATGAATTTTTACATAATTTTTCGTATAATTGATTAGTAATAATATTGTAGGAAAGGGAATGGATCCATTTATCAAAGCTGTTTACTAAAGAGGTATAGACTGCCCCTAAAAACATGCAAGTGCTAATAATTGTTAGCCACAAAAATCAATGACGAATAAGAAATGGATCTATTTTATATTATTACAGATGTTTAACATGAAACAAATGGACCCAGTGAATGAAGTTTGTAACAAGAAACCTCAAATGTGTAGGTGCAATTTTGTCTAAAATTTTTTTTATACTACCGACAAGTCTTTCTTTATTTTTAAAGCAAAAAAAAGGGAACTACAAGAAAGCTTTCTTTATCTTTATGGATAACCAATTCATTTTCAAATATAGTTGGAAGACTTTCCCTAAGAAATGGGTAAGAAAAATGAAAGGATCGAAACGTAGGAATAGATCTAATAACTATACAAGGGTTTCCACGAGCTCTTTCACTGGCCTCCCCATCTCACTTTTGAAGTAATAATAGCTTTTCTTCATGAGCTCATTTTGTTGTGCAAGCAATTGAGGATATTTCAAAGCTTTTGCCTTGAGAAGAGCTGATGAGTTCATATCAAAGATCAAATCTTGTGAAATGAAAATGAAGAGATTAATTTAACTGTAAAAAAAAAAAATTAATACTTGCAAATAAGAGATGTAAAGTAGATGGCTTTGGCTTCCCTCAAAACTACTGGTACTAATGGAGATCACTCAAGGGAAGGCTTAGCTGTTGTAGTTTTTGTTTTTTAGAAAGAGGAGCAGCCACTCCTAGGTACTAATAGTTGGCCCGTCTTCGTTTTCTTCCTGTCCTGTTGACTTTTTTCTTTCTACCCTGAAGGCTTTCTTTGCCGAAATAGAGGAAAGATTCGAAAGAAATGGATTAAAGCTAATGGAGAAAAAAGTGGGTTGGCTGGAAAAGAAAATTTCAAGAGATCGAGAGAGTTAGACAAAGAGGCCAAAGGAAATGAGAAACCTTAAAAAAAATAACATATATATATCAAGGGTATTTTGGTAAATATCCCTAGTCGGGTTGGGTCGGGTTTATATAAAACTCGACCCTGACTTAAATTCGACATTCAAAAAAATAAAATCGATCCGACCCAACCTGAAACCTATTTTTTTGAAAAAAAAATTCGACCTTAGATGATCAGGTCGGGTCAGAACCTGACGGTTTCAGATTGATTTGCCATCCCTAAGTGAGTAAAGATAAGTGCATTTTCGTTTTGTTAAATAATAGTTAGATATATATATATATATACACCTATATAAATACAGAATACACAAATTAGTTTTTTAGATATTTAAAAATTCGCTTGATTAAGTCAAATTATGTCACTATTTCTTATATACTTCGCGAATTTGAGATTTAATTCTAATAACATAATTTATAAAACTTTAATTTTCATATTTAAAAAATTTAATAATTTTAGTCCAATTATCAATTTTATCAACATTCCTCTATTAAATACACAAAGTCTATTAATTTTCTGATAAGATCATTGACTTTTATTGATATGATATTTTAATATACTAACAAATATTTTTTCCATAAAACTTATAATTAAAAATGTAATCAATCAAAAAATTGCAAAAAATAAAAACATAGAATTCATTCAAGCAACCGATAACCATCACACAAACTCAATTTTGACAATTAGTTGTGTCAAAATGTTATCAAAATCTATCCAAAAGCTCTTCTTATTCTCATTTACAAATCTATCACTTAGATTTCTTCAAAAATCCTTTTTAAAAAAAAAATCAAAAAAACCAAATCTTAAAATTCTAGATCTACTACAATCATCTACCACCAAACTTTCTCCGAGCCTTCTCCTCACTTTCTAAATTTTAAGATTTAAAAAATATTTTTTTAAGCCCTTGAATCTGAAACTCTAGAAATCTTTTACTTTTACTTGTAGAAGTTAATAAACAACTTGAAGAGAACACTTCAATTGATACTTAGTTTACTTATAGAAGTTAGTAAACAACTTGAAGAGAACACTTCAATTGATACTTAGTTCTTCTAAAACCCCAACAAACTCATCCCTCAACAAAAGCTTTGTTTTTTTTAAATACAAGTTAGGGATTTTTTTTCTTAGAGATTTTTGTTTTTGTTTTAATTTTTTTGAATTAATTACATTTTTTATTATTATAAATTTTTTCAATATTTATTGAAAAATGTAACATGGATTTATTAGAATACCACTTATTATTCTGATGTCATATGGTATTTCAATAAATTCACATTATCATTAGCTTTTTTAATATCTAACCAAAATGCCACGTTAGTAAAAATCAACATCCATTTCAAAAAAATCAAAGAATACATTACATATTTAACTAAGAAATATTGATAGAATTAGTGATTAAACTAAGATTATTAAATAATTTTAGTAAGGGAATTAGATTTTTATGAACTATAAGGACTAAATCTCTTATTTTGTAAGACAATATAGATTTATGATATAATTTGACCTTTTAATATAAGGATGAAAATTTATCAAATACACTAATAGTGGAGCTTTTTTAACTTTACAAATGCGATTACGATGGTGACACATGTATCTAAATATATATTTTAAACAAATAAAAAAACTAAATCAAAAAATTTAACATATGTCACCATTTTAACCTCATTTGTTAAGTTAAAAAATTTCACTATTAGTGTGTCAAATAATTTATCATATAAAGATATTGTGATTTTCTTTTATTGGTTCTTAATTTCTTTCTATAAGGTATTCACTTTTAGCTAAAGATTTAGTTCTTACTCTATAATGTATTCTAATATAATATATATATATATAAGAAATTTATAAAATAAACAACCATACAAGCCAGCATATTATAAATAATTTCATTATAAAATAGATTAAATTTACATATGATGAAATTTAAAGCTAAGATTTCTACGTTTCAAAGCCTTCTCTTAACATTAAGCCAAAGTTTTATTGGCAAATATATATATATATATAAATACATATATATTGGCACTATTAACATCTAATCAAGAATTCTCCTATATCTTAATGTTAACCTAAGATAATCGGTTTTTGTCGATTTCACCCCCCATTTAAGGTTTAAATCAAACCCATTGATGTCAATGGCACAAGCATTGGCATGGATTTATTTTCATTACTAACTACTTTAATTCAATTTCCATATATAGGCATGTACATAATGAAGCATAGATTTTATCCCATACATGAAACAACCGTATTAAATCTCTGATGGAACAACGACATTATGTTTGGTAAGAAAAAAAAAAACTTCTTTTTTATCTTTTCTTTCATTTGGTTAGAAAGAACATAAATGAATGGATTTACACTTTTTTTTTCTTCTTTCCAAATCCAATCCTTCCAAATGTGAAATGAAAATATTCAATTAACTTAAATTAACAATTTCACCTTTAATATTTTTCTTTGTGTCTATTATGAACAATAAAAAATGGAGAGAAAAAATTAAAGATAAAATTATAAATAAAATCATCAATTTATGTTAAATAAGTGGTTTCCTTTCTAATTTGAAAGGGTTAGATTTTGAAAAAAAAAAAAAAAAAGAGAATATGCAAATTCACTAATTTTTGTTCTTTTGTTTTTTTCTTCTTATCAAATTAAGGAAATGATAGAAAGAAAATAGTTTTTCCTTCCATATTCTATTCTGCTTTATTCTTTCCATCCTATAAAATACAGTGATAACATATATCTCAAGATCACAAATTTATACATTTGTTGAAAAGAATTCTTATGGAAATTATAAAATTACCCTTCCTATCATTTGATAAGAAAATGACATACATCCAAATTGATTATTTTGTGCTCATATAATTACAAATTATTCTTTCTTATAAATTGACTATTATGTCTTTATATCATAATTAGGAAAATATAAATTATTTACTATAATACCTTCATATCATAATTATGAAAATACTCATTCATTTATTATTGAATTACTAAAAATACTCATTCTTTTATTATTAATCAAAATTACTATAATATCTTCCTACCATAATTATGGAAATACTTTTCTCTCATAATTAAGCAAAATTACTATATTACCTTTCCTACCATAATTATGAAAATATTCTTATGAATGCTTAATAGGAAGTTTACATGTGGCATTTTGTTTTAAAACCAATAACATATATTAAAACGGTCTTGCTTATAATTATTATAATTCCATTTGTTTATTTGACATAATATCAAAGTTACTATAATACCCTCCTACTATAATTACTACAAAGCCATCTTACCATAATTACAAAATGCCTAATCTACCATATTTGGCCAATATTACTATAATACCCCTTATACCATACTTATGAAAATACCTCTCCTACCATAATTGATCAAAATCATTACAATATCCCTTATCCCATAATTACGTAAATACTCTTATAATTGCTTTATAAGAAATTGACATGTGACATTTTGTTTTAAAATTGCTATAACACCTTTATTAAATTACGTATTAAATTTTAATATAATAAAAATTAACCGCATATTATTTTACTAAAATACCTTTACCATTAAAATGAAAAAAAAATTATTTTTAAAATAAAAACTATTTAATCCATACTGTAGTGGGGACCGCACACTACTATATAAAAAAATAAACTTATAATTTCAAGTCTATATAAACCTCTCTTACAGAACCTAAGGAGCAACCTAGATTTTTGTTTATTAACACCTAAATTTCTATCTACCTTCTAGTTTGGAAAAGGAAAGGGAAGAAAAATATGGGGGAAAAAGGAATAGGGTCAGTGTTGATGGTTTGTTTGGTGTTAGGTGTTCTAATAGGGCAATCCACAGCTTCTTTCCCGAGCTGCTACAAGGATTGCTTTGTTATGTGTGTTGCTACCCCAGGAAATTCACCGTTGATTTGTGCTCTCAAGTGCGTCAAGAATTGTATCCTCCATACCTCACCTTTTGGTAATCTCCAAGACACCCAATACTTCTGCAAGCTTGGTTGTTCTACTACCATGTGCACAAGTCTCAGCTCCAAACAAGATCCTGGTAAATCTACTTTCTCATATATCCTTTTCAATAAAAAAATTGTATGAAACGGTTATTTTATATCAATATTTTTTTTTCATGTAAATCACGTCATATAATCATCTTATTAAAGAAATTAACTATTTATTATATATCATATGTAATAATTAAATTGTGAATATTTTTTTTAATAAATTTATACATATGATATGTCATAAATTATTGATTTTTTCTAACAATATAATTATCAGACATGATTTGAATGATATAAAAAATTATGTAATAATCATTTCATACTTCATATATATACATATATGCACACACACACACACAAACGAGCATAAACTGATTAAGGTTTTTCTTTTCTTTTCTTTACTTCCTTATTAGGTGAAGGAAAAGTTGAAAGCTGCGTTGATTCTTGCTCAGAGACATGCGCCATCAAGAACTAAGTCACTACAATATCTAAAAGATAGTGTTTAGATCGTGATGTTTTTTATTAGTCAAATGAATAATTGATCAAATGGAAGGAACTAAGGGTCCAATCCAAAGTTCCTAGAAATTTGCCTTACAAATTGAGGCCATGTATTTGTAACTTGGCCCCCCAAATTTAATAAAAGTTTAATTTCATATTTTATATATAATTTTTTGTCAAGTGGAAAAAGATAAACTTTAGAATGTTTTACATTTTTTGTACAAATAACTAAAAATTACTTTGTTATGTTTCGGAATATGAATTTGAAAATTTTGAATTTTATTTGTTATATAAATTGCAAGGATGAAATACATATAAATTCATATAAGTATTTCAAATTCACTATTAAATAGAGATCGAACAAATTCATAAAATTAAAAATAATCATAAAAATTATGTTCATGCATTTATTTTTCGTACAAATTATAAAAAATTTCAAATAAATTTCTTTTCAAATTCAAGGCGTGATCTAGCGTAATCGATGTTGCTCTTTACTTTTAACTTAAATAATAAAAATGTTTTAAAAATTTAAAACTTTACCTAAGTAAATTCTTATACTTTAATTGTATTCAAATAAATTCTTAATTTTTAATTTGAATCCTAATAAGCCCTTAACCTTTAATTTGTATCCAAATAAACCTTCAAACTTTTAATTTGTACCTAAATTAACCCTTAACATAAATCACTCTTGCATTTGAAGCAAAGACATATTTGGATACAAATCTAAGTATAAAGGTTTTTTAATATAATAAAAGTATAAAGATTGATTTAAGAAAATTAAAATAGTATAGGGGCTTTTTTTTTTAGCATTTTAGCCTTTATTTTTTTTAGCAAGAGGGACTTGAATTTTTTTTTTTTTTGGGAAAAAGGTGTGTACACCAAAATTTATATAGATACTTGGTAAGGATTTATACAAGGAATATTCATCAATATTGCTTTTCTTTTTCTCAAATAAATGAGCTGTAATTTACTTGTGTATATTTTGTTCTTATCTTTATTTGTCATTCAAATATTGATGTGCATCCCTTATATATATATATATATATATATAAATATGGAAGTTATATAAATGCAATACACTCTGCTCACTTGAAAATGAAGTGAGTAAGAATTTATACTAATTAAAATCTTTAAGTTTTGACAAGTTTGAACATATGATCAATACATCATTCATGAGCACAATAATCAATTGTTTGTCATCGATATGTTTTATTAATATAAAAATTTTATAGCCAATGAATGCATGGTTTTACTAGGAAGAGGAAGTCTTACAATGTTTAAATCTTAGGTTCAAATTTCACTTTGAGGTGACTAGGTGCTACTTTTCAAAGTTTAGATAGTAAATTTATTTTGACTTTAATAGGAGATATTACTAAATAATTTATCTTTTTTTTTAATTTGGAATAATTTATACTTTTATACCTAAATTGATAACTTGGCCAAGTATAGTGACCCATAATAGGAATTCTTATTCTCATAGATTTTTTTTTTAACAAAAAGGGTAATAATTTAGGGATAACTGAAGCAGTTGTAGGTAGTAAGATATTATTAGTATTGAATCAATCTTTATTTTAAAATGACAAAATATGAAATTAAATAAGTTTAATTAAGATTTAAAAAAAAACTTATTTCGTATTGTGCTTAAGTTTTATTATTTTAAGTAGTAAATAAATATTATTTCTTTCAAATTTGTTATTTGATTTGAAAAAAATCTTGAAAATTTATTTTAGAAGTTTGGTTTAATGTTTATCTAAAAATACAAAATTTCAAGATTGATGATTATTTGAAAAATGTTTCTTACGTTTAAGCAAACTTTTGTTTATATTTTGTATTTCTCAAACCAAAAATTCTTTTTCAAGATTATTTATTTGAGTTTAAATGAAAGTCCAATTGTTGTATTAAAAGAAATCTATTTATCTTGAACTTTATATAATTTTGATACTATTAGTTTTAAGAAATGGAGTAATTAGAGAAAGTTATTTTGTAACAACAAAGTTTTTGCAACATTGATTTTGATTTATTTTCTGTATTGACTTATAAAATTTTAATATTTGAATTATATGCTATTAGAAAGTTATTTGATTATACTTTCTAATGGACTAAAAAAATTCAAATCCCTATTTTTTAAGTGAAGATATGGTAATTTTTCTAAAAACTATGTATATGCAGAGTGTTTGAAAATTGCATAATGGATAGATTTGGAAGCTTGCTATAATTTTTATACATTGATGCAAATGTTTAATTTTATATTGATGGAAAGCTCATTAAGTATATTTTTTACTTCTTCAAATGGATCATGATTTGGAGTTATATAACTCAAGATATGGTCAATTAAATAAGAAGAGTGCAGAAAGGCCACAACATCCTTGAATGTTACCCGACATGAAAGGATCAAAGGCCTATCAAAAGCGATCAATCCTTAACCTAAAATAGCTAAAATTTGAATGAAATTCATGATAGTATCGATCCTTTATGAATAAGATATCGATCTCTAATGCCTTAGCTGACTGAGAGATCTGAACGATGATGAAAGGCTTGATGAGAAAAATAACGTATTGAAAGCTAGAGATGATCTAACAGTGGAAGTGGTTGAAAAGAAGAAAGAAAAAAACACAACCTAAACTCTAAATCTATGCCTTGTGGAAGTGATTTACAAAAAAACGAGCCCATATTCGAGATAAGGAGAGCGAAAAGCAACAAGGGGAAAATTTCAGCTTGCCCTAACATCGAAGGGTGGCAAAGTACAATGCCACTATCCGCGCGTTTCTAAGTGGGTAACCTGACCAGTAGCTCGACCCAAACCAGCAACCCATCTCTTTGTCCTTATGGCTAAGCTGAGTCGAGATGATCCAGTAGTCGCTCCAGCCATCTCCTGTACCTACAGCCGAGCCGTAACCCCAACTAAGCTAAGCCAAATTTTTTTGGTATTTTTTTTCCATTTTCATTTCTATTTGAATTTATTTATTTATTTATTTTTATTTTTGGAATAACTTGCATGATTGGATTTTAGGAAAAAGTAGATAAGACATTAATAAAATATGTTTTAAGAATAAATAATAATTATCCAATGATAAAATTTTTAGAAAATTTTAAATGATAAATTTTTATAAATTTCTTAGGTGAGAAATTTTTTTTAAATTTGTTCCAAATGGCAGAATAATTTAGATAAATTTTAATAACAATAATTAATATTTATTTTCAAAAAAAAGATAAAAATAATAATAAGCTAAAATAAAACTTTTTGGTTGAAAATATTTGAAAATTACCCAATGATGAGATTCTTAGAAATTTTAAATAATAAATTCTTAAAAAATCTCTATGTGAGAAATTTCTTTAAATTTGTCCTAAATGGTGGAAAGAATTTAAAACAAAATTTCAAGAAAAATAATTGTCCATATAATTTTCTTTCCAAAAGAAAAAAAAAGAAGAAATAAAAAGAATTTCTAAATAGGCCCAGATGGTGGAGTATTTAGAAATTCAAAAGAAAATATATTTTAATTTTGATCAAAATGGTGGAATAATTAGATATATTTTCAACAAAAACTAAAATAAAAAATAATCAATCTTTTTTTGACAACGAAGCCTTTTCAAGAACATAAATAGGATTCTTAAATACTCTTGAGGTGAGAGAATATTTTTAAAAGTTCTACCAAATTGATGGAGAATCTTAAGAATTATTTTCAATATTCAATACATAAAAGTTTAAGACCATTAGAATCAAGACTTATGATAATTTAAAATAAAATGGTACCATCATTTTCGATGGGTATGTGGGGTGCTATAACCTTCTTCATATGTAATCGAACTCTCAAACCCTATTTTGGTTAGTAGACCAGAACCTATTCTTTTAGGGACCCTTAGTCATGCTTAAAAACCCCTTAAAAGGATAGATTCTTTAGGTGGCCAGTCGTACCTAATTAAATAAGATTGGTAACAACTCCATTTGTTAAGTCTAGCTATAGATTTATGGACCTATATGTTATGACATGTTGATTAGGCAATATATAAATGGAAAAATTTTAATAATTAATTAATACTAATTTATAATATTTTATTTAGATTTGCGATTCGTATATTCATCCATTTATTTAAAAAGTATTTCCTAGATACACCATTACCTTTTTTAAAAAGGAAAAAATCAATGAAACTTGGTTTTAAGGGGTCAAAAATGAAGATGGGAAAAGGATGCGCAAGTGATGTTAAAAGACAAATTTATAGTGTTTTTTCTGTAATAAATGCATTAAACAAAAACAAAGATATGATTATGACGTAGTCAAGATACACATAATAAAATATGGTTATAAAACTTCTGTCCATTAATTTTAAATTAACTTTAATTTCCTTTCTTTTTATGTTTTTCTCTTTCAATTTGAATTGTCAGTGTGACCACGATGAAGCTGGTGTCAAGAAAAGTAGGCTTCTAAATGGAATGTGACTGTGGACACAGTTAATAATGGGGGTAGTCATCGATAAAGTTGCAATTGGGATTGGAGGTGTTGTTGGAATGTGTTAACAGCTCCATTTAAGAGTGTTTTTGGTGGGTCATGAGAGTAATAATTTCTAATTATTTTGCTTCTATTTGCAGCTCAATTTTTTTTTCTTTAAAGTTCTTTAACCTAGTTATAATCTCATGGTTACAATTTTTTTGTAAATGCAAGTGTAAAATATATCCATCACAAAGGGGGGAAAAATCCTAGTCATGTTATTAATCCTGCTTGATTGTAGTACTAATGTTATCTAGTTGGTAATCGATATATTATTATAGCTTAAAAGAACAGCTCTTTATGCTCTGCCTTTGCTATAATCGAATTAGTATGCTCCCTCAAGTTTGCCTATCATTAACTCTTTATAGCTCTAGTTGTCTTATTTTCTGGGCTAAGTTCTAATTTTAGGACTTCAACTTTTGTTTCTATGTTTATTTGAAGATATAACCTTTTATTTTGATCAAATTAAGACCAAAACTGTAAAAGCCAGTGGAGTCTATTAAATACATTAAATTTAACTATATGACCATATGACTAAAAAATGGCAAATGATATGGCAATCAATAAAATAAGCCTATTTAGTGGCTTGAATTATCAATGGCATTCTCTAAATGGGAATTTGTGTCTTCTGCTTACTTCATGTGGTAGGAAATGCTTCTATTTGTGCTTGGCCACTGGGTACCATAACCAAGAACTAATATCTGTGCCAAAGTGTTTGTTCATAAATATATATTTCTTCTTGTAGTTTTTGATGCGATATCATTTTTTTCTCTTTTTCCTTTTTAAGTTTGAAACTCCCAAGATGTGCAAGTCTATTGAATTTGCTGAAAAACCTCTTGTCGATGATTGGAATTGCTTTATAACACTTGTCAATAGTATTAATTCGATTTGACTAAAAAGTAGCAAGTATAGAGTTGGCACAGAGATAGGGTGGGTCAGATTTTTGCTTTCCCCGCCTTCGACCTAAAGCCTTGATACTTTTACCCAATACTTGAACTACCCTCACTAAAAAGTTCTATGTAGCATAATTTAATGTGGATTTACAGTCAAATTCTAACTATAAATATAGGCAGCAGTTAAAGGTATAAATGTATATTCATCCATTTACAAAAGGCATCAAGGAAACACCTACAAGACCTCGCAGCAGCTTTTAGCTCAAGAAATGTTGCCACTGTGGCACTTCTAGAAATATTAATATCTGATAGAAGTTTTTCCATCCAATCCTCCAAAGAACGCCTTCTCTGTAATATACTAACCATTTTAAGAATATTATTATTAAAAATGTTGTATTATTCCTTAAAAGTAGGAAAAATAAATGAAGCTCATCTTAAGCATTATCAAAAGGAGAATGCACACCATTTAATGTCAACAAAATAATAGAAGTGCATAATCAATTTTTAAATTGCCAATAAATAATGAGAAAAAGGCTAAAGCAGTAAAGCTAGATGTGTTATAGTCTTCAACATTCATCCAGTTCATCAACATGACCAATAGCAATAAGAGTGTCATTTACCTTTTGCCTAGATTATTATGGACTGACCCACATACACATAGAATACAGAGTTCACCTGCTTCCTCAATCTTGCATTATCTAATCTAAATATATTGCAAGCATTAACAAATTTAACATAATCACTCACAAATTCAAACTTAGTACATACAACTCTTTTTATCTTGTAAAAATCTCACAAATTCTCACCATAAATAATAGAATTATAAAATACATAAAACATAGTAAATTAAAACTCAAAAATTCTCACCATAGATGATGAAATTATGAAATATATAAAACTTAGTAAACTAAGATTCAAATATCAAACAAGCATAAGTTAATAACTAAAATTTAAACATAGTACATGATACAAGATAAACATCAAAAGCTTAAACCACCACAATAAAAAGTTAAATTGTTTAAATATCCTTTCATCCAACATGGTGAAAATCTTCCAAGACCACAAGAAATCATTTCATTATCACTAAGCACCATATCCTCATTCTCTTCTAACCATACGAGTCCTATAAAATAAAACAATAAGATGAATAAATAAATCTCATAAAATAATATATTTAAAAACAATAATATAGAAAATGAATTAGTTAAAAAAGATAATACTATTTACCAAACTAGTTATCTCTTCCTCAATCTCACTCTCATAAATATCTTTCGTAGAAAAGTTTCTTCTAATGAAATTGACCCTACAAATTAAATAATAAAATATTAACAAATAATATATAACAAAAAAAATATAATAATTAACAATATGCCAAAATAAAAAAAATAAAATTATATAATTTGCATTATTGTACCTTCTTCTTCAGCCCATAACCAATTTTGATAACATGTTAAAGCTTCCATAGTTGATGGATAAAGTCTACTATGTTGCACTCACCAACCTCCCTAGTACTAAAAGTAGACTCTGAAGCAACAGTAAAATTGGTATGGCTAAATATCTCTAACATAAGTTATAAGGTTGAAAATTCAGTCCAATTAGTTTTCACCAATTCAATATATCAAAATTCCCTTTTTTTGGTATGACTTCTTCATCAAAGTAATGATCTAACTCTAATTTTTCTTTTAATTTTTTCATTTTTTTCCTTGAAACAAAATCATCATAGTCTCCTAAATTTCCTAATTCAGTAACACCAACACCATTTAAGGATGAAAAGCTTGAAATAGAAGGTTCTTCTTCCTTTTGCAAAGCCAGTTTCTCCTCATACTCTTTAAGCAAATCCTGACATATTCGCACAATCTTTCAATTTCAAATTCAGCATTTCCTCCATAAATATTTTCAAAGTAATACTCCAACAACTCTGTTTTGTACCTTGGATCTAAAATTGTGCAACACCCATTATACCATTCACATTCATTCAATATTTTTAAATTTGCCTAACATGCTAACCATGCATGAAATAATTCTATTGGTATGCATAATTCATTCATTTAATGCCAATATGATTTTACAAATATTAGGAAAATAAAGATTTTAGTAGCATATTTTGTGCCAGAAAACCCTTTCAATGATATCATAAAATAATTTCAACTTCTCACAAATCTCATTTGCAAAGATCCAATCATTTTTAGTTGGCAAATACTTATGCAAAGGATCACCATGTAATTGCACACAACAAGGAAAAACATCTTTAAAAAATAAAGCTATTCGAAGTATCAAGTAAGTAGAGTTCCATCGTGTTTTTACATTAGCACACAACTTTTTTAAAGTTGGAATACGCAATTGACGCGTTGCCTCTTCAAATTTTTCCCACCACTTTGGTGTAACACTCCACAAAAGGACACTATCACGTATTCTTTCAATTCCATGTCCAATCACACTCAATCCATCTTTCATAACCAAATGCAAGATGTGTGCACAACAACGCATATGAAAAAAAACCTCATTAAGCATAAGTGCATCACAACCAATTTTATCAATTAGCAACTCAATAACACCATCATTCACACTATAATTATCCACTATAATAGATGAAAGTTTTCTATCAATATAATCCAATCTAAGAACATTTCATCAAACTTGAAGCAATGACCTATTTCGTATGTGGAGTTGGCACATATTCAAACCTAATTAACAAATCAATTATTTACACTAATTTAATAATTAATTTAATAATAATTATTACTTAATAAAAAACAAACACTATCATAATAAGACAATTTAATAAAATATACCTGATGATGCATTTTTGTAAGTTCCATTGATTATCGATGTAATGAGCAATGATAGCCATGTATCCTATTTTTTGGTGATCAGTAGTCTACATATAAGTTGTGATAGAAATTCTCCTTTCATTAGCTTCTAACTTGGATATTGTTGTTGCCTTTTCCTTTTTGAAAATCTTCAAAATATAACTCTTTATAGTATTTCGAGATGGCATAGGAAACAAAGGTTGGAGACTTGTAAGAATACTTTCTGAATTACACATGTTCACCCATTGATAAGGGATATTCATGCATGATTATCATGGTGGCAAGCTCCCCTCTTATGACATTTTGATCAAAGGAAAAGTTTTTTAGTTTTACTTTTCCATCTGCCTTATTTTGATTTGCTACCAGTACTTGTTGATGAATATCCATTTGAAATCATTTGCTGCACCTCTCTGAATACTCACGCAAAAGACTTGTCCCATTCTTAGAAGCACCACCAAGGTTTTTCTTACAATAATTGCATATTGCCTTCCATTCATTATTGATCTTCTCTTTTTAAAATGTTTCCATACTTCTGATTTTAGCTTACTTGAGTTATACCCACTATCATCAACTTTAACACCCTTATTAGTCACACTTAATGATGGAGTTGCATTTTCATCAGATGTTGGAATGGAAGTTTGCTGAATTGGTGATTGATGTGAGGTAGAAGCAAGAGGTGCTGAGAAACATGAATTATCTCCCAAATTAGACATTTTAACTTCATTCATAAAAAAAATTAAAGTTATTATTCTTGATATTAACAAATAAAGCAACTGAATAAATTAACTATATCAAACCAAAATAGAAAGGTTTATTAACAAATAATTATACTAAAACAATAGAAAAATAAACTTAGAATCTAAGTATAAAAAAAAAGTAGAAAAGTTCATTCCATAAAAAAAAAAAGAAGATTATCCTACCATGTACAATATAGCTTGCACCTTTGGCCAAATAAGGAGGCTAATTAGCAATAAAAAAAGTTAAAATGTCTTCATTTGTCTTATCAAACTTAAAAATCCAAGAAACTATGTAAAGCAATAAGTAAATTTATACCATGGGAAAGATTAGTTTATGCAGAAAAATATATGTGAAAGCAAAATGAATATACTTTTCCTTTCACCCAAGAAATGCATGTATACAAGCAACTACAAGTGGTTAGTTAATAGGGAATTGAGTCATTGCAAGGAAATTTGTTTTAACTCGAATGCCACACTAAACAACATGCATGATGTCATTTGATTTCAAAATAACGATGAATTGACAGCCCAATAAGAGGCATATCTTATGCAAAGAATTAGTGACATACATAATCCAACAAATGAAGTAATTTATCTAGCCTAGAGTTGATTACAACAAATGCGAAGACATACATAGGTGCCCAAGGCAGTGCTGCTGCAAACCTGCTTATGTCCAAAAATGTATTTGATAGAATTAAGGATTTAACTCATCTTAGATAATGTTGAGCAAAAAGTTAAGTTAGGAAGCCTCAAAGAGCTATACCATATAAATGTATTTATAAAAGACATGTTACTCAACCTACTAAGCAAATTTTACAAATCAACATAAACTACCACTACCACAAACTTGACTAAAAATATAGTTCCAACAGTAGGACCAAAAAATTAGGATAAGATTGCCATTTGACGACAATGCCATGAACTTAACAAGAAACTAGTAGAGCAAAATATACTTTCACTTTATGTAGACAACATGTAATAAGAATGATTATTATGAAATATGCACTGAAAACTACAAATCGATGTTGTAGTAGGAAAGGAATGAAGGATAGGCCACAAATATCTTGAGCTCTTACATGATGAACATCGATGGCATCCAAGAACTTTTCAAAACTCTAAATCCATTCCTAATGATTCCAAACATAGGGAATATCAAAAGATATTGTAGATTAAATTGAACTTAATTCATTAATTTAATGAACAAAAATTTACTACAGAGAAATAGTGCGTTTATAAAGTACTTCATCGTCACTCTCATCTCCCTCATCTAAAACAATGTCATTTCCTGGTAGCTCAAATTTCCCACCCATATAAAATGATGGTCCTAAACTTTCAAATTCAATATAATCACCCTACGATCTCTCTTCAAATCTCTGGTCACTACAATTTAGGAACCAATTCAATGAACACTTGATTCCCTTACTTTGTAACTTAAGGTACTTGGGTTTGATCCTAGATTCCAAGCTGTAAGTAAAGTACTATTTACAGCGTTAGCTAGCAAGAGGGGGACATTGGATAATGGTGGTCGATAAAGATTCTTGGTGGTTTTAAGTGATTTTGATGAAATAATAAGATGTTGCCATGGGTTTTGACCTTATTCAATATGTAAATATTGATTTAATGTATTCTAATGCCTAGTAAAAATTTTAAATCTGTTGCTAAAATCCAAGATTTTCCCCCTCTTCCATGCTGAAATTGTTTAAAAAATGTACTTCTACTTTGCCTATAGATATATGCTAAGACTGGTCTTTTGTTTTTGTATTGCTCTTTTTATTTTTTAAGAAGTTGTTCTTCATTTTAGATGTTGGCGTACCATTATTTTTTGGCTTCGTTTGAGAACTCCACTGGAAGTAAATATCCAAAGGTGTATTTTTTCCTTTTTTAGCTAGCTTGAAAGTCCAACAAATTAAATATGGATGATGAGTGAACTTAGGTCTCAAACATAGGATATAAACATACACAACGTTTGTTATATAGTATATGAATAGGTTCACTTTTTATTTGTTTATGTTATTTATTAAATTTAATAAACGATCAAAAATAATATTTCGATGTTCATTAATTAAATAGAAAGATTATAAACACAATAAAATTAATTTAATATTTGATTTAATTATAATATAAAAAAAATTTGATGAATAATTTGTAAATAAATTTAATTTATTTTTATTTATAAAATTTAATATATAATTATTAACAGTATTTTAAATTTTTAAATTAGAATGGAGAGCATAAACATGATAAAATTAGTTTATATTTCATTTGTTTATGTTAGAAGCTTATTACCTAGAATTATTGTAGTATAATGAACCAATTATATTTCAATATTACATGGGATTTATTAAAAATTATGTAAAATTTATATTTTCAAATGATGAATTTTTGCATAATTTTTTCTTATAATTGATTAATAATAATATTGTAGGAAAGGGAATGGATCCATTTATCAAGGGTGCTTACTGAGAGTATAGATTGCCCCTAAAAGCAAACAAGTGCTAATAATTGTTAGCCACAAAAATCAATCACGAATAAGAAATGGATCTACTTTATATTATTATAGATGTTGAAGATGAAACAAATGGACCTAGTGAATGAAATTTGTAACAAGAAATCTTAAATGAGTAGGTGTAATTTTGTCTAGAAATTTTTTTTATACTACCGACAAGTTTTTCTTCATTTTTAAAGCAAAAAGTGGAACTACAAGAAAGCTTTCTTTATCTTTACAGATAACCAATTCATTTTCAAATATAGTTGGGAGACTTTCCCTAAGAAATGGGTAAAAAAAATGGAAATATCGAAACATGGGAATAGATATGATACCTATACAAAGGTTTCCACGAGCTCTTTCACTGGCCTCCCCATCTCACTTTTGAAGTAATAATAGCTTTTCTTCATGAGCTCAATTCGTTGTGTAAGCAATTAAGGACATTTCAAAGCTTTTGCCTTGAGAAGAGCTAATGAGTTCATATCAAAGATCAAATCTTGTGAAATGAAAATGAAGAGATTGATTTAGCGGTAAAAAAAATGATTAATACTTATAAATAAGAAATGTAAAGGAGATGGCTTTGGTTTCCCTCAAAACTGCTGGTACTAATGGAGATCACTCAAGGAAAGGCTTAGCTGTTGCAGTTTTGTTTCTTAGAAAGGGGAATAGCCACTCCTAGGTACTAATAGTTGGCCTGTCTTCCTTTCGTTATTGTCTTATTGACTTTTTTCTTTCTACCCTGAAGGCTTTCTTTGCTGAAATAGAGGAAAGATTCGAAAGAAATGGATGAAAGCTAATGGAAAAAGAAAGATGGGTTGGCTGGATGAAAAAATTTCAATAGATCAAGAGAATTAGACAAGAAGGCCGATAGAAATGAAAAGCCCTAAAAAAATAACATAAATATATCAAGGGTATTTTGGTAAATATCCTTGGTTGGGTCAAGTCGAGTTTATATAAAACTCGACCGTGACCTAAATCCAACATTTTAAAAAATAAAACTGATCCAACCCAACCCGAAACCTGTTTTTTCAAAAAGAAATTTGACCTTAAATGATCAAGTTGGGTCGAAACCTGATGGTTTGAGATTGATTTGTCGTCCCTAAGTGAGCAAAGAAAATTGCATTTTCATTTTATTAAATAATAGTTAGATATATATATATATATACACATATATAAATACAGAATACACAAATTGGTTTTTTAAATATTTAAAAATTTGTTTGATAAATTCAAATTATGTTATTATTTCTTATATTCTTTGCGAATTTGAGATTTAATTCTAATAATATAATTTATAAAACTTTAATTTTTGTATTAAAAAAATTTAATAATTTTAGTCCAATTATTAATTTTATCAACATTCCTCTATTAAATACACAAAGTCTATTAATTTTCTAATATGATCATTGACTTTTGTTGATATGATATTTTAATATACGAACAAATATTTTTTCCACAAAACTTATAATTAAAAATGTAATCAATCAAAAAATGACAAAAAATAAAAACATAAAATTCATTCAAGCAACCGATAACCATTACACAAACTCAAATTTTGACAATTAGTTGTGTCGAAATGTTATCAAAATCTATCCAAAAGCTTTTCTTATTCTCTTTTACAAATTAATCTATCATTTAGATTTCTTCAAAAATCCTTTTTTTTTAAAAAAATAAAAAAAAATAAATCTTAAAATTCTAGATCTACTACAATCATCTACCACCAAACTTTCTCCGAGCCTTCTCCTCACTTTTCTAAATTTTAAGATTTAAAAAATATTTTTTTAAGCCATTGAATCTGAATCTCTAAAAATCTTTTATTTTTACTTGTAGAAGTTAGTAAACAACTTAAAAAGAACACTTCAAGTGATATTTAGTTTACTTGTACAAGTTAGTAAACAACTTGAAGAGAATACTTCAATTGATACTTAGTTCTTCTCAAAACCCTAACAAACTCATCCCTCAACAAAAGCTTTGTTTTCTTTAAATGCAAGTTAGGGATTTTTTTTCTTAGAGATTTTTGTTTTTTGTTTTAATTTTTTTGAATTAATTACATTTTTTATTATTATAATTTTTTTCAATATTTATTGAAAAATGTCACATGGATTTATTAGAATACAACTTAATTTATTTGGATGTCACATGGTATTTCAATAAATTCACATCATCATTTGCTTTTCTTATATCTTACCAAAATGCCACATTAGTAAAAATCAACATCCATTTCAAAAAAATCAAAGAATACATTACATATTTAACTAAGAAATATTGATAGAATTAGTGATTAAACTAAGATTATTAAATAATTTTAGTAAGGGAATTAGATTTTTATGAACTAACAGGACTAAATCTCATATTTTGTAAGACAATATAGATTTATGATATAATTTGACCTTTTAATATAAGGATGAAAATTTATCAAATACACTAATAGTGGAGCTTTTTTAACTTTACAAATGCATTACGATGGTGACACATGTATCTAAATATATATTTAAACATAAAAAAAACTAAATCAAAAAATTTAACATATGTCACCATTTTAACCTCATTTGTTAAGTTAAAAAATTTCACTATTAGTGTGTCAAATAATTTATCATATAAAGATATTGTGATTTTCTTTTATTGGTTCTTAATTTCTTTCTATAAGGTATTCACTTTTAGCTAAAGATTTAGTTCTTACTCTATAATGTATTCTAATATAATAATATATATATATAAGAAATTTATAAAATAAACAACCATACAAGCCAGCATATTATAAATAACTTCATTATAAAATAGATTAAATTTACACATGATGAAATTTAAAGCTAAGATTTCTAAGTTTCAAAGCCTTCTCTTAACATTAAGCTAAAGTTTTATTGGCAAATATATATATACAAATATATTGGCACTATTAACATCTAATCAAGAATTCTTTATATCTTAATGTTAACCTATGATAATTGGTTTTTGTCGATTTCAACCCCCATTTAAGGTTTAAATCAAACCCATTGATGTCAATGGCATAACCATTGGCATGGGTTTATTTTCATTACTAACTACTTTAATTCAATTTCCATATGTAGGCATGTATAGAATGAAGCATAGATTTTATCCCATATATGAAACAACCGTATTAAATCTCTGATGGAACAACAACATTATGTTTGGTAAGAAAAAAAAAAAACTTCTTTTTTATCTTTTCTTTCATTTGGTTAGAAGGAACATAAATGAATGGATTTACACTTTTTTTTCTTCCTCCCAAATCCAATCCTTCCAAATGTGAAATGAAAATATTCAATTAACTTAAATTAACAATTTTACCTTTAATATTTTTCTTTGTGTTTATTATGAACAATAAAAAATGGAGAGAAAAAATTAAAGATAAAATTATAAATAAAATCATCAATTTATGTTAAATAAGTGGTTTCCTTTCTAATTTGAAAGGGTTAGATTTAGAAAAAAAAAAAAAAAAGAGAATATGCAAATTCACTAATTTTTGTTCTTTTGTTTTTTTCTTCTTATCAAATTAAGGAAATGATAGAAAGAAAATATTTTTCCTTCCATATTCTATTCTGCTTTATTCTTTCCATCCTATAAAATACAGTGATAACATATACTCAGATCACAAATTTATACATTTGTTGAAAAGAATTCTTATGGAAATTATAAAATTACCCTTCCTATCATTTGATAAGAAAATGACATATATCCAAATTGATTATTTTGTGCTCATATAATTACAAAATATTCTTTCTTATAAATTGACTATTATGTCTTTATATCATAATTAAGAAAATATAAATTATTTACTATAATACCATCATATCATAATTACGAAAATACCCATTCATTTATTATTGAATTACTAAAAATACCATTCTTTTATTATTAATCAAAATTACTATAATACCTTCCTACCATAATTATGGAAATACTTTTCTCTCATAATTAATCAAAATTACTACATTACCTTTCTTACCATAATTATGAAAATATTCTTATGAATGCTTAATAGGAAGTTTACATGTGGCATTTTGTTTTAAAACCAATAACATATATTAAAATGGTCTCGCTGATAATTATTATAATATCAATTTGTTTATTTGACATAATATCAAAGTTACTATAATACCCTCCTACTATAATTACTACAAAGCCATCTTACCATAATTACAAAATGCCTAATCTACCATATTTGGCCAATATTACTATAATCCCTTATACCATACTTATGAAAATACCTCTCCTACCATAATTGATCAAAATCATTACAATATCCCTTATACCGTAATTACGTAAATACTCTTACAAGTGCTTCATAAAAAATTGACATGTGACATTTTGTTTTAAAATTGCAATAATACCTTTATTAAATTACGTATTAAATTTTAATATGATAATAAAAAATTAACTGCATATTATTTTACTAAAATATCTTTACCATTAAAATAAAATAAAAAAATTTACTTTTACAATAAAAACGATTTAATCCATATGTAGTGGGGACCACACACTACTATATAAAAAAATAAACTTATAATTTGAAGTCTATATAAACCTCTCTTAAAGAACCTAAAGAGCAGCCTAGATTTTTGTTATTAACACCTAAATTTCTATCTACCTTCTAGTTTGGAAAAGGAAAGGGAAGAAAAATATGGGGAAAAGGAATAGGGTCAGTGTTGATGGTTTGTTTGGTGTTAGGTGTTCTAATAGGGCAATCCACAGCTTCTTTCCCGAGCTGCTACAAGGATTGCTTGTTTTGTGTGTTGCTACCCAGGAAATTCACCGTTGATTTGTGCTCTCAAGTGCGTCAAGAATTGTATCCTCCATACCTCACCTTTTGGTAATCTCCAAGACACCCAATTCTTCTGCAAGCTTGGTTGTTCTACTTCCATGTGCACAAGTCTAAGCTCCAAACAAGATCCTAGTAAATCTACTTTCTCATATATCCTTTTAAATAAAAAAATTGTGTGAAACAATTCTTTTATATCAATATTTTTTTCCTGCAAATCACGTCATATAATCATCTTATCAAAGAAATTAACTATTTATTATATATCATATGTGATAATTAAATTGTGAATATTTATTTTAATAAATTCATACATATGATATGTCATAAATTATTGATTTTTTCTAACAATATAATTATCAGACATGATTTGAATGATATAAAAAATTATGTAATAATCATTTCATACTTCATATATTCATATATACACACACACACACAAACGAGCATAAACTGATTAAGGTTTTTCTTTTCTTTTCTTTATTCCTTATTAGGTGAAGGAAAAGTTGAAAGCTGCGTTGATTCTTGCTCAGAGACATGCGCCATCAAGAACTAAGTCACTACAATATCTAAAGATAGTGTTTAGATGTGATGTTTTTTATTAGTCAAATGAATAATTGATCAAATGGAAGGAACTAAGGGTCCAATCCAAAGTTCCTAGAAATTTGCCTTAAAATTGAGGCCATGTATTTGTAACTTGGCCCCCCAAATTTAATAAAAGTTTAATTTCATATTTTATATATAATTTTTTGTCAAGTGGAAAAAGATAAACTTTAGAAGTTTTACATTTTTTGTACAAATAACTAAAAATTACTTTGTTAAGTTTCGGAATATGAATTTGAAAAATTTTAATTTTATTTGTTATATAAATTGCAATGATGAAATACATATAAATTCATATAAGTATTTCAAATTCACTATTAAATAGAGATCAAAAAAATTCATAAAATTAAAAATAATCATAAAAATTATGTTCATGCATGTATTTTATCGTATAAATTATAAAAAATTTGAAATAAAGTTTTTATCAAATTCAAGGCGTAATCGAGCATAATTGATGTTGCTCTTTACTTTTAACTTAAATAATAAAAATGTTTTAAAATTTTAAAACTTTACCTAAGTAAATTCTTATACTTTAATTGTTTTCAAATAAATTCTTAATTTTTAATTTGAATCCAAATAAGCCCTTAACCTTTAATTTGTATCCAAATAATCCTTCAAACTTTTAATTTGTACCTAAATTTACCCTTAACATAAATCACTCTTGCATTTGAAGCAAAGACCATATTTGGATACAAATCTAAGTATAAGGATTTTAATATAATAAAAGTATAAAGATTTATTTCAGAAAAGTAAATAGTATACGGGTTTTTTTTTTTTAGCATTTTACCTTATTTTTTTAACAAGAGGGACTTGAATTTTTTTTTTTTTTGGGGAAAAGGTGTGTACACCAAAATTTATATAGATACTTGGTAAGGATTTATACAAGGAATTTCATCAATATTGCTTTTTTTTTCTCAAATAAATGAGCTGTAATTTACTTTTGTGTATTTTGTTCTTATCTTTACTTGTAATTCAAATATTGATGTGCATCCCTTATATATATATATATATATATATGGAAGTTATATAAATACAATATGCTCTGCTCACTTCAAAATGAAGTGAGTAAGAATTTATACTAATTAAAATCTTTAAGTTTTGACAAGTTTGAACATATGATCAGTACATCATTCATGAGCACAATAATCAATTGTTTGTCATATATATGGTTTATTAATATAAAAATTTTATAGCCAATGAATGCATGGTTTTACTAGGAAGATGAAGTCTTAAAATGTTTAAATTTTAGGTTCAAATTTCACTTTGAGGTGACTAGGTGCTACTTTTCAAAGTTTAGAGAGTAAACTTATTTTGACTTTAATAGGAGATATTATTAAATAATTTATCTTTTTTTTAATTTAGTATAATTTATATTTTTATACCTAAATTGATGACTTGGCCAAGTATAGTGACCCATAATAGGAATTCTTCTTCTCATAGATTTTTTTTTTAACAAAAAAAGGTCATAATTTAGGGATAACTGAAGCAGTTGTAGGTAGTAAGATATTATTAGTATTGAATCAATCTTTATTTTAAAATGACAAAATATTAAATTAGATAGGTTTAATTAAGATTTACAAAAAGCTCTTATTTAGTATTGTGTTTAAGTTTTATTATTTTAAGTAGTAAATAAATATTATTTCTTTCAAATTTGTTTTTTGATTTGAAAAATATCTTGAAATTTTATTTTAGAAGTTTAGTCTTAATGTTTATCTCAAAATACAAATTTTCAAGATTGACGATTACTTGAAAAATGTTTCTTACATTTAAACAAACTTTTATTTATATTTTGTATTTCTCAAACCAAAAATATTTTTTCAAGATTATTTATTTGAGTTTAAATGAAAGTCTAATTGTTGTATTAAAAGAAATTTATTTATCTTGAACTTTATATAATTTTGATACTATTAGTTTTAAAAAATGGAGTAATTAGAGAAAGTTATTTTGTAAGAACAAAGTTTTTGCAGCATTGATTTTGATTTATTTTTTGTATTGATTTATAAAATTTTAATATTTGAATTATATACTATTACAAAGTTATTTGATTATACATTCTAATGGACTAAAAAAATTCAAATCCCTATTTTTTAAGTGAAGATATGGTAATTTTACTAAAAACTATGTATATGCAGAGTGTTTGAAAATTGCATAATGAATAGATTTGGAAGCTTGCTATAATTTTTATACATTGATGCAAATGTTTAATTTTATATTGATGGAAAGCTCATTAAGTATATTTTTTACTTTTCAAATGGATTATGATTCGGAGTTATATAACTCAAGATATGGTCAATTAAGTAAAAAGAGTGCACGAAGGCCACAACTTCCTTGAACGCTACCTGATATGAAAGGATCGAAGGCCTATCAAAAGTGATCAATCCCTTAGCCTAAAATAGCTAAAATTTGAATGAAATTCATGATAGGATCGATCCTTTTATGAACAAGATATCGATATCTAATGCCCTAGCATGACTTTTGAGAGATCTGAACGGTGAGGATAAAAGGCTTGATGAGAAAAATAATATATTAAAAGCTGGAGAAGATCTAACGGTGGAATAGGTTGAAATGGAGAAAGAAAAAAGCATAGCCTGAACTCTAAATCTATGCCTTGTGGAAGTGATTTACAAAAAAATGAGCCTATATTCGAGATGAGGAGAGCGAGAAGCAACAAGGGGAAAATCTCAACTTGCTCGGACATCGAATGGTGGCAAAGTACATTGCCACTATCCGACGCATCAATGGTAAAGTACGATGGCATTGGTGTTGAGATTTGGAAACCTTTGAAGTTTTTGAATTAGGTTCTTCTGTTCCTAGAAAGAAAAAGAGAGAAAAGAAAAAAGAGAGAGAGAGCTTAAAGGTGAGGTCTAAAGAAAAAAGGCTGACCTCTGGCTTATATAGCCATATAAAATGATGTCATTTTGGATATTGTAGAAGAGTTGGATCTGTACATTTCTAAGTGAGTAACTTGAGTAGTAGCTCGACCCGAACCAATAACCCATCTCATTGTCCTTATGGCTGAGCTGAGCTGAGATTATCCACTAGTTGCTCTAGCTAGCTCTTATACCTACAGCCGAGCCATAACCCCATAAAGTTGAGTCAAATTTTTTTGGTATTTTCTTTCCATTTTCATTTCTATTTGAATTTATTTATTTATTTATTTATTTTTATTTTTGAAATAACTTGCATGATTGGATTTTAGGAAAAAGTACATAAGGCATTAATAAAATATTTTTTAACAATAAATAATAATTATCCAATAATGAAATTTTTAGAAATTTCAAATGGTAAATTTTTATAAATTTCTTAGGTGAGAAATTTTTTCTAAATTTGTCCCAAACAGTGAAATAATTTAGATAAATTTCAATAACAATAATTAATATTTATTTTCAAGAAAAGGAGAAAAATAATAATAAGCTAAAATAAAACTTTTTGGTTGAAAATATTTGATAATTACCCAATGATGAGATTTTTAGAAATTTTAAATGATAAATTCCTAAGAAATCTATAGGTGAGAAATTTCTTTAAATTTGTCCCAAATGGTGGAAGAATTTAAACAAAATTTCTCAAAAAATAATTGTCATATTATTTTCTTTCCAAAAGAAAAAAAAAGGAAAAATAATAAGAATTTCTAAATAAGCCCAGATGGTGGAGAATTTAGAAATTCAAAAGAAAATATATTTTTAATTTGACCTCAATGATGAAACAATTAGATATATTTTCAACAAAAACTAAAATAAAAATAATTAAATTTTTTTCGACAATAGAGCCTCTTTAAGAACACAAATAAGATTCTTAAATACTCTTGAGGTGAGAGAATATTATAAAGAGTTCTACCAGATTGATAGAGAATCTTAAGAATTATTTTTAATATTTAATACATAAAAATTTAAGACCATTAGAATCAAGACCTTAGGATAAATTTAAAATAAAATTGTACCATTTTTTGGATGGGTATGTGGAGGTACTATAACCTTCCCCATATTTAACTGAACTCTCAAACATTATTTGGTTAGTAGACCCGAACCTATTCTTTTAGGAACCCTTAATCATACTTAGGAACTCCTTAAAAGGATAGATTCTTTAGGTGACCAATTACACCTAATTAAAAATGATTGATGGCAACTCTATTTGTTAAGTCTAGCTATAGATTTATGGATCTATATGTTATGACATGTTTATTAGGCAATATATAAATGAAAAAATTTTAATAATTAATTAATACTAATTTATAATATTTTCTTTACATTTGCGATTTGTATATTCATATTATATAAAATATTTAAATTAATTCATATATTTTATTGTCTTTTACATAAAAATTACATGTCACAATTTTAATTGATACAAAAATATAAAATATATATTTTTTATTTTATTAAATTCATATATAATTATTACTAAAACTTTAAATTAAATTATATTATATTTTTTTTATCATTTTTATGTTATATTATCATATATGTTTGGATTGAGGAGAAGGAAAGGAAAGGAAAATAAAGGAAAGTAATGGAAATAGAAAAACCCTTCCTTTATTTAGATAAACTTTTAATTTAAAAGAAAGAAAAAAGATGAAAACTTAATATCCTTTGGTTTCTCTTGTAATCCTCACTTTTTTAATACCTCAATTTGAGGGAAAAGCTAAAGAAAGGAAAGTTAAAAAAATTTTATTTTTATAAAAAGACTATGATAGCCATATTTTTATTATGAGATTAGATTTGGTTATATAACTAACACTTTCTACAAAAATAATCTCTTTTTATAAGTATTTTATATAACATTACAATTTATAAATATTTTATGATTTTCTAAGTTTTAACAACAAAACAAGCCAAATTATTGTGAAAATAAATTAAAAAACTGAATTAAACACAAAATTAAAAGTAAATCAATAACTAGCTAATAAATTTTACCTTATTAAATATGCTTAATTTTGTTTAAAAAGATTTGTTTATACAAGCTAGGTAGTATAAAAAGATATTTGTATATTATAACTTACTTTATTGAAAAAAAAAGGTTATAATTGAAAAAAATATTATAATGAATTATTTTATTTCTTTTTTACTATTTATCCAAACAATTGTTGTTAGAATTTCTTTATTTTCCTTTATTAATTTTAACTATTCAAACAAGTGATACATGTACCCTTTCTTTTCCTTTAAAAAACTTTCATTTTCTTTATTTTCATTTTCTTTCCTTTCCTTTATTTATATGTATCCAAACATAATGTGAGATTGTAAGGTCCAATTTTGTTAGACTTGAACTATGTTAGAGTTATGAAAATGAAAATCAAACTGCCTGGTGTGTTGTTAATCAAAAAACTTTTCTCACTTTCTTCTCTTTGGTCTAATCCAAAGTTCCTAGAAATTTGCCTTACAAAATGAGGCCATGTATTTGTAACTTGGCCCCCCAAATTTAATAAAAGTTTAATTTCATATTTTATATATAATTTTTTGTCAAGTGGAAAAAGATAAACTTAAGAAGGTTTTACATTTTTTGTACAAATAACTAAAAATTACTTTGTTATGTTTCGGAATATGAATTTGAAAAATTTTAATTTTATTTGTTATATAAATTGCAAGGATGAAATACATATAAATTCATATAAGTATTTTCAAATTCACTATTAAATAGAGATCGAACAAATTCATAAAATTAAAAACAATCATAACAATTGTGTTCATGCATGTATTTTGTCGTACAAATTATAAAAAATTTGAAATAATTTTTTTTTTCAAATTCAAGGCGTAATCGAGCATAATCGATGTTGCTCTTTACTTTTAACTTAAATAATAAAAATGTTTTAAAATTTTAAAACTTTACTTAAATAAATTCTTATACTTTTATTGTATTCAAATAAATTCTTAAGTTTTAATTTGAATCCAAATAAGTCCTTAACCTTTAATTTGTATCCAAATAAACCTTCAAATTTTTAATTTGTACCTAAATTAACTCTTAACATAAATCATTCTTGCATTTGAAACAAAGACTTATTTGGATACAAATCTAAGTATAAAGGTTTTTTAATATAATAAAAGTATAAAGATTCATTTAAGAAAAGTAAAATAGTATAGGGGCTTTTTTTTTTTTAGCATTTTAGCCTTTATTTCTTTTCGCAAGAAGGACTTGAATTTTTTCTTTTTTTTTTGGGGAAAAAGGTATGTACACCAAAATTTATATATATACTTGGTAAGGATCTATAAAAGGAATATTCATCAATATTGCCTTTTTTTTTTCTCAAATAAATGAGCTGTAATTTACTTGTGTGTATTTTGTTCTTATCTTTATTTGCCTTTCAAATATTGATGTGCATCCCCTATATATATATATATATGTATATAGAAGTTATATAAATACAATATGCTCTGCTCACTTGAAATTGAAGTGAGTAAGAATTTATACTAATTGAAATCTTTAAGTTTTGACAGGTTTGAACATATGATCAGTACATCATTCATGAGCACAATAATCAATTGTTTGTCATATCTATGTTTTATTAATATAAAAATTTTATAGCCAATGAATGCATGGTTTTACTGGGAAGAGGAAGTCTTAAAATGTTTAATTCTTAGGTTCAAATTTCACTTTGAGGTGACTAAGTGCTGCTTTTAAAAGTTTAGATAGTAAATTTATTTTGACTTTAATAGGAGATATTATTAAAAAAGTTATCTTTTTTTTTTAATTTAGTATAGTTTATACTTTTATACCTAAATTGATGACTTGGCCAAGTATAGTGACCCATAATAGTAATTCTTCTTCTCATAGATTTTTTTTTTAACAAAAAAAAGGTCATAATTTAGGGATAACTGAAACGGTTGAAGGTAGTAAGATATTATAAGTATTGAATCATTCTTTATTTTAAAATGACAAAATATTAAATTAAATAAGTTTAATTAAGATTTAAAAAAAAACTTATTTAGTATTGTGCTTAAGTTTTATTATTTTAAGTAGTAAATAAATATTTTTTCTTTCAAATTTGTTATTTGATTTGAAAAATATCTTGAAAATTTATTTTAGAAGTTTGGTCTTAATGTTTATCTCAAAATACAAAATTTCAAGATTGACGATTACTTGAAAAATGTTTCCTACGTTTAAACAAACTTTTGTTTATATTTTGTATTTCTTAAACCAAAAATACTTTTTCATGATTATTTATTTGAGTTTAAATGAAAATCCAATTGTTGTATTCAAATAAATCTATTTATCTTGAACTCTATATAATTTTGATACTATTAGTTTTAAGAAATGGAGTAATTAGAGAAAGTTATTTTGTAAGAACAAAGTTTTTGCAACATTGATTTTGATTTATTTTCCGTATTGATTTATAAAATTTTAATATTTGAATTATATACTATTAGAAAGTTATTTTATTATACTTTCTAATGGACTAAAAAAATTCAAACCCTATTTTTAAGTGAAGATATGGTAATTTTACTAAAAACTATGTATATGCAGAGTGTTTGAAAACTACATAATGGATAGATTTGGAAGCTTGCTATAATTTTTATACATTGAGGCAGATGTTTAATTTTATATTGATGGAAAGCTCATTAAGTATAGTTTTTAAATCTTTAAATAGATTATGATTTGGATTTATATAACTCAAGATATGGTCAATTAAGTAAAAAGAGTGCACAAAGGCCACAACATCCTAGAATGCTACTCGAAATGAAAGGATCGAAGGCCTATAAAAAATGATCAATCCCTTAGCCTAAAATAGCTAAATTTGAATGAAATTCATGATAGGATTGATCCTTTTATGAAGAAGATATCAATCTCTAATGCCCTAGCGACCTTCAATAACTATTTTTTAAAGGAAATAACATTTCTTGTTTTCATAAACTCAATTCCCACAACTCCAAACTTTTTTCAACTATAAAAAAGGACTTTTCCAACACCCATGAAGCTAAGAAACAACACTAAAAGCATTCATATCATCTTCTAGGAAAACCAAGAACATTAAACAAGTTTTAGAGTTTTAATTCTTCCAATTTTTGTATCCAACCTATATTTATTCTTCATTTATCATTTTTTATACTTCATTAGGTAAGCATTTAACCTTTGAAAGATATTCTATATTTTGCAAATTATTTTGTGTTTAAAGGGGGATTTTGAGTCAATGAGTGAAGTATCCTCTTGAAAGATACTGCAAAAAGGATTAGGTAAAATTTTAGAAAAGGTGGAGGTCACTATCTTGACCTTAAAAGATATGAATTATAATTTCTAAGAGAAATTTTCCACTAGTGAATTGCACTCGCTACAATAGCTAAAGAAGAAGACATAGGTGTCTTTAAAAAAGATTCGAACCTCTATAAATACTTGTACTTTATCTCTCAACTTGTACTCTTTTATCTTCATTATTGTTTTTGAAAAAAAAAATCGAAGCTTTAAATCACTATTTTTGTCAAGAAAATTATCTTTTATTTAGTTAACATATTTTAATTTATGTATTTTAGTTTCATATATATTATTTGAAATAATCTTATAAGTTTAAATCATGAACATAATTAAAATTTTAAAAATAAACAAAAATCTCAAACTTTGATGGGCCAATAGTGCAATTGGCCCTAATATGGGCAGACCATCCCATTACTCTTTATTTTTTTTTTCTCTTTGTTTCTCATATTATCGAAACTACATTATTTAGGCTAACTCATAAAAACCTAATCCTAAACCCTAGCTATAAAACCATTCTTTTAGTATTTCTCTCTTATTAGCATTAACCAATAACCACTTCTTCTTTTTTTAATATTTGCTCTATTTTTCCTACCAGCCACATGCACCACCACTAACATTGATTTTATCGATGGTTGCTCTTTATTCTTTCCTTCACTTTTTCTTCTTTTTCTTTCTTACCACCTTCTTCTTTCCTCAATATAGTAGTGACATCCCATTGGTGTTTGAACCTACAATTGTTGTGTTTCTTCTCTTTCCATTCTCTCTTCCTTTTCCATTCTTTTTCTTTTTCTTTACCCGACCCTCACTTCACCTTTTTCCTTTTTCAAAAGAAAATTTAGCTTTGTCTTTTCAATTGTCCTTGTTTTGATTTACTTTTTGTTTGATTTTTTATTTTGGTTAAATTTAATATAAAGTTATGTAATTTTTGTTTAACCTTTTTGTTTTTGTGTGTGTGTGTGTGTGTGTTTTTTTTTTTGAGTTTATTTTTTGAGATTGTATTGGAGTTAAATTCATAGTTTGGATTTTGAGTTTTATGGTGCTTTGTTTGAAAATTATTGAGACTTTTTGCTTGAAATTTTGAAAAATCTATTATTTCATATGTTCATTTCTATTATTATTACCACTGTTGCTACAACCGTCATAAGTGGCAGAGCAGTAGCCATAGCTTCCTTTATTCTTTTCCTTTTCCCATTTCCCTCTCTCCTTTTCTTTTTTTATTTTTCAAATTTTTTCACTCCTCTATTGAACCTTCCACCTAAGTCACTGTCGCAAAAACTCTTTAATACCCTCAATAATTGAAAAAAAAAAGTATCTTTCTTATCCTTTTTGGATAACTGTCACGTAAGAATGAGCTTGCAAATAAAAATATATATGTGAGATATTAGGTCAAAATATTTCATTTTTTTTTTATAGATCTCTATATTATCATAATATTTCCTAAGATGGTGAATTTTTTTATTTTTATATTAAAAATGATTATATGGTGTCATAATGATTTTATCCGAAAATTTGACCACTAGATTTTAACATGATATATAAATTATAAATTTGTTAATTATTATAGTATTTATAAGATTATTTATCCATTACGTATTATTAGTTAAAATTAATTACGTTAAAAATAAATTAATATTATATTAATTAATAAATTTATAATTCAAATAACACATTAAAAATTTTTAAAATTCAAATATCACCACTATTAAAGCCATTAAGGTAACATAATTCCTTTGCATTCCCCGAAAAATGAAATTAAGCAACTTGGTAGTGTTCTTATCTAGATTTATAATTAGTTTTATAATTAGTTGTCCAGTCTTGGAAATTGGAATCCTCTTCCTTTTCTTTTACTTTCTCAATTACTTCTAGGCATGAGCCAGCAGGATAACTCTTTTGCAGTCATGATATAGCCTTAGCCTTGTGCTGAAAATTGGTCTGGAAAACTTACTATATATACCTAGATAGGCAAAATGAACAATCTCAAACTGAAGCTGTATTTAATAACTATCCCTTAGCAATCATGTCCGAGTGAGAAAATTTTAGAATAAAGGAATAGAGTTTTCTTCTTCTGTTACCAGCAATTTGTTTGCGATGTGTTTGCAGCAATCCTCTTTCCTATGCAAGGTTTATCAATTCTAGTATATAGCTGCATTGAAGATTGGTTTTTCATATTTGTAAACCTTCTAGATTGTTCTTTTTCCTTAGTTGATTTTGTCAGATTGTACTTTTTTTATAGCCTCAATGTGTACAAACTGGTCACAATGTGTAAATGTAAAATACATCCATCAAGAGGGAAAAAATCCTATTTATTCCTCTTTGATTGCAGTACCAATGTTATCTAGTTGGTAACTGGTATGTTATTACAGCTTAAGAGAACAGCTCTTCATGCTCTGCCTTTGCCATAATCAAATTAGTTTGCTCCTTCATGTTTGCTTGTCTTTAACTCTTTACAGGTCTAGTTGCCTGTCTTTAACTATGTGACCGTATAACTAAAAAGTGGCACATGACATGGCAATCAATAATATGAGTTTGTTTAGTGGCATGAATTATCAATAGCATTCTCCAAGTGGGAATTTGTGTCTTCTGCTTACTTCATGTGGTAGGAAACACTTCTATTTGTGCTTGACCACCTGGTATCATAACCATGAACTGATAACTGTGTCAAAGTGTATGTTCTTAAATATATATTTCTTCTTCTAGTTTGTCTGATGCGACATTCAATTCCTTGCTTTGCAGGGACTTTTGTTCAGGGCCATGGGAGGTGATTTACTTTATTGAGCATCTATGCATCTCCAATCTGGTGAAGCTATTGATAATTACGGGTCTTTGCTTCATTAGTAACTACATTTTTCCTTCATAATTCAAAAAATATACAAATTTCTTCTATCGTTGTTTTGCCCCCCTTCTCTATATCTTTAGTAGGCAGCATCAGAGTACATCTAATATGCTTCACTCTACTGGTTTGTAATGGTTTCCATTTTTCTGCATATATTTATATATTACAGTTAAGAATTTGATTGTTTTACTGTAATGAATCAGTAATATGTTCTGAATACAATGTTTTAGTTATAAATCTTGAAAAAAAAAGAAGAAAAAGGTTCCATTGGCATTCTTGTACATGATATATGTGTAATAGGAACCAAGGACATGCTAAACTGCTAGTATTTAGAGTTAAAATCTTTAGTTGTTTCTCTTAAAACCTTTTATCTAACAAATTTTTTTCTTTATATTTCTTCTTTGCTCTCAGTTTTGATGTTCTTGTACCTGTTATTCAAGTTAGAGATATGCCAATGCATTATAAGAAGCCTTTGCAAAATATCCTGGACTGGTTGTAAAGCATAATGGTTTGCACTAGAAGATATGACATGTTTCTTGTGGCACAAGCTAAAGAATACTAAGCGTGTAAATCGTCGCTGCCATGATCTTCGCCATTTTGAAGCCATTGAAGAAGTAGGGTTCAGTGATTATTATTTAGATAGTTATGATTACCCATAGTAAAGTATGTTAAGAAAGAGAAACAAAGAAAGAAATAGGCATAAACTGCAGAGCAGTTACCATCATAAGCATAATGTAAATTTGAAGAGTAGTGAAGTAGTGAAGTTTTGGTTCCCTTGAATGGAAGTTGTAGAAGTCTAAGAAATTGTCGACGCCTTCGAATAATAAAAGTAGGAAAACCTCAAAAGAGGAGAGGGATGAGGTGGTAATAGTAGTGGAGAAAGATTGTATTACTTTAGACGAAATAGAACAAAAAGTTGAAAATATTTTTTTATTTAGTGACAAAAGGTTCTTAAATTTCGTTCAATACATCTTTTCTTTGAATCGAATCGAATAGGTTTATTTACATTAAATCTAACGAATTTTTAAAAAAAATTAAATTTCCAAAATCTCTCAACAAATACGAATTAAACAACAAAGAGAAAAACATATTTTTTTTATCACTTGAACCAAACAACGGTTATTGAAATTATCTCTGAGCATCCTTTGATGAAATTATCTCTAAAATGATGTGCTTACTTTTTTTTTTTTTTAGTATATATTTGGATCTGTTGTGTCTCAAATTATTTAATAGAATGTAACTCTTTTCTTATTGCATAAAATCATCTTCTTTTTTCTTTTTAAGTTTGAAACTCTTGAAATGCTCAAGAATGTTTAATTTGCTGGAAAACCTCTTGTCGATGATTGAATTGCTTCAAAATGATTATCAGTATTATGACGTATAGATTTGTAGATCTATAATTAGATTTAACTTTAAGGAGTTGTCATCAATTTTTTTTGTATAAGTGCGATTAAGCACCTAACTGAATCTATCTCATTTTAAAAAAAAAATCTCAAACATGACTCAGGTATATTTAAATAACAGATTTATGTCTACGAAATCAAGACTAAGTCCGAGGGTGTAGTTACGTGTAAGAAAGATTATAGCACCCCTACAACACCCATCCAAAGGATAGTATCAATTTGATTTCATGTTATCCAAAAAACCTTAAAACCTTATCAAATAATTAATTATTGAAAATTATTTTTAAAATTACTCTAATGTGTTGATAATAATTTAATAATTTTTCTTAACCTCATGAGTATTTAAGGAGATTATTTATCATACTTTGAATAGGCTCCATCATTGAATTCATTTAATTTTTGAAAAAAAATTTTATTCATCATCGAAAAGAATTTAGAATCTTTATATCAAAAATTTTTATCTAAATTCTCTAATATGTTGGTAAAATTTAAAAAATCACCTAGAAATTTACATAAAAATTGTTATTTGCAACGTTCCGAATATTTTCATCATTAGATATTCAAAAATCTATTTTTATAAAAAAACACTTTATTTTTAGAAATATCTTCTAATATGTTGATAATATTTTGTGTTAAAAATGATCCTCCATGTAGCATTTATGAAAATTATTTCTTTTATTTTTTCAAAAACTTATTTTTTTTATCAAAAATTATAAAATTTTTCAATATATTAGTAAAATTTTATTCTTCGAAAAAAAAAAAACACAAGCCCTCTACTCTGTTTGTATGGCTTTAATTTTTTGTTTCTTTTTGAAATTTAATTTTTGTTAAAAATTTATGAGATTTTTTAATATATTGATAAAATCTTATTTTGAAAATGAGATTGCAAGCCTTCTAATATGTTAATAAGGCTTTATTTTTTATTTTTTTTTATTTTTCACACATTTTTATCGAACACAATAAATGAATAACAACTAAAATACAAAGTAAAAAAAAAAAAATGGCTTTAGAATGTGTCTTGACTCAGCTCAGAAGATGATTCCATAGGTGGCACTCAGAAACAACTTGGAGTCAGCTTGAAATCGGCTTAACTTAGTTCACTAATCATAAACAAAATGACGTCATTTTGATTAAGTATAAATACCCCAAAAAAATTAGAATTCTGCATTTTTCTCCTATCTCTCTCTTCAGATTTTCTCCGAACTCTCTTTCTCTCCCATAATTCCTGATCATTGCTGTCGATCATGATTTCACAGCCAGCCACCGTACTCCACCGTCATCCGATGTTCGATGGAGCTTGAATTTTTACCATCACTTCCTCTCAGTCCGCTCATCTCAGATCTGAACTCGAATTTTTGAAAATTGTCCACCGATGGCCTAGATCCCAAGCAAAGTCACAGTATTCCACCACAGTTTCCACTTCTTTTCACTGTTTAATCAAGTTGATTTTTGACTACGTCAATCACTTTTCGTAGCTCCACACTTCCACCGTTCCAGATCTCCCAAAATTCCATTGCCAACATGACTTGCTTACATTACCGCTGCTAGAGGTGCTCTCTTTGTCCTTTTCCTTCTCTTTGTTTGATTCCTTCTTTTTTATTTTGCTTCATTTCTTCCTTGGATTTGCATTGACAGTGTATAGGCTTTTGGTGGAGAAAGGATTTGGGTGCAGCTAGGTCTCAGCAGCAACATAGATGGTGGTTCAGAGATGATGAGATTATTGTTTGTTTATGGTTTTGATAATTATTGGTTAGGAAAGATTTTTGGCTGTTGATTATTGTTGGTGTCTGATTGCCTGTAATGATTTTAGACCTCCAAAAGCTCATCGTCCGTCATGGGTTGTCGTCGAGATAAAATTTTTGCAAATTTTTGTAACTTTACGTTTATTGATATTTGACTGCTATGTTGCTTGGGTTTGATGATATTTTGCTTGTTATCTTGTGGTGTATTTGCTAGATATGGGTTGTATTGCATGGCTTTGGGATTTTCTTAGTTGGAATTTTGTTGATGAATTTGCTTCTATATTTATTGCTTATCTGTTTAATGTTTTTCATGCGCTTGCCGATTGCCCCTCGCTTTCAATTTTTGTCTATGACTGAAATCTTCAAAAATCCATACTGCTTGTTCCTTTTTTCATTCCTAATGAATCAACGCCAAAACCGAAAAAAAAAAAACAATTCCAAAGACTAACTCAAGTTGAAAACAAATCACTCAAAATTTCCTCTCCTTTTATTATTGCCTCTCGAGTTCCTCTTACTGATTTCTGTTTGCTATTTTGTGTTTCTGGATTTTTTCACTCTGATTTCCTTTGCTGTTCATTGCTTGTAAACTACAAGTTCATTTAAAGGGAAAATTTAGCAGTCCCATTTTGGTTAAGATTGAATTTGTTTCAACCAAAGCTAAAGATTATCCCAAAATTAATCTATATCACTTCAGTGAGGCTTATCACCGATATCACCAAAGGATAGCCTTACCCAGATCTCAAACTTCAAGTTATTTGTTTTTTTTTTTTTTTTGAAATAATCGAATAATATGAATATATAACTAAAGATAAAAAAATATAAAGGAAAAGGATAAACAAGATGAGAAAATTAAAAATGAATTTAATAAAATAAAAAAAGATAAACAAGATAAAAATATTTACAGATATCTACAGTTGGGCTTGAACTCATTCAGGCCCCGGATTAAACGGGATATTTACAGTCAATAGTATTAATTCGATTTGCCTAAAAAGTAGTGAGCAAAGATAATAGCACTTTTGTTTTGTTAACTAATATTTAAATGTATGTAAACATAGAATACACATTAGTTTTTTAAGTATTTAAAAGTTTGTTTTAATTAAGTCAAATTATGTTACCAATCTTTGTATTCTTGAAAATTTAAGATTTAATTCTACTAATACAACTTATAAAATTTAAATTTTCATACTAAAGTAATTTGATTATTTTAGTCCAGTTACTAATTTTGCCAACATTCCTTTGTTAAATATACAAATTTATCTGTTAATTTTCTGACATGATCGTTGACTTTTATTGACGTGATATTTTAATATAATAACAAATATTTTTTTACAAAATTTATAATTAAAAATGTAATCAATCAAAATTGACCAAAAAAATATAATTCAGAATTCATTCAAGCAACCGGTAACCATCATTCAACCTAAAATATGACAATTAGTTGCATTGAAATGTTATTAAAATCTATACAAAAGCTCTTCTTATTCTCCTTTACAAATCTATTGCTTAGATTTCTTTAAAAATCTTTTTTTTTTCAAAAAATCAAAAAACCCAAATCTAAAATTCAAGATCTACCCCTATCACCTCCATCAACCACCAAACATTCTTTGAGCCTTCTCCTCACTTCTCTAAGTTTTGGGATTTGAAAAATATTTTTTTAAACCCTTGAATCTAAAACTCTAAAAATCCTAACTTTTACTCGTAGAAGCTAACAAACAACTTGAAGAGAACACTTCAATTGATACTCAGTTCTTCGCCAAACCCAACTCAACCTTAAAAAAAATCAAAGAATATGTTAGCATATTTAACTAAGGAATATTGATAGAATTAGTGATTAAACTAAGATTATTTAATAAATTAAGTATGGGGATTAGATTTTTATGAACTATAAGGACTAAATTTCATATTTGGTAAGACTATATAGATTTATGACATAATGTGACTTTTTAATATAAGGACAAAAATTTATCAAATACACTAATAGTGGAGTTTTTTTAAGTCTACAAATGAGATTAAGATGGTAACACATGTACATTAATGTATATTTAAAAAAAGAAAAAAAAAAGAAAATTTAAAAAATAAACATATATCACCATCTTAACCTCACTTGTTAAGTTAAAAAATTTCATTATGAGTGTGTCAGATAATTTATCATACAAAGACATTGTGATTTTCTTTTATTGGTTTTTAATTCTTTTTGTAAGGTATTCACTTTTAGCTAAAGATTTAGTTCTTACTCTATAATGTATTCAAATATAATATATATGAGAAATTTATAAAATAGACAATGTACGAGGTAGCATAGTATAAATAATTTCATTATAAAATAGATTAAATTTAAATATGATGAAATTTAAATCTAAGATTTCAAAGTTTCAAAGCTTTCTCTTAACATTAAGCCAAAGTTTTATTGGCGAAAAATATATATAATGGCACTATTAACATCTAATCAAGAATTCTTCTATAGCTTAATCTTAACCTATGATAATCAGTTTTAGTCAATTTCACCCACTAGTCAAGGTGAAATTAGACCCATTGATGTCAATGACGCAAGCATTGGCATGGATTTATTTTCATTACTAATTACTTTAATTCAATTTCCATGTAAAGGCACACACATAATGAAGCATAGATTTTATCCCACATATAAAACAACCATATTAAATCTTTGATGGAACAACAACACTATGTTTGGTAAGAAAAAAAAAAGGAATGTGAAATTTTTTTTTCTTTTCTTTCATTTGGCAAGAAGGAACATAAATAAATGAGTTTACTTTTTTTTTTTCTTCTTTCCAAATGTGAAATGAAAATATTCATTAAACTTAATTTAACAATTTTGCCTTTAATATTTTTCTTTGTGTTTATTATGAACAATAAAAAATGGAGAGAACAAAATTAAAGATAAAATTATAAATAAAATCATCAATTTAAGTTAAATAAGTGTTTTCCTTTCTAATTTGAAAGGGTTAGATTAAAAAAAAAAAAGAGTATGCAAATTCACTTATTTTCCTTCTTTTGTTTTTTTCTTCTTATCAAACTAAGGAAATCATAGAAAGAAAATAGTTTTTCATTCCATAATCTATTCTTCTTTATTCTTTTCATCGTATCAAATATAGTGATAATATATAACCTATGATCACAAATTTATACATCTATTGAAAAGTATCCTTATGGAAATTATAAAATTACTTTTCTTATTATTTGATAAGAAAATGACACATATCCAAATTGATTATTTTTCACTCATATAATTATAAAATATCCTTTCTTATAAATTGATTATTATGCTTTTATATCATAATTAGAAAAATATAAATTATTTATTATAATACTTTCATATCATAATTACGAAAACCCTTCACTTATTATTGAATTATGAAAGTACCCCTCTTTTATTATTGATCAAAATTACTATAATTTCCTCCTACCATAATTATTGAAATATTTTTCTCCCATAATTGATCAAAATTACTATATTATCCTTCCTACCATAATTACAAAAATACCTTTATGAATACTTAATAAGAAATTTACATGTGGTTTTTTGTTTTAAAATCAATAACATATATTAAAACAATCTCCTTGATAATTACTATAGTATCCATTTGTTTATTTGACATAATATCAAAATTACTATAATGCCCTCAATTATAATTAATCAAAATTACTACAAATCCATCTTACCATAATTACAAAATACCTCATCTACCATATTTGGTCAAAATTACTACAATACCTCTCATACCATACTTATAAAAATGCTTGACCAAAATTACTATTATGCTCCTTATACCACAACTTCGTAAATGCTCATATAAGTGCTTTATATGAAGTTGACGTGTGACATTTTATTTTCAAATTACTATAATGTCTTTCATAAATTACATATTAAATTTTAATATAATATAAAATTAATCACATATTATATTACTAAAATACCTTTACCATTAAAATAAAAAATTAAATAGTTTATATTTAAAATAAAAAATATTTAATCCCTAATGTAGTGGGGACCGCACACTAGTGTATAAAAAAATAGACCTATAATTTAAAGTCTATATAAACATCTCTTAGAGCCCAAAGAGTATCCAAGATTTCTGTCTATTAACACCTAAGTCTACCTTCTAGTTTGGAAAAGGAAAGGGAAGAAAAATATGGGGGAAAGAGGAATGGGGTCAGTGTTAATGGTCTGTTTGGTGTTGGGTCTTCTAATAGGACAATCCACAGCTTCTTTCCCAAGCTGCTACAAGGGTTGCTTCGTTTGGTGTGTTAATAACCTAGGAAATTCAGCATTTTCTTGCGCTCTCAAGTGCCTCAAGAAATGTGTCCTTCAGACCTCTCCTGTTGGCAATATCCAAGACACCCAATACTTCTGCAAGCTTGGTTGTTCTACTTCCTTGTGCACAAGTCTCAGCTCCAAACAAGATCCTAGTAAATCTACTTTCTCATATGTCTTTTTAAATAAAAAATATTTATATGAAATGGTTACTCCATGTCAATATATATCTTTTTCATACAAATCATGTCGCATAATCATATTATTAAAAAAATTAATTATTTATTATATATCATATGTGATAATTAAATTATAAATATTTTATTTTAATAAATTCATGCATATGATATGTCATAAATTACTGATTTTTTCTAATAATATAATTATAAGACATGATTTGAATTGAAATAATATATAACAAATGTGCAATAATCATTTCATACTTTGTCTTAACGTTTCATACTTTATATATATACACACACACACAAATGAGCATAAACTGATCAAGGTTTTTCTTTTCTTTTCTTTAATTCCTTACTAGGTGAAGGAAAAGTTGAAAGTTGCGTTGATTCTTGCTCAGAGACATGCGCCACCAAGAACTAAGTCACTACAATATCTAAGAGATAGTGTTTAGATTGTGATGTTTTTGATTGGTCAAATGAATAATTGGTCCAATGGAGGGAACCAAGGGTCCAATCCAAAGTTCCTAGAAATTTGCCTTACAAATTGAGACCATGTTTTTGTAACTTGGCCTCCTGAATTTAATAAAAGTTTAATTTCATATTTTATATTATTTTTTGTAAAGTGGAGAAAGGTAAATTGAAGAAGATTTTACATTTTTTTTGTACAAATAACTAACAATTACTTTGTTATGTTGGGAATATGAATTTGAAAATTTTTAATTTTATTTGTTATATAAATTGCAAGGATGAAATACACATAAATTCATATAGGTATTTCAAATTCACTATTAAATAGAGATCAAACAAATTCATGAAATTAAAAATAATCATAAAACTCATGTTCTTGAATGTATTTTACCGTACAAATTATAAAAAATTTGAAATAAATTTTATTTCAGATTCAAGGCATAATTGATGTTGCTTTTTACTTTTGACTAAAATAATAAAAAAGTTTTAAAATTTTAGAACTTAAATAAATTTTTATACTTTTATTGTATTCAAATAAACTCTTAATTTTTAATTTGAATCTAATTAAACTCTTACCTTTAATTTGTATCCAAATAAACCTTTAAACATTTAATTTGTACCTAAATAAGTCCTTAACATAAATCAATAACTTAAACTTTTAGCAAGAGGGACTTGAATTTTTTTCTTTTTTGGGAAAGAGGTATGTACACCAAAATTTATATATATACTTGGTGAGGATCTATACATGGAATATACATCAATATTGCCTTTTTTTTTTCTCAAATGAATGAGCTATACTTTACTTATGTGTATTTTGTTCTTATCTTTATTTGTCTTTCAAATATTGATGTGTGTCCCTTATATATATATATATATATATATATATATATATATAGAAGTTATATAAAAACAGTATGCTCTGCTCACTTGAAAATGAACTGAGTAAGAGTTTATACTAATTAAAATATTTAAGTTTTGACAAGTTTGACCATATGATCAGTACATCATTCATGAACACAATAATCAATTGTTTGTCATATATACGTTTTATTAATATAACAGTTTTATAGCCAATGAGTGCATTGTATTACTGATAAGAAGAAGTCCTAAAACGTTTAAATCTTGTGTTCAAATTTCACTTTCAGCTGATTAGGTGCTACTTTTCAAAGTTTAGATAGTAAATTTATTTGGACTTTAGTATAATTTATACTTTTATACCTAAATTGATGATTTGGCCAAGTATAGTGACCCATAGTAGGAGTTCTTCTTTTCATATATATATATATATATATATTACAAAAAAGGTCATAATTTGGGGCTAACTAAAAAGATTGTAGGTAGTAAGATATTATTAGTATTGAAATTTTTATTTTAAAATGACAAAATATTAAGTTAAATAAATTTAATTAAGATTTAAAAAAAAATTATTTAGTATTGTGCTTAAGTTTTATTATTTAAAGTACTAAATAAATATTATTTCTTTCAAAATTGTTATATAATTTGAAAAATATCTTGAAAATTTATTTTAGAAGTTTGGTCTTAATGTTTATCTAAAAATGCAAATTTTCAAGATTGATAATTAATCGAAAAATGTTTCTTAAGTTTAAACAAACATTGTTTATATTTTTGTATTTCTAAAACCAAAAATATTTTTTAAAGATTATTTATTTGATTTTAAATGAAAGTCTAATTTTTGTTTTAAAATAAATTTATTTATCTTGAACTCTATATAATTTTGATAATATTTGTTTTAACAAATGGAGTAATTAGAGAAAATTGTTTTGTAAGAACAAAGTTTTTGTAATATTAATTTTGATTTATTTTTTGTATTGATTTATAAAATTTTAATATTTGAATTATATATTGTTATAAAGTTATTTGATTATACTTTGTAAAGGACTAAACAAAATTGAAATCCCTAGTTTTTAAGTGAAAATATGATAATTTTGCTAAAAACTATGCAAGATATTTGAAAATTGCATAAGGGATAGATTTGGAAGTTTGCTATAATTTTTATAAATTGATTTAGATGTTTAATTTTATATTGATGGAAAGCTCATTAAGTATATTTTCTAAATCTTGAAACAGATTATGATTTGGAATTATATAACCTAAGATATGGTCAATTTAGTGAAAAGAGTGCACAATGGCCAAAACATCCACGAATGCTACCCAACATGAAAGGATCGAAGGCCTATCAAAAGTGTTCAATCCTTTAGCCTAAAATAGCTAAAATTTGAATAGAATTCATGATAGGATTGGTCCCCTTATGAACAAGATATCGATCTCTAATGCCCTAGCAACTTCTAATAACTATTTTTCAAGGAAATAACGGCTATTTTTATGTCATCAACTCAATTCCCACAGCTCTAAACTTATTTCAACTATAAAAAAGGACTCTTCTGACACTTATGAAGCTAAGAAACAACACCCTAAGAGCATTCAAATCATCTTCTAAAAAAACCAAGGGCATAAAAAAAGCTTTAGAATTTTAATTCTTTCAATTCTTGTATCTAAACTATATTTTTTCTTCCTTTATTATACTTTATACTTCATTAGGCAAATACTTAACCTTCGAGAGATATTTTATATTTTGCAAATTATTTTGCATTCAAAGGGGATTTTTGAATCAATGAGTGAAGTATCTTGAAGAAAGTTATTGTAAAAAGGATTGGGTAAAATCTTAGAAAAGGTAAAGGTCACTATCTTAACCTTAAAAGATATGAATTAGAATTTCTAAGAGAATTTTCCACTAGTGAATTGCAATCGCTAGGATAACTAAAGAAGCTGAAGTAGGTATTTTTTAAAAAAGTTCGAACCTTTATAAACCTTGTGCTTTATCCTTCAACTTGTACTCCTTTATCTTCATTATTGTCTTTAGAATCGAACCTGTAAATCACTATTTTTGTCAAAACCATTATCTTTTTTTTAGTTAACATATTTTTCAATTTATGTGTTTTATTTTCATATATATTATTTGAAATAACCTTATAAGTTTAAATCATGAACATAATTAAAATTTTAAAAATAAACAAAAGTTATATCTAAACTTTGGGTTGGACCCAAAATTTGATGGGCCAAAAGTGCAATTAGCCCTGATATATAGGCTAACCATCCCACTACTCTTTAGTTTTTTTTGTCTTTGTTTCTTATATTACCCAAACTACATTATTTAGGCCAATACATAAAAACCTCATCATAAGCCCTAGCTATAAAACCATTTTTTTCTCTTATCAGCATCAACCAACAACCACTCCATCTTTCTTTAATATTTGCTCTATTTTGGCTACTAGCCACTTGCACCGCAACCAACATTGATTTTATCGATAGTTGCTCTTTTTTCTTCCTTTCATTTTTTCCCTTTCTTCTTACTACCTCATTCTCTCCTTAATATAGTAGTGGCATCCCATTGGTGTTTGAACTTATGGTTGTTAATGGTTTCTTTACTTTTTCCATTCTCTCTTTTGCGTCCATTCCTTTTCTTTTTGTTTACCCAATCCTCACTTCATTTTTTTCCTTTTTTAAAAGAAAATTTAGGTTTGCTTTTTCAATTGTCCATGTTTTGATTTATTTTTTGTTTGATTTTTTATTTTGGTTAAATTTGATATATGGTTATGTAATTTTTTTTAACTTTTTTTTTTTTGTGTGTGTGCTTTTTAGTTTATTTTTTGAGATTTTATTTGAGTTTAATTTATAGTTTGGACTTTGAGTTTTATGATGCTTTGTTTGAAATTTTTGAGAATTTTTGCTTGAAATTTTGAAAAAACTATTGTTTCATATGTTCATTTCTATTATTATTACTATTGTTGCCACAACCATCATAAATGGCTGACCAGTGGCCATAGCTTCCTTCATTATTTACCTTTTCCCATTTTCCTCATTTCCCTCTCATCTTTCTCTTTTTCTTTTTGTTTTACAGATTACTTCACTGCTTTCTTGAACCCTTGACCTAAGTCAATGTCATAAAAACTCTTTAATAGTCTCAACAATTGAGAAAAAAAAGTTATCTTTCTTATACTTTTTGGATAACTATCACGTAGGGATAAGCTTGCAAATAAAAATATATGTGAGATATTAGGTCAAAATATTTCATTTTTCTTTTATAGATCTCTATATTATAATAGTATTTCGTATGATGGTTAAATTTTTTTATTTTTATATTAAAAATGATTATGTGGTATCATAATGATTTTGCCCAAAAATTTGACCATTAGATGATTTTTAAAAGTAGGAGTCATCACTATTTTAAGTGAGATTGGCCACTTAAAAACACTAACCTTTTCAAAACAATTTTAAAATTATTCAAAATTTATTAAAAATTTTTTGGGTTTACGAAAAACAAAGTCATGTTCAGGAGTATGGTTTTGTGTGAGAATGATTAGCAGTCTTACAATATTGGTTAAAAAATGGTGTTAATTAAACATGTGTTTTCTTTTTAGCTTTCATATAAATGGTTTTAATTTTAATATTTAAAATAATTTCTTAATTTGTTTTGTTTCAAAAATATTTTTTTCTTTATCAATTTTATTTGTTTGAAAAATTCACAAGTACCTTATGTATTGAAAAATTCTTGGAACATTCTAGTACTTTTGTAATTTTAGGAGAAATTTTCTCTCCTATAGATTTCTAAAGAAACACAACTCAAACTCCCTTAGTATCTCATCTTAGGATGCTTTTGTTCATTTACAAAATTAATATTCATACATAAAATAAAATAAGAAAATATGATGCTTATGAATAATTCATACAAGATTACTATTTTTATTTTTATAAAAAAGTTATATTTTCTTATTTTTAATAAAGACAAATAAAAGGAAATTTTTTATATTGATAATTATTTTAAATATCCCAATACTTTGGTGACATTTAAAATATTTAATCACCGAAAGATTTTTAGAATTATTACTCGAACTTCCTTAAGAATCTCATCGTCAAAAATATTTTCTCTTTTTTTAAAGAAATTTTAAATTATGATGAGAAATAAATTAATTAATTTTTCCATTTTAGAAATTTGAAAATTTATTTTTTTTAATGCTAGTTTTTAAAGAAACATATATATTTATTTTGGAAATTTAAAAATTTAAATTTGCAAGTAGATATATAGATTAATTAATTAATTAATCATAATATATAAATGTCATAACATACAACTCCAAAAACTTACCATTGGACACAAATCAAAGAGTTCCTATCAATCTTTTTTATTTAGCTGGGATTGGCTACCTAATTGAATATATCTCATTTTAAAAAGAAGTTCAAAGTTTAAACTCAAGTTTCCTGAAATAGTAGATTATAGTCTACGAAATCATATAAGGTCTGAGAGTATAGTTACATATGAAAAAGAATATAACATCCCACAATATCCATCAAAAGGCCAATACCAAATGATTCTGTGTTATCCAAAGCCTTAAAACATCTTAAAATTTAACAAATAATTTAATAGTAAAAATTGTTCTTAAAATTACTCAAATAATTTGATAGCAAATTAAGAATATTTCTTCATTTCAAGAGAATTCAAAGAGACTACTATCATTTTCTAAAAAGGCTCTATAATCAGATTTATCAAAATTGTTAAAAAAATTTATTTCTTTCCAAAATCAATAAAACCCCCTAACAATTTGGAAAAATTTATTTCGATATATATCCTCCAATAGTGTAGTAAGATTAATTCAAAATTTTTATTTTTTAAAATATCACTAAACATTACAATAATTTGATAATATTTAATTTTAATAGTCAAATATTCTAATAGTTTGGTAGTATTAATCTCCAAATTTTTATTTTCTTTGTAAAAGATCATTAAATCTTTTAATAGTTTGATAAGATTTATTTTAAGATTTAAATCTTTCAATAATTTGGTAAGATTAAAATAAAATTCATTTTTAATTCATAAAATCTTTTAATAGTTTGGTAATATTTTATTTTAACTAAATCCTCAAATAATTAGGTAGCATTAATTTAAAATATTTTTAATTAATTAATTCTAAATTTTTTTGAAATCTTCTAATAATTTGATAAGATTTGTAATTTTAAAATAATTTTTAAATTCATAAAATTTTTTCAATAATTTGATATGATTTTATGAGTTTAATTTCAAAATTCATTTTTTAACACTTAGAATTTTTTTCTACTTTTTTATTAATGAATAAATAAATTTCCAATCCAAATAAAAATAAATCAAAAAAATAAAAAAAAATACCAAAAATTTGGGACTATCAACCTTTGGTCAACGATCTGGTTCAATTCAAGTGATCCAGTTCAAGTCAAACCAGTTTGGTAGTCAGAATGACTTCAAGTCGCGATAGGGCGGGTCGACACATCGTTTCGTACACGGATCCTCTTCTAAACAAAATGGAATTATTTTGTTTGTCTCTAAAAGGCCAAAATTTTCAACTTCTCATTTTTCCCTTTACACTTTCTTTCTTTTCTTTTTATTTTAGACTCTCATTCTACGATTTTCGACCAACATTGCTAGTCACTGTGTCGCATAGGTCACTGCACCCCACTGTTGGCTGGCTTTCGTTTAATCCCAAAATTTCACTCCTGTTTTCTCTCGACCTTCTATTTACATTCTCTAACTAGATTTTCCAAAAACTCGCAAGATTTTGTAGATTAAAATCCAAAGTTGCGATGGTTGAATCTCAAAATCAACTTTCTTCCTGCTTCGATGGCTGCTACTTTCACGTATATTTTTAACCTTACCCTTCATTACTCCCTCACAAATATTGAAGACTTGAAAGCTCCTAGAAGTGGGTTAAACTGAAACCTAAAAAATCTTTTTCTGTTTTGTTTTTGTTTTACTTCTTATTTCTGATTTTGCTTCTTTTTCTTGGATTTGTGTTGCTTCTTTTGAATTGGCTATTATGTTTACTAAGGATCTTATGTTTTATTTATCCACTTTTGTATTTTCTTTATACTCAAATATTTTAATCTGTTTATGAATATGTTGATTAGACGATATATAAATGGAAAAAAATTTAATAATAAATTAATATTAATTTATAATATTTTATTTAAATTTATTATTTATATATTTATATCATATAAAATATTTAAATTAATTCATATATTTGTATCGTTTTTTATATAAAAAATGATTTGTTATGATTTTATTTGACATAAAAATATAAAATATAATTTTTTTATTTTATCAAATTCATATATAATTATTTTTAAAATTTTAAATTAAATCATATTTATAATTTTTTTATCATATTTATATCACCTTATCGAGTCTAAGGTCCAATTTTGCTAGACTTGAACCGTGTTAGTGTTGCAAAATGAAAATCAAACTGGCCTGGCATGCGGTTAATCAAAAAATGTTTTTATTTTCTTCTCTCTGATGTCCTTTTTTTTTTTTTATATCCCCCCAAAACCAGCGATTTCAACTCCCTAACGCTGTTGATCTTTCATTTCTTGCAATCTCTGCTCCTATTGGTCTTTCTCCACTTACGGTTTGCATTCAACTCTTCAGTTTCATTTTGGATTTTGAATCATTTTCCTTTTTTTTTTTTTTCTAATTTTCCGTTTCTTTTAATGTCGGGATAAAAAATGTTGGAAAGAAATGACGAATTGGTGATATTCTGATTGATGTTGCGACTGAAGTACTCTAAACCTTTTTTCCGTTTGTTTCCCTAGATATAAAAGACAAATGAAAAAAAAAATTAATTTTGAGATTGTGTATATATGCATCTGCACGCCTATAAACGCCTCCATCTTGATAGTTGCACTTGTTACAATTTCCTAGATACACCATTGCCTTTTTTGAAAGAAAAAAAAATCGATGAAACTTGGTTTCAGGGGTTAAAAACGAAGAATAACATTGTAATGTAGATACCCATGGAAAAAGGATGTGCAAGTGATGTTAATGGACAAATTTAGACTTTTTTCTGTGAAAAATGCATAAAACAAAAACAAAGATATGATCATAATGTAGTCAAGATACACAGAATAAAATATGGTTATGACACTTCTTTCCATATTAATTTTAAATTAACTCCAATTTTCTTTCCTTTTATGTTTTTCTCTTTCAATTTACTTTGTCAATGACCACGGGGCAGCTGGTGTCAAGAAAAGGAGGCTTTTGAATGGAATGTGATAGTGGACGCCGTTAATAATGGGGGCAGTCATCGGTAAAGCTGCAGATGGGATTGGAGGTGTTCTTGGAAATGTGTTAGCAGCTCCATTTAAGAGTGTTTTTGGTGGATCATGCGAGTAAGAATTTCTAATTATTGTGCTTCCTTTTGCAGCTCAGTTTTTTTTTTTTTTTTCTTTTAAGTTCTTAACCTTAGTTATAATCACGTAGCTACAAATTTTCTTTTGTGTTCAACATTTTAAGGTATGAAATAATTGGGAACTACGCATGTTAACTAATATCTATTTAGGATAAGGTCATAATTTACCCTTAAATTATAATAAAATATTTAATATAATACTTAAATTTAAAAAATTTTTAATATGATATAAGAATTATAAATCTATTAATTAATGTGATATTTATAAAATTATTTATCTGTTATGTGTTATTATTTGAAGTTAACCACACTAGAGATGAATGAATATCATATTAATTCATAGATTTATAATTTATGTAACACATTAAAAATTTTTAAAATTCAGGTATCATAATTATTGAAACTATTAAAGTAACATAATTCCTTTGCATTCCCGGAAAAAGAAATTAAGCAACTTGGTAGCGTTCTCATCTAGATTTATAATTAGTTGTCCAGCCTTGGAATCATCTTCCTTTTCTTTTACTTTCTCAATTACTTCTAGGCATTAGCCAGCAGGATAATTCTTTTGCGGTCATGTTATAGCCTTGGCCTTATGTTGAAAATTGGTCACGAAACCTATCTATATGTATACCTAGACAGGCAAAATGTACAATCTTAAACTGAAGCTGTATTTAATAACTATCCCTTAGCAATCATGTCCAAGTGAGAAAATTTTAGAATAAAAGAATAGAGTTTTCTTCCTCTGTTACCAGCAATTTGTTTGCTATGTGTTTGCAGCAATCCTCTTTCCTATGCAAGTTTTATCAATTTTAGTATATAGCTGCTTTGAAGATTGGTTTTTCATATTTGTAAACCTTCTAGCTTGTAAATTGCTTTGCTTTTCAGTTTTCCTGTATAGGTTCAAAATCGGTCTTACCTTGCAGCACTGTTGTAGCCATAGTTGATTTTGTCAAGACTGTTCTTTTTTTGTTGTTTCAATGTGTACAAACTGGTCACAATGTGCAAGTGTAAAATATATCCATCAAGGGGGGAAAAATCCTATTTATTCCTCTTTGATTGCAGTACCATTGTTATCTAGTTGGTAAGTGATATGTAATTATAGCTTAAGAGAACAGTTCTTCATGCTCTGCCTTTGCTATAATAAAATTAGTATGCTCCTTCATGTTTTCCTGTCTCTAACTCTTTATAGGTCTAGTTGCCTGTCTTTAACTATGTGACCATATGACTAAAAAGTGGCACATGACATGGCAATCAATAATATGAGTCTGTTTGATGGCTTGAATTATCAATAGCATTCTCCAAATGGGAATTTGTCTTCTGCTTACTTCATGTGGTAGGAAACGCTTCTATTTATGCTTGGCCACCGGGTACCATAGCCATGAACTGATATCTGTGCCAAAGCGTATGTTCATAAATATACATTTCTTCTTGTAGTTTGTCTGACGCGACATTCAATTCCTTGCTTTGCAGGGACATTTGTTCAGGGCCATGGGATGTAATTTGCTTTATTGAGAATCTATGCATCTCCAATCTGGTGAAGCTATTGATGATTATGGGTCTTTGCTTCATAAGTAACTACATTTTTCCTTCATACTTCGAAAAATATACCAATTTCTTTTATCATTGTTTTTTTCCCCCTTCTCTATATCTTTACCAGGTAGCATCAGAGTACATCTAATATGCTTCACTCTACTGGTTTGTGATGGTTTCCACTTTTCTGCATATAATTACATATTACAGTTAAGAATTTGATTGTTTTACTGTAATGAACCAGTAATTTGTTCTGAACACAATGTTTTAGTTATAAATCTTGAAAACAAAGAAAGGTTCCATTGGCATTCTTGTACATGATATATGTGTAATAGGAACCAAGGACATGCTAAACTGCTAGTATCTAGAGTTAAATTCTTTAGTTGTTTCTCTTAAAACCTTTTATCTAACAAAATTTTTTCTTCATATTTCTTCTTTGCTCTCAGTTTTGATGTTCTTGTACCTGTTATTCAAGTTGGGAATATGCCATATGCCAATGCATTATAAGAAGCCTTTGCAAGATATGCTGGACTGGTTGTAAAACATATTGGTTTGCACTAGAAGATATTACATGTTTCTTGTGGCACAAGTTAAAAAATACTAAGCGTGTAAATCGTCATCACCATCGTCATCGTCATTTTGAAGACATTGAAGAAGTAGGGTTCAATGATTATTATTTAGATAAGTATGATTACCGACAGCAAAGTATGTCAAAAAAGAGAAACAGAGAAAGAAATAGGCATAGATTGCAGGGCAGTCATCGTCATAAGCATAACGTAAAATTGAAGAGTAGTGAAATTTTAGTTCCTCTGAATGGAAGTTGTAGAAGGTTAAGAAATTGTCGACACCTTCAAATAATAAAAGTCAGAAAACTTCAAAAGAGGAGGAGGATGAGGTGATAATAGTAGTGGAGAAAGATTGTATTACTTTAAACGAAATAAAAGAAAAGTTGAAATTATCTCTTTTTATTTATTTAATAATAAAGAGTTTTTTAGTTTCATTTAGTACATTTTTTTTTTTGGAATCAATTCAAATAAATTTATTTATATCAACCTAACAAATTTAAGAAAACTTATGATTGCGATTGGTTAATAAAAATATTTTTTGAAAATATTTTTTTTATTTTAATTTTTACTTTTCGAAAATAATTTTTATTTTTTATTTTTGAAATTTTAAAAAACATATTTGATACACAAAATAAAATTTTGTTTTTAAAAATAAAAATTGTAAAAATGTGTTTTGTATATTCATTTTCAAAGCAAAAAATATGAAAATAATAATTAAATAATTAAGTGGTTCTTATTATGCCTTTTGCTTCAAATTAATATTTGCAGTAACAGGGGGTTTTAATTTTGAATGTTCACATTTTCGTCAGATTTAGGTGCTAGGTGATTGATTGTTGGGTTCGTGAATTCGATGGCATCGAAAAGGATCCCCAAAGAGCTAAAGGAAAGGTTGCATTTAGGCCCAAAGTGTTCCACGCAAATATCAATGGCAATGGAAGCATATGCTTACATATACTTAAAGAACAATAGAGCCCTACGCTAACCATTTCCAAGGTGCTGTTATCTATTTGTTCCCTGTTAACAACCTAAACCCGAATGATCATCCACTTGTTCCTGGAATTGCTCATATGTACAAGACTGACAGGGCTATATGAGGCAACTGCTCGTAGCTGGACTCAGAAGTACGCAATGGGTTGATGGTAATAAATTCTCCAGCAATTCATAAAATTCAGAGGTAATGAAAAAAGATGAGAATGAAAAGCTAATGGGTTTTAAGCCTGTAAAATGGAGAAAACAGCTGTATGGACAAGAAATATAAGAGGCTTTTATTTTGGAGACCTAATGATTTAAACCTAGACTCTTTAAGTATTTGTCTCAATAAAAAAGAAACCATTGTTTTCAACTTCTTTGTTTCCTCCAACTTTTTTTTTATTTTTTAATTTGGGTCTATTTTTATTTTTATTTTCTAAAAATATTTTTTAATTTTTTCAACCAACCAAGTTTCTTAACTTTTTTTTTTTCATTTTTTATGAAATTAAAAATGAAAAACCCTTTTGTTTTTATAAATCAAAGATTACCTAAATTTTCACATCCCCTCAACGAATTCAAAATCATATAACAAAAAATATATAATATATATGGTTATTTGAATCAAGCATCTTAAAATTATCTCTAAAATAATGTTCTTATTTTTTTTTAGTATATATTCGGATCTGTCGTGCCTTAGATGATATAATGGAATGTAACTCTTTTCTTATTCCATAAAATCATCTTTTTTTTTTTTCGTTTTTAAGTTTGAAACTCTCGAGACGTTCAAGTCTGTTGAATTTGCTGGAAAACCTCTTGTCGATGATTGGAATTGCTTCAAATTGCTTGTCAGTAGTATATTTTTGTTTTATTAAATAATATTTAGATATATACAAACAAAGAATACACAAATTAGTTTTTTAAATATTTAAAATTTTGTTTTAATTAAATCAAATTATGTCCCTATTCGTCGTATTCTTACAAATTTGAGATTTAATTTTAATAGTATAACTTATAAAAATTTAATTTTCGTATTTAAATAATTTGATAATTTTAATCTAATTATTAATTTTATCAACATTCTTCTATTAAATACGCAGAATCTATTAAATTTTTGATATAATCATTAACTTTTATTGATGTGATATTTTAATATACTTATAAATATTTTTTTATAAAATTTATAATTAAAAATATAATCTATCAAAAAATAACAAAAAATATTCAGAATTCATTCAAGCAACCCATAGCCATCATACAAACTCAAAATTTGACGATTTGTTGTGTCGAAATGTTATCAAAATCTATCCAAAAGCTTTTTTTATTCTCCTTTACAAATCTATCTCTTAGATTTCTTCAAAAATCCTTTTTTTGTTCAAAAATTCAAAAAACCCAAATCTTAAAATTCTAGATCTAGTGTTATCACCTCCATTGACCACCAAACTTTCTCTATGCCTTCTCCTCACTTTTCTAAATTTTAGGATTTGAAAAATATATTTTTTAAACCCTTGAATCTGAAACTCTAAAAATCCTAATTTTTACTTGCAAAAATTAGGAAACAAACTTGAAGAAAACATTTTAATTGATACTTGGTTCTTCTCAAAACCCCAACAAACTCAACCCTCAACAAGAGCTTTGTTCTCTTTAACTACAAGTTAAGGATTTTTTTCTTAGAGCTTTTTTACTTTTTTTTAATTAATTACATTTTTTATTATTATAATTTTTTTAAAAATATTTTTGAAAAATGTCACGTGGATTTGTTAGAATGACACTTGATTTATTGGAATGTCACATGGTATTTCAATAAATTCACATCATCATTTGCTTTTTTTTATCTAACCAAGATGCCACATCAATAAAAATCAACATCCACTTCAGAAAAATCAAAGAATACACTAACATTTTTAACTAAGGAATATTGATAGAATTAGAGATTAAACTAAAATTATTAAATAAATTTAGTGTGGGGATTAGATTTTTTTTGAACTATAAGGACTAAATCTCATATGTGGTTTGACTATACAAATTTATGACATAATTTAACCTTTTAATATAAGGATGAAAATTTATCAAATACACTAATGTAGACACCAAATTTGTCCGAATTTGCTGATTGGACTTTCAATTTTAAATTTGTGGCTCAAGTTTCTATGCTGAGGCCCAATTTCGATTTCTTGGGCCAAGAGCCCAAGACACAACCCATGTGAAAGCCTTTTATTTGGCTTATTTTAATTTTGTTTAATTCATTAAAATTAATAATAATAATAATAATAATAATAATAATATAGAGTTAGGCACGGTGTCATGCACAACACTATACCTTGTCCTAACTATCCAACTCACTTCTAAAACAAATTGCTTAAACCCACTTACCCTTTGGGACCCAAAGGACTTAGAAAAAAAAAAAAAGAAAGAGAACTTGCTAGAAGAAAAAAAACAACAAAAAAAAAGAAGAATAAACGCTTGTTGGAGAATACCCAAAAAAAAAGAAGAGTAAACCTTGCTTAAAAAAAATAAAGAAAAAATCCCAAGTCACCGAAAAGCCAAACACCAAAATCAAAGAAAGAAACATAATTCCTTAGAAATAGGGAACCCAACGCCATCAAACAAAAAAAAATGAAAAAAAAAAAAGAAAGTTAGACCAAAAGTTGGAAGGTTGATTTAGGGTTTAAGATGTAATTTTTAGTTAAAATGAGGTTGGATCCGAAAAGATGAGGGAAAGAAAAGAATTTTAGGGTTTTTTTTTCTCTGGTGATCAGCACGACGGTCTACAACAACCAAGACATGACAAATGATGAGGGTTTTTGGAATTGGTCATCCCTCGGGTATTTTTGGTTGAGAGGTTTTTTGACTTTTTTTTTTTTTTGGAGAAAAGGGAAGAAATGAGTTGAAAAAAAAAGAGGCTTTTATATAAAAGGCAAGGGGTAAAACGATGCCATTTTAATCCCTTTGTATCTACGTGTTAACTTGCAAGTTGACCTATAACCCACGCACCTACACCTGACCTGGCTCCCTCTTTAACCCCTAGCCAGTCTAGTTGAATCAATATTGACTGGGGCACTAACCAGTGTAATTTAAGTTTTTTTTTTTTATTTTTTAATTCAATTTTTTTAATATTATTTTTATCATTTTAAGTTTTATTATTATTATTATTATTATTATTATTATTATTATTATTATTATATATACATGTTTAAAATTTTAAACATGCTAGAATAAATATTTATTTTTAATAATAATAATGATAAAAATGAAAACAAAAACAAATAAAAATAAATAGTGAAAAATAAAATTTAAATTTTGATAATTTTAAATTCCATTAAAACATTAAAATAAATCTTATAAAGTAATATAATAAAATGAATAACTAAAGATAATAATAATAACAATAATAAAAACGAAAAATGATTTTAAAACTTTTGATAATTTTAAATTCGAAAAAAAAGAAAAAAGAATAATAACCAAAAAAATAATTAAAATAATGAAAAAGTGTAAGAAAAGAAATTTTTATTCGATGATGAGATTCTAAAGTACTTAAAGTAGCAATATCTATGAAATCTCTAAGTGAGAAAAAAATTTTTAAACGCTACCAACATATTTTAGCATTTATAAAAAGTTTTCAATACAATATTTTTTTTAAAAAATAAAAACTAACTAAAATAAGAATAAAAATAATAAAAAAAGATGGAAAATGAACTTTTGCTTGATGATGGGATTTTAAAGTATTCCGAATAGTGATGCTTTAAAAATCTCTATGTGAGATTTTTTTTAAATACTAATAGTGTATTTGAGTATTTATAACTAATTTTTAATATAATAAAAATGTCTATTTCTTTCAAAAAATAAATTTTAAAAAAATTGATAAAATTTTTTAAGAAAAATAAAATGTGTGCATTAATATATTGTCGTTTGCATGGCATGCATGGTATAATTTTTATAAAAAATAAATACAAACCTTTAAGGATAAGATTCTAAGGTATTTTAATAAGTAATACCTAAGAAATCTTTATGTGAGATAAAAATTCTTTTAATATTACCAACATATTGAAATATTTTAACAATTATTTCAATAAAAGGGTTCTAATTTATTTTTTTGAATAAAAAGGAATAACAATAAAAAAATAATAAAAAGATAATAATAAAAAACCAAAATTCAATAGGTAAAGGAAGTCAAGGAAATTATTTTTAAACATAAAAACTAAGGCCTTTCTTATCAAGATTAAATGATAATACGTAATTAATTGGTACCATTTTAAACAGACGTTGTGGGGGTGCTAATCCTTCCCCACGCGTAACTGACTTTCGGATTTAAACTTTTTCACAAACCCTAAAATTATTTTTTTAATACATCTTAATTAATTTTAAAATTTTATTAAAAAGATGTATTTTAATATGTGACTAATTGCACCTAACCAAAAAAGATTAGTGGTGACTCCATTTTTTCTTTTTCATTTTCAAATTCGTCGGGCAGTTCCAAAATCGTTACAATAGTTTAGCGACTCCATTGGGGATGCCATTTTTTTTAGAGTCAGGCCAAAAATTAATTACATGTTATCTTTAATTTTAATTTAAATAGTTTTAATTGGTATTTAATTGCAATTTCCTAGATTTCGATTTTATTTTTTTCAATAAAAAAAGAAGCAAAAGAATAACAAACAAATCAAAAACAAAAAAAGGAAAAATTTCACTCACATTTTAACTATGCTTTTTGTTCATTTTTTATTTTATTTTATTGTATATATTATTCTCAATAAATTAGGAGACATTTGCACACATAATGACACGTTGCACTTCATGCATGAGCTCTATACTTGGGCTTCATCCCTTATAGGAGCAAGTCAAGTACTTATACTCTTATGATGTGATAACCTTTGTAATGACAAATGAAATACTTCCATTCAAATTGAAATCTTTTCGTTTGTAGCCTATAATGAGTAAGGATTAGGGTGCCTTACTAGTCTAACATAGACAATAGTAAGGAACAATTTGAGAACCTCTAGATGTATGTCAATCTAAACTAAGCATGTAATAAGCCATAAGAAGCTAACCTTAGGTAGAGCTTTACCCACCTTGTTATAGAAGCTACCTAATTCCAAAACATATAGAAATAAAAATCTTGTGTAAAAATAAAAACAAAATGAAACGAAAACGAGAAAACAAAAACAAAACAAAAAAAGAAAGAAAAGATCTCAAAAAAATGTTTTTTCCTATCTCAAACCACATCCTCACTCTAACTTATTTTGTTTTTTTTTTCTTTTAGTTAAATCATATCATACAATTCCACATTAAATTATTTGCTCTAGGACAATTTTTTCTAAGAAGTTCTTTCATGGATCTGGTAGAATTACAAATTTGCTCATCATTTGTGAATGTTCCATGTGAGTCATATAATGAAGTACATGTCTGGTCAAATCAAGCCCAAAAAAAAATGAAGATTGTTTGCCCATTGGTTATATGTTTGAGTTACTTAAAAAGATGCATTTGGATCTCACCTAAAATAATTTAGAAGACTTAGCCATTATTTGGGGTCAGTTAAGTGAAGAAAAAAAAAGAAAGATTTTACAAAAAAAAAAAAAGTAAATTGCATCCCTTATTTCAGTGGTGATTGACAAACAATTGATTAGGGTAATTATACAGTTGGGACCTATCTTATAGATGCTTCACTTTTAATCAAGAAGACTTAGTGCCAACCATTGAAGAGTACTCGATTTTGCTTGAGATAGAATATAGTATTTGGATAAAGTGTTTACTCAAAAGTCAAAATTAGGCTATCGTAAAGAGTTGGCTAAGCTTATGGGAATTAAAGTGAAAACCATAGATTCCTTCGCGAAACCTAAAGGTGAACATTTCAATATCCACTAGGACTTTTTCTAGAATTTGGTTCAAGGGCATTTAGATGATAATCAAGGCATGGTTATATTTGCTTTGGTATTGTATGGCACGGTAATCTTCTTTAAAACTTTAGGCTATATCAAGATAACTGTGGTTGACTTTTTTAAGCAAATTGAAACCCAAGCAATTATTCTTGCACTGGTAGCTCTAGCCGAAACCAATAGGTCACCAAATTTCTATAAACGAAATAGAAAAAGATAGTTCACAAGGTGTGTACCACTGCTATTTGTGTAGGTCAAAAGTCACTTCAAGTGTGGGAATAATATATTCTCAAAGTCATATATTGAACCAAGGCACTAATCAAAGAATTATACAAAAGCTAATACCGACATTGAAGACTAAGAAAAAATGGATTCTATTCTTGCGAAAGCTTATCGGAGATGAAATAGAATGGATGACACCATGGATGCCCCATATGGCTATGTTGTATCGATGAGGAAATGAACGATGGATACCATTGTTAGGATTATAAGGTGTGGTAAGTTATGCTCTGTTGATGGTTCATAGGTAATTCAATGCAAAGTAGTTTGTTTCTGCCACTCATGACTTGACTTAAATAGAATTCACTTATGAGGAACCTAATCCATTAAGAACATCAAAATAGTTAATCCAAGCATGGAAAAAACATGAAAGATAAGATTAGGGCCTCTCCTCAATAAAGTCACTCATAATTACCAGATTTGGAAAGTGAAGCAACTTAGAGACATAGTGCTCCATTCTGATAATGGTTCATATCAATTAGCTAACATTTTGGAAGAAGTGCAATTATTAGAATTCAAGCTCGTTAGAAAGGAATTGGAAGCTAAAAAAGTGGAAATAAAAAGAGAAAATTTAAGACTTCTTGAAAAAATGGGATAATTAAAATAAAGCAGAAGTGCATGGAAATAAATTAGAAAGAGTCATAAAAGGATGGGATATGGCCAACAATGATTTGAAAGATCTACATTTAGAAAATAATAGATTGCTAGTCAAACTCAATATTGAAAAAGTTATCAAATCTTACCTTAGTCGACAACATGAAATGGATGAGCTTCGATAGAAAATTAACCAATAGAAAGGCAAAGGTCATTAAAAGCAAAAAAAGCTATTAAAATTTTTCAAAAATGCTAGAATTGGGAGGGATTATACTCTACAGCTTTAGCAAAATTGGTGGAATGCAAGAAAAAAGGAAAGGTTGAAGACTATGCTCGCAAAGGAAAGAAAAAAGTACCTTAAAATCTGAATAAAAAATAATCACTTCACCAGATGATCTGAGGGTTGGAGCAACAACTACAAGACCACAAGAATCATATTTCAGTGATCATAAATGAGTGGCAGATGAAGGAAAAAAATAGATCTTCACATGTGATTTAGAAAGAGATGCCCACATGAAATGGAGAGTAAAAGGCTTAGGAAAGCAACAATACATAGAGCACCTAACCAATCAAGTTTGTAAAGCAATGAAAAAAGCATGGGAAATGGTTGAAAAGATAGTGGCATTAAGGCGAGAAGTCAATCCCGTAGGAGAATATGGACAATGCTTAGTGAACTTTCTAAACGAGGCTGAGGATCATTATGAACAAGTCAAATATTTCCATGGATATAATTATAGAATGATAAACTTCATGTAACAAAAGTTGTTTGGAATCAATGAAAATTTTTAGTGTTGAAATTTGTCTAAGAGAAAATATCTCTCACTTGCATTCATTGATCATGTACACCATTTGTGTTTTACTAACCATATTTAAAAACAAAAAAGACCATAAAAATAAACTAAAAAAAAAAAATTTTAACACATGGCATTTTGATTTTTTGAAAAATTGTGGCCATAAAGATTTAATAATAGCTAGCCCGCTAAAAATTTTGACTCAACGTACTCGTCATTCATACAATTCTAGGGCTCAAACAATAATCATGGAACAAGAATAGGCTAGTCGATTTGAGAGATTTGAAAAAGCACAATAAGAACTAAAAGAAGATCTTAATAACATAATAGACATATTTAAGAATCTTAATAAAAAAAAGTGCTAGAAAAAAATCCTAGCTTTCAAGAGCAATCATCAAACATGGTAGATCTTGTATATCCTCTAGGGTTTGAGCCTTGGCAACCTTAAGTTTTTACTTTTGAAGGATATCCATATCCTTATCCAAGAATGACATCTACATCTATTCTAGGATAGTTCCAAAATTTTACTAATCTAGTCTTAGTAAAGAAACCATCTAAGCCAGTCTTGATTCCTAACTTAAATGATCCCAAGCAAAGAGAAAAGCTAGGGATAAAAGCATTTGAGAAAGCAAAAGATACGAGTGCCTAATGGAAGATGAAATTATTAGAAAAAAGACTCAAGGTTGTAGAAGAAATGGATTTTTATGGCTCTATGGATGCAACCAAGCTTTGTTTGGTCCCAGATGTGATCATTTCACCTAAATTCAAGGTCCCTTAGTTTAAAATATATGATGGCATAAAATACCCAATGACTCATGTCATTATGTATTGTCGTAAGATGACGGTGCATGTTCATAATGAAAAGCTATTGATGTATGTATTTTAGGATAGTATTATGGGTTTTACACCTAAATGGTATGTTTAATTAGACAAGACTCGTATTTATTCCTATAAGGAGCTTATGATGGCATTTTTTACTCAATTTCGATATGTCATAGATCTAGTTCTAGATCACTTATCTTTGTAAAGTATGGAAAAAAGGTAATTAAAAACTTTAAAGAATACGCGTAAAGATAGAGAGATATGATTGCATAAGTATAGCCTTTTCTCATTAAGAAAGAGACAATTGTCCTATTCGTTAACACCCTGAAAGCATTATATTATGAAAGATTGATTGGCAATGCAGCCAAGAATTTTATAGATATTGTGATCTTAAGTAAAATTATTAAAAATGTTATAAAGAATGGCAAGCTTAATATAAGAGAGACGAGTGGTGTAAAGAAAAGTGAAACTCCCAAAAAGAAAAAAAATGAAGCCCAAGCAATAAACTATATAAGGTAACAAATCAAAGGTTTCACTTCGTACTATGCACCAATGTGCCAAACCTATTACTTTCTTATAAACAATGTAACATCCATCAATCATCTCTATCAGCTAGTACAATAACCAATTTATCTACCCCATTTTTAGCCATCTTTTCAAACACCCACTTATACATACAATCATCCTATTGCACCTACCAGAACAGAGTGGAGACCCAACCTAACAATGGTCCAAAAGCCTTCAGAAACATCCAAGAAAAAACCTCTTTCAACATTATCCTTATGACGTACACTGACTTATACCCTCGACTTGTGGAAAAACATTTGCTAGTCCCTATTATTGTTAAACCATTGAAGCCACCATTTCTCAAATGGTATGATCCTAATGCACATTCTAATTATCATTATGAAAATCTAGGTATTCTACAAAAAACTACACTACTCTGAAGCATAAAGTGCAGGGGTTAATTAATGAAGGAATTTTAAACTATGATACTAACTACTGTGGGGCTCTAAATATTAATGGAAATCCTCTACCAAATCATATGGGACTGACAATAAATGCTTTGATTAATGGGCAAGCATGTTATGTATAGAGAGGGATAAATGAAGTCAAAACCCTAATGGTTAAGGTATTGGAAGCTTTAGTTAAACTAACATGCTGGAACCAATAGAACCTTACAATTGCTCTAAAATGATTAACTCAACTAAGAGTTGTGATTATCACTAAGGTGTTTTGAGGTATTCTATCGAAAGTTATGACCAATTCTGTCAAAAGGTGCAAAGGTTGATGAAAGTAGGTTAGATTGAATTTTATGAAGAAAAAAAAGATTCAACAAATGCCAAGGTGTCTACCATTGAAGCGAATATGAAATTTGTAAATCATTGATGATCTATTATGATGAAAAACAAAGCTCAATGCCAAAAAAACCTATTTTTTAGCTGGTGGTGACTGTTAAAGTCGTTAGCCTTTTTTCATACCAAAATGACAAAACAATATTATGGAAGTATGATTGTGATGTTGTGGTTAACCCAGATACTATAAACATAACATGAATAGGAGCCATGACCCAAAGTAGGCAATATTACACTCTAAAAATTCTAGAGAAAGCTAGGAAAGAAAAAGCCTAGTTTGAAAAAGAAGAGGAAAGTCATAGTAACCTTATGGCAATCCCTAATAAAGAATACCAAAAGTCAATCTCTGAAAATGAAGCTTATGAATTTTTAAAGTTGATGAAGCATAGTACGTATAGTGTGGTAGAATAGTTAAATAAGATGCCAACTAGAATCTCATTATTGTCACTTTTGTTGAGTTCAAAATTGTAGCATAATGCTTTACTAAAGCTATTGAATTAAACATATATGTCTCATAATGTATCTGTTGAATACATGAAACAATTTATTGGTAATATGGCAATATCAAATTACATCTTTTTCAATGATGAAGAGATTCCTCTAAAAGGTTAAGAAAGTACCAAGTCTCTTCACATTACTATAAAGTGCAAGAGTCATATAATGGCTAAGGTTTTGTTCGATAATAGGTTATCAATTAATGTTATGCCTATGACTACCTTGGAAAATCTACTTATTGAAGGATCTTACATGAAGTCTAGTCATATGGTATTTTGAGCCTTCGATGGAACTCAAAGAGAGGTGCTGAAAGATATAAAAATACCATGGCAGATTGGCCCTTGCACTTTTAATGTGAAATTTTAAATTATGGGTATCTTTCCCTTATATAGTTACTTGTTGGGTAGGCGATGGATTCATATGGTAGGTGTTGTTCCATCCTCGTTACACCAAAAAGTCAAATTTATTGTTGATGGAAAGTTTACATGTGTAGTAGGAGAAAAAGATTTACTGGTAATCCAACTAGTAAATACTCCTTATATGAAAGTAATAGATGAAGACTTGAAATGGTTTTATAGATCTTTCAAGATTGTTAATACTTCATATGTGGCTAAAGATCTAAATTATAGTCACCACACCTATCCCCGACTACTAAAATGGTTGTTAAGCAGCTTACCATAAAGGGATGGCAATTTGGAGCCAAACTTGAAAAGAATTTGCAAGGAATCATGAAGTCGCTGGCAATATATAAAAAGAAAGATAGATTCGGCTTGGGTATAAACCTACAAGAGGGGGACAAAATGAAAATGATAAATAAGAAGAAAGAAAATAGATTAACTAATCTCAGGAGATATGAACTGGAGTCAAAGTCAATGGTCATTCTTTACCTCTATGATTCTTTTCATTCATGAGGATGTATCTACCCATATTCACTTAAAGCCCCAAGTGCAAAGTTGATGGAAGCTTTTTCTGCGTTGGCTATTCAGATGGTAGATAGGGAAAAAAGAAGAGTCAGGATGAAGTGCTATTTATACACCATTGTCTTTTAGATTTTGAGCTAAACAATTAGAAAGTCATAAAACTGCCTATTGTGTTTGACATTTTTTAAAAGTAATGTACTGTAAAACTTTAAATCCCTAATTGCTCATTCTATACGCATTAAGAGATCAATACAAACACATTCCAAAAATCCCAAACCTCATTAACAAAGATGAATATGGGAACTAGAAAAATGTTTCTCATGTTGAAGCAGTTTTAAACTGGCAAATTGAAAATTCTCTCTAGCAGAATGCATACCTATACATAATTGAACACAAGTTGGACCAAGTCAGTCATCACTTTAATCAAAGCCTTGTCAATCTTCAAAATATTATTCTTGAAATACAATCAAGTATAATAACTCTTGATCAAGAACTCAGATATATGGCTGAAACCAACACTGGATTCACTTATGCTTTCATTGAACGAGAGAAAGAAATGAAAAGCTTAAAGATTCAACTTATAAATCTTCAAAATCAGTTTCATCAGAAACAACAACAACAAGTAGCCTCTAGCTATAACATCTTCACAACTTTTTAGTATAAACCTCCTCCAATATCCATGCCAACATCCTCATAACCAACACAATATTTCACTCTTATATCAGACTAACCAAAACAACCTTCCTTTGGTACAACTGAAAAATGGATTCATAGATTTTGAGAAAAATAACAGTTGATCCAAAACCAAAAAGAGTTACAAAACAACCACTTTCTCAACCTCCAAAACCAAAACTAAGCTCAAGTTCTACATCTCAACTAGACCAAAAACCTATACAACTCATGATTCTCCCCTACACAAACCCTTCTAGAAATACTTCATCAATTGGCACAAGATAATTTCCTTCAATTTTCCCTTAAAGATATTTTTTCTTTCTACTTTTGAGATTGAATCCTAGATGAAAACTATCAAATCAGATGATTCAATTGATTCAAATGATACTGATGATTCAGATAAGGAAACACTCATCCAGATTTTCATGACAAAACCAATAGTTGAAGTTTCAGATGATACTTCAGAAGTCCACAAACCTAATGCAATGGACACTAAACAACACCTTTCTCCACAATAATCACAAGTTTCTCCTTCGAAATCAAAGTTTTTAGTTTTTTCCATTAATGATATTCCACCTTCAAAATGGCCCTCAAGGTTCTAAGAGTTCTTAGCATGGGGACTAATTGAATTAAACTCTTATCCTAATGTTATGATGAACACAGTATTAATCAAATTTGTTTCCAAACTAGTTGAAACTCCAAAAAACTTTGGGAGAACATTGGTGAATACAGATAACTCTAGTTTCTTCAATGCCTAACAATCACAGAAGCTGTATCTCAATTTGCGACAATCTTTTGTGGACAAGAAACTTACAGATTGAAAAAGATCAGAGAATAATTCTTCAAGCTAAAATGATATTCTCTCTATCCAAAAGACCTTGATAGACACTATCAACAATTCTTCCAGTATTTCTATATACTTGATGGATTTGATGATGTTAACTTAAAGCAAGCTTTTTTCAACTTTGTTCCAGAAGAACTTGCATAACAAATAAGGAAACAGCTGAACCTCAGATCTTTTGATGTTAGAACCATGAACCTTGGAGATATTTATAAGATGATGTTGAAAGCTCTTAACAATATTTGCAAAGAGCATAGATACATCAAAACCTTAGTGAACAACTTTAAGAAGTTAGAAAAACCATGCTCCTACTCCTCCTCAGGCCTTCAGATCAAATGTTCTTCCAAAGATCTTATAAGTTTTTACAACAATAAAAAAAAAAAAAACCACTTAAGAAAATCCAAACCCTCTAACCTCCAAAATTGCCTTTAGCTCTAGTTCAAATATTCACTCACAAACATTCCCTTCCCATAACAGTCACAACTTCCTTTGACATTAGTGCAGCCCAAACCATAGCAAACCGCCTTGTCTTACTAAAAACTTTTAGAAAAAATAAAAAACCTTCTTCAAAACTGCTGATAAAAATGTATTCTCTGTAGACTTTATCAGCAACCATGTTACCCTTCAAATTTTCCTAGGCTGTCAAATAACTTAAAAGATTTTAGGATTTCCACTTCCCCTGAAAGACCTTGTTATTAGTTTTGATATCATAACTAGTATACTAGGCTTAAAACTTAGTGGAAAATGGTATAAAGTTTGAAAGTTATTTTAGACCTTGGAAAAACCTTCCCAACCTCTTCACTCTAACCATTCAACCAGATGTTTTCCAAGAATTTAGACAAACGTTCATTCACTTCTCCTGTGTAAAAATTATTTAGAATTCCTTCAGAAATGTAACCACCCTCTTTGGAAAAACCTTAAAATTTTCATTTTCTTTTTTTTCAAAAAAGATGAAAATGTCAATCCCACAAAAGTAAGTCATTCAAGCATGAACCCTAATTATTCAAGTAGGCAATCCAAGAATGTTCACTTCTCCATGCTCAAGGATTAATTGAACCAACCTTTTCTCCATAGGTATGTGAAGCATTTTATGTCAACAAACATTCATAATAAATTCATGGAAAATTAAGATTGATGATTAATTACAAGCCTCTTAAGATTTTCCTTGCAAATGATAAGTTCCCTCTTTCAGACAAAAAAACTTTGTTTTTAAATTTAGCAAATGCAAAAGTCTTCTCAAAGTTTGACCTCAAAGCAAGATTTTGGCAATTAGGTATACATCCATAGGACAGATACAAAATGACATTTTACATTCCTTAATATCATTTCTAATAGACAGTTATGCCTTTTGGATTAAAAGTTACTCCTTTATTGTTTCAAAAAGCAATGACGAAGATATTTGCTCCAATTATTGATAATGCCTTAATTTACATTGATGATATCTTACTGTTTTCTCTAGATGTCATATCTCATACACAACTATTAGATAAATTCTAGCACATTGTTCAATAGTATGAGATAATACTCTCAAAGAAAAAGATAATTATTGGTGCCTCAAAAATTGATTTTTTAGGCATGCATCTAAAAGATAGACAATACATAGCTCAACCCCACATTGCTCAGACACTTGTAGATTTTCCTGATGAAAATTTTTCAAAAAAGCAAGTATAGTAATTCCTTGGTATAGTTAATTACATGAATGAATTCCTCCCAGATCTTGCACAGCTAACTCATCCTCTTAGATAGATGCTCAAGAAAGAACCACCCATGTGGTCTCACAAATAGACAAATGCAGTACAGACCTTGAAGAAAAAAGTAAAGTCACTTTCAACTTTAAAGATTCCTTCAGATGGAGAAAGGATACAGTAGACAGATGCAAGTGAACAATTTTGGTCAGCAATTCTTTTAAAAGAAAAAAAATGGAATCAGACAAATCTGTCGTTAAAAGAGTGGAAAATTTAAAGATTCGAAACTCCATTATCACTCTACACTGAAAGAAATTTTTACTGTAAAGTATGGAATCCAAAGATTTGAATTTCACCTCACTGGATATCACTTTTTTATGAAATTAGATATGTCAGCCTTTGATCAGATGCTCAATTTCAAAAAGAAGCAGATGCCAAATGCTCAGTTACTCAGGCTATCACAGTGATTTTCACAGTACTCGTTTACCACATCACATATAAAAGGCAAAGATAATCTCATTCCAGACATGCTTACAAGACCTCCTCCAAAACCTCCTTCAAACACCTTGCAGATCATTCTGGTCATTTGCATGATAACCTTCTTAGCCTTACCTTCACCATCATTTGATCCTGTTTCTCAAACGATAACCAATCTTTTTCTCTATCCTTACCTTTACAACCTAAAATACAAACTCTTTGTTCCAGATCTAGATTTCCAACCAATTTTTCCAATTCATAATCTTTCTTTTGAAATGGAACAGATCATTGCAAGAAAGACACTTGAAAGACATGCTCATGATCTCATTTACAAGATGTAGGCCATACTTATAAGAAAAAGAGATGATCATGGCCTCAAACTCATTGGTTTTCATCCTCAATTTTTTTTCTACACTTGTTCCAGATCTCTCATACAGCAGGTCTATTTAGAGAAACCTTGGTTCTCTTATGGTATTTATCCCAACTTTAAACCATTACCATTGAGTTTAACTCATTTGAACTTAATTTTGCCACTGTCACTTTTACCAATAATGATTTCTTTTACGAAGCTGATATTCATTTAGGAAATTTTTTGAAGTGGTTTAAACCCCTCAATACTTGGTATTCTACCACCAAACATCTTCTTAAACATTATCATGTTATCTTTTTCTTCCATCGCCCTTGTGAACTCCATGACAATTTTATCCTCTTCCAATCCTACTCTGACCTGTATGTGTGTAATCCATACTTTCTATACAAATCTATCTTCTTATATGCTTATGAGTATAAGCTCATGTTAAAAAGACTCTATAAAATCAATAACATCCCAATCCCTACAGAATTTTTCCCTTTCAAGAAAGAACCATGGTGGTGGTACCCTCTAAAATACATCAAAGAATTACATAATCACTTGACACATTGGACCCCCCTACAATACTTGGTGGAGTGATTTATCCCAATGACTTGTTAATTTTGATCTCCACATTCCTTTAGAACTAGCTTAACTTTTAATAAACCCTTACTGGTAGAATGAAGAAGATCTCTCTAAACTCCAAGCAAGATTTGAACACAGCGTCTATAATCACCTATTTCAATGTTATGATTCCAATCCTGATGATTTTGAACAAGAATTATTCCAATGGGTAGATGATTGTCTCATTCTCCAATACCTTGAAGATTTCCCAGAATAATAATGATGCTCATATCAGAAAGTCACTCATGGTGCTGCAAGATAAAAAAATTCCCTGTTTCAGTCTAATTATGTATAATTACGTGTGATAATTTTTAGTTTCTCCAGAAGACTCCAAAAGTTCATAATGATGCCTCCACATCAAGACAACTTTATGTCAAGTCAAGTCACATTTATGTCTAGTCTACCTTTAGTCAAGTCATGACAACTTTATGTCATGAGTCATCTTTACTTTATGTCAAAATAGTGATGAGTCATGGTGATGAGTTATCTTACTTTAGCTTTATGTCAAGTTATTTGTAAAGTTCTAATCATGTTTTATCCTAGCTTTGTCTTATTAGGTTACTATTTCTTTACTTTTTTATTGTATAAATAGTATGCTCTTTCTCCAAGAAGGCATCGAACATAAGTTTTAGTTTTTCTTGTAAGAAATCTTTTCTTATAAAAATATGTTTAGCTAAAAACCTCTCTTCTCTTGTGGTAAATCCTTTTCCCTTTTTCCAGAGTTAAAGTTTTAGTTTCATGTTTCCTTTAAGCTAATCCATAGTTTGCAGTGATACAAGTTGAGTATGCTCTGTAGTTGCCATAATATTATGAATCTTTTACCTTAGAAATTCTTGTTAAGCTGTTAAACAGATCATTGATCCTTTCCCTCAGCCAAAGAAAAGTTATCTTGAACCAAAATCATATTAAAAGTAAGTTACTATAGTGAAAGACATATCTCCATAAAAGTTAGGCCACCAGTTCGACGTTAAGCCAAGATGGCACCGAAATTTTGAATACCAGCTAGAATACCTTAGTTATATGTCTGATATATGGAATGCTTAAGTTTAGTATTATCTTGACAAGTTAATCGATCTGTACACTGTTAAAAAATAGTATCAGATAGTATTGTTACGACTCTACCACCCGAAGAGCTCGGATCTAAAGTTATCAGTTACCAGAGCCTTAGCACTATTACCTGTTGCAGTGTAGAAATGCTCTAATACCATTTCTAACATAACGGTAGGTAGTAGTGCCAAGGTTCTGGTAACTAACGGCTTCAGTTCTGGGCTCTCCGGGTGGTAGAGTCGTGACAATACTATTTGATACTATTTTATACTATTTTTCAACAGTGTACGGATTAGTTAACTTGTCAAGATAATATCAAATATAAGCGTTCTATAGATCAGACATATAACTAAGGTATTCTAGCTGGTGTTCAAAGCTCTGACTCTCTCCTGGCTTAACATCAAACCGATGGCCTAACTTTTATGGAGATATGTCTTTCACTATAGTAACTTACTATTAGTATGATCTTGGTTTAGTATAACTTTTCTTTGGCTAAAGAAAAGGATCAATGATCTATTTAACAGCTTAATAAGAATTTTTAATGTAGAAGATCTATAATATTATGGCAACTGCAGAGCATACTCAACTTGTATCACTGCAAACTGTGGATTAGCTTAAAAGAAACATGAAACTAAAGCTTTAATTATGGAAAAAAGAAGAAGGATTTATCAAAAGAAAAGAGAGATTTTTAGCCAAACATATTTTTATAAGAGAGAATTTCTTACAAGGAAAACTAGAACTTATGATCGATGCCTTCTTGAAGAAGGAGCATACTATTTATATAAGGAAAAAGTAAAAAAATAGTAACCTAATAGGACAAAGCTAGGATAAAGCATGATTAGAACTTTATAATCGACTTGACATAAAGCTAAAGTAAGATGACTCATCACCATGACCCTTCACTATTTTGACATAAAGTAAAGATGACTCATGACATAAAGTTGTCATGACTTGACTAAAGGTAGACTAGACATAAAGGTGACTTGACTTGACATAAAGTTGTCTTGATGTGGAGGCATCATTATCAACTTTTGGAGTCTTTTAGAGAAACTAGAAATTATCACACGTAATTATACATAATTGGACTAGAATGAAGAATCTTTTTGTCTTTAAGCACCATGAGTGAGCATCATCATTTGAAAGAACGATAAGTGTGTTCTGGAAAGAGGTTGAGGTGTGAGTTGTCTGCTCCTGGTGTGAAATCATGCCTATGTTTTCTGACCATTGATCTAGATTAAAATCTTTAAAAGGGTCCTGGGATTCTTACCATTCCATTTGTTGTAGAACTTCATAAGGTTTCCAGTAAGTATTCCATTCTACTGGTCCTACATGGTCAAGTTCAAATATGGTAGTTTCAGGAAGAGGTTCTGTCCAAGCATCATCAAGTCTAGTTTCATAAATTTTTTTATCAATTTTGAGCTGGTAGTTGTATTTCGAACGATAATTTCCCTGTGGAACTTCATCTTGAAGCTCTAATCAATTTTGCTTGGAAATTTTATAATTTATTTCACAAATTTGTCTTTGAAATTTAGTGTATTCAGCTGGGTGATAAAAAAGAGAATCAAATAGTGAATAACCCTGGAAGCTATAAATTGTCGTATAAGGAAAGTACTAGGGTTCTTTTGTCAAACAACTACAAGATCTGTGAAAGATTAAAATAATATGAAGATTAGGAAAAACTTTTGTATATCACTTATAGGTTTCGATCCATTGAATCCAAATTGGAATAGGTTTGAACCAGGTGAAGAAAAACTTGAGATGTTGCTAATTAGGGTCCAGCTGGTGTTTGGTAGGGTTGATGATTGATTGCTGAAGAAGGTGAAAAAGGGTTTTAAGCTTTGGGAGTGGGAATTTTACAGTAATATAGTAAAAATGACAAAGGTACCACATGAAACAAGCTATTTCTTTCAGGAAACAAAGTGGTTCAGGGAATTTGAAGGGATGGATGAAGGGATATTTAAAGTGGATACCAAGAGATTGAATAGAGTTGTTTCCAAACTTTCTAAGTATTTTGGATTGGTATTTGAGTAGGAGGTGTGGGGCTTTTTGGTCAAGGGTTTTAGTGGTAAGAAGTCTTAGTAACTTTGGAGGAATATTTTCCATTGAAAGGTTAAGAAATTCATCAGGTAAGTCAAATTCATCATCAATGTGAGGTTTCTGGGAAAAAGAAAAAAGAAAACTTTTAGAGGATAAAGCTTGTGAAGAAGAGGGTGTTGGGTTCATCATGGAAATGACAGGAATGATCTACAAGGTGTTTGAAAGAGATTTTGGAAGAGGTCTTGTAAGCATGTCTAGAATAAAGTTATTTTTGCCTTTTATATGTGCTGTGGTAAAGGAGTACTGTGAGAACCATTGTGATAGCCTAAGTAACTGAGCATTTGGCATTTGCTTCTTTTTAAAATTAAGCATCTGATCAAAGGCTAACATATCTAATTCCACAAAAAAGTGATATCCAATGAGGTGAAATTCAAATCTTTGGATTCCATACTTTACAGCTAAAATTTCTTTCATTTCTCTTTCTTTCATGAAAATGCCAATCCCACAAAAGCAAGTCATTTAGAAATGAACCCAGATCATTTCAAGCAGGCAATCCAAGAATGTTCATTTCTCTAGGCTCAAGGATTAATTGAACTAACCTTTTTTTCATGAGCAGGGCATGTGAAGCGTTTTATGTCAACAAACATTCAGAACAAGTTCGTAGAAAATTAAGATTGGTGATTAATTACAAGCCTCTTAACATTTTCCTTGCAGATGATAAGTTCCCTCTTCCAGACAAAAAAACTTTGTTTACAAATTTGGCAAATGTAAAAGTCTTCTCAAAGTTTGACCTCAAAGCAGGAGTTTGGTGTTTTATATTTCTCATTTTAATAAAAGACTTAGAAGATGCATCTACATTGTTTCTATTTGCTTTTATTCTCATTCATTTGATCCATTCCTTTTTTCATTCTTTTTTTTTCATTTTCTTGTCATTCCACTATTGTGTACCGATGTTCTCTTCATCTCACCCATTTGCAGGTTTCCAAATAATGAATATGAAGATAATCATTATAATAATCTTGGATTCAATTTCAAAAACCCAATTCATGTTGACGAACTTGATAATGAAAAAAATTTCAAATAATACATATTGCCTCCTAATTTGTTGAAATTAATAAAACATGAAGATAAGCCAATTGAACCCTACTAGTAAATTACTGAATAGTGAATTTGGGGTATGATGAAAATAAAAGAGAGGTTAAAGTTGGTATATCCTTTCCACCAATTGATAGGCAAAGGCTAGAAAAATTGCTTCAAGAATATGTGGATGTGTTCATATGGTTTTACCAAGATATATCAAGACTTGGCATTAATATTGTAGTGCATAAATTACCTTTGAAACTAGAATGCAAACTGGTACAGCAAAAATTAATGAGGATGAAGTTAGAAATGTTGTTGAAAATTAAAGAAGAAGTGAAAAAATGAAGTTAGAGTTTTAAAGGTGTAAAATATCCTGAATAGGTAGCTAATATAGTGCTAGTTTTCAAGAAGGACGAAAATGTGAGAATGTGTGTCGATTATCAGGATCTGAATAGGGTAAGTCCCATGAATAATTTTTCTCTACCCTATATTGATACCTTAATGGATAACACTACTTGGCATTCCATATTTTCTTTTATGAATGGCTTTTTAAGCTATAATCAGATTAAGATGGCTTGAGATGATATGAAAAAGATAATGTTTGTGACCATGTGGGGCACATTCTACTACAATGTCATACTTTTTGGGTTGAAAAATGCCGGTGCTATTTATCAAAAAGCAATGGTGACTCTTTCTCATGACATGATGCATAAAGAGATAGAAGTGTATATAGATGATATGATTGCAAAATCTCATGAAAGAAGAGATCATGTAGTTAATTTAAAAAAATTTTTTAATAGGTTAAGAAAATTCCAACTGAAGTTGAATCTTGCTAAGTGTACATTTGGTGCTAAATCAAAAAACTATTAGGATTTATGGTTAGTGAAAAAGAAATCGAAGTGGATGCAAATAAGATATGTGCTATTCAAAACTTACCCCCTCTTCATACGTCAAAAAAGTTTGAGACTTTTTAAGGAGATTAAACTATATTACTCGTTTCATTTCTCAACTCATTTACACGTGCGATCCTATTTTCAAGCTTTTCAGAAAACATGATCCAGAAGAATGAAATGATGAATGCAAAAAAGCTTTTAATAAAGTCAAAAAACACTTGTCAAATTCACCAGTGTTGGTGCCTCTAGTTTTAGAAAAACCTTTGATTTTGTATTCAATAGTACATAAAAATTCAATGGGATGTGTATTGGGGCAAAGATATAAAATTAACAAGAAGGAACAAACGATTTACTACTTGAGCAAGAAGTTCATTGATTATGAGTCAAAGTTTTCAACATTAGAGAAGATATGTTGTGCATTGGTTTGGACAGCTTGAAGGCTCATACAATACATGCTTTATCACATTACTTGACTCATAAGAAATTTGGATCCTATTAAGTATATCTTCATGAAGCCTTCATTGATGGGGAAAATAGCATAATGATAAGTTATGCTTTTAGAATATGATATTGTTTATGTAACTTAAAAGGTTATTTAAAGAAGAACAATGCCAAGTTCCTTGTCAATCACGTGATCGAAAATTATGAACCAATGAAGCTTGATTTTCCTTGTCAAAGGATGTGATAGTAATTGAAAAGAAAAAACATGGTGAGAAGTTTTAAAAAATGTATTTTGATAGAGCTATTAATGCTTTGGGTCGTGGTATTGGGGAAATTTTAATATCTTTCAATAGGTACTATTATCTCATTACAACTAGATTGAATTTCAACTGCACAAATAATGTGGTAAATACAAGGCTTGTGTTATGGGTTTTCATGTAACGATTGAAAAGAAGATTAAAGTGTTGGATGTGTTTGGAGATTGAGTTCTAGTAATATATTAGTTACCAATTGAATGGGAAAAGAGAGATTTAAAGTTGATCTAATACCATAAATACATCTCTGAATTGGTTAAGCAATTTGAAGAAGTTCAGGTTAAGCATCTACCTATAGTGGAGAACCAAATTGCTAATGCACTTGCTATTTTGGCTGCAATGATCAAAATAGATACAAATATTGAGATCCAACCCATCAAACTAGATGTGAAAGATGTACCAACCCATTGCTCAAGTATTGAAAAAGAAGTTGATGGGAAGCTATGGTATCATGATATTCTGCAATACATCAAATGTTAGTATCATAATGTCTAGATTCATGGACTTATCGCTAGACACAACTTAAAGAGTCACCACCAATCTTCTTTATGTAGGTGTGATTAGCCACCTAATTGAATTTGTCCCATTTTAAAGAAATATCCCAGGCTTGATTTAGGCATCTTTAAAAGGTAGATTCATCTCTACGAAACTATGACTAGGTCTGAGAGTACGGTTACATGTGAGAAAGGTTATAACACCTCTACATCGTTGACCTAAAGGATGGTACCAGCTTAATTTTGTGTTATCCAAAAGCCTTTTAAAATTTACCTAATAAATTTAATATTGAAAATTGTTCTTAAATTACCCCAATCGTTAGGTAGTAATTTAAAATAATTTTCTCACCTCAAAAGTATTTATAAAGACTCATGTCCCACTCTAAAGAGGCTTCATCCTCAAATTCATTAATATAATTATTTTAAAAATAATTAATAAAATTCTCCAATCATTTGGTAGGATTTTTATTTGCATATCCCCAATTGTTTGGTGAGATTTTTATTTGAAAATCTTCTTTATGAAAATTTTAAAAATAAAGGTTATTAAATTCTCCAATAATTTGATAAAATTTAATAGAAATTTAAATATTTCAATCATTCAGTAGGGTTGAAAATTTTTTTTCTTTAAAATTCATTATGAAATTCTCCAGTCATTTGGTAAAATTCATAATTCGATATTTAAATCCTTTAATCATTCAGCAGGATGAAAAATTATTTTTCAAAATTTGTTTTGAAATTCTCCAATAATTTGGTAGAATTCATAATTTAAAGATTTCTAAGTTTATAAAAATCCTCCAATCATTTGGTAGGATATCATGAATTAATTTTCAAAAAAATATGATTTTATATATTTTAAAACATCCATAAACAATAGCATAAAACAAATAAAAGCAAATAAAAATTACACCAATTAGACTCGGTTCAAGTCCAAATCCAAAATAAATTAAGCTTGGAATGGCCCAACAAAATTCTTACCAAGCTTGAAAAAGGAGGATTGGCTAGATTATTTGGGCTTCACTATTGGGCTTGAATTTTCTTCATGATGGTGAATGAGCTGGGCACTATTGCGATTAAGCTCTAGTAGTGGAATGATGATGACGAAGAGATAGTGTGGTGGTTTTGCTTTTGTTAATTACTTTTTGTTTCTTTTTTGATTATTATGTTCCTTAACACAAAAGTCCTAAAAGAAAATCCTAATTATCTAAACCTAAAACACCATAAAAGACTATAAAAAAAACTCTCAATTTTTTTGCTTTTTTTGTACTCTTTCTTTCTTGATTTTTTTCATTGATACTTGATTGTTTCTAATTGATCCTAATAGGGTCTTTTTATAGGCCTCTAATCCCAATTACAATAAGAAAATGAGTTTTATTGGTTTGAATCTCTTACTCAACTTCAATCTTAGATTTTTAATCCAAATCCACCTCTCAAACCAATTCCTTTTTATTGTCCTTTTTTTAATTAGGACACTATCAATTCAACAACAAACCATCTTTAAGTTTCTGTAAAACAATTTTTTCCCTTTTTTTTAAATAATAATAATAACTCTAAACTAAATACAATACCAAAAATAAATTAAAAAAATCAAAACCTAATCTTAAAATATAAATTAACCACAGACTAAACGGAGTGTCTACAGTTGGTTCTCTTTGCACATTTTCTGTGAAATAGGACTTGTGCAAAGATATAGACACCCATTACGTCCGAATTTGATACAAAGAAATATTTAGAGATTCTTATCTACAATAAAGATTTGCAATTCACAATTGAAATTCAAAAATTCTCAATTAAAAATTTAAATATTGTAATTTGAAATTCAAGAATTCTTAACTTGAAGTTCAGAAGTTCACAATTAAATTCAAAGATTCTCAATTTGAATTTAAAGGCTTGTAAAACATTCAAGGTTCTCCTAAAAGTTCAAAAATTCACAAATAAATTGAATTCTAAGATTCATAAAAGTTTAAGGTCCGTAAAAGATTCAAAATTCTAAAAAATTCAAGATTCGTGAAAGATTTAAGATTTGCAAAGAATTTCAAAGTTTCACAATTGTAAAGATTTGCAAAAAAATTCAAAATTCGTAAAAATTAAAGATTCACAAAAGTTTAAAGATTCACAAGAGATTTAAAGATTCATAAAGATTCAAAGAAGCAAGATTTTCAAAGATTCAAAGATTCGTAAGGGATTCAAGATTCGCAAGAGATTCAAGATTTGCAAAGATTTAAGATTAAAAAAAGTTCAAAGATTCGCAAGTTTAAGATTTGCAAGTGATTCAAGATTCATAAAAATTTAAGATTCAAAGATTTGTAAGTGATTTAAAGATTCGCAATTGAAACTCTTAAAGATTCAAATCCAAGATTAAGGTTTTCATTCAAAAATCTTAGAGATTCACATCTAAGATTTAAAAGTTTGCATTTAAAAATTTTTAAAATTCTCATCAAAGATTCTCATTTGAAAAGATTTTCTTAATAGTTTTAAAATCTCATCCTAATAAAACCCCATGGATAAAAGCTTAACAACTTTGAGAAAAAAAGCTCTTCTTATCAGAGGCTCAACCCCTTTTAAAATATAAAAAAGGATTCCTTTTTGAAAGAGATTAAGGGTTCATTCAAATATTCAAATTAAAGATTCGAGATTCTCACTAAAATGTTCTCAAAATTTACATAATTCTTCGAGATTCACATTTGAAAAACTTAGATATTCACATCCAAGATTCAAAGATTTTTAATTGAAAAGTTCAAATCTAACATTTAATCTCTTAGGGATTCGTATAAGAGATTCTAACCTTGAAATGAAAAAACTCCTCCAAATAAAGGCTATGAAACTTTAAAAATTGAAAGAGCTCTTTAACCAAAGTTTACCAAATTTTCTCAATTATTTTCTTCATCCAAAGGTTTCATACTTTATCTTCACAAAGTTTTCCTGATACAAGGATCAAAATCTCATCAAAAGGCTTTACTTTTGCAAAATATTTTCTCAATTGAGGATTATTACCTTACTCATATGTTTAAAAATTTCTCATCAGGAATCAAAATCTTATCTTTGAAAATTATCCTCCATCGAGGATTAAAATCTCATCTTTGGAATAACTTATCATCAAATAAAAATATTTCACATTCTCACCATTTCAAGATCCAAGATTGTATCTTTTTACAAAACAAATTACATGAGTGTAATTTTTATGAATGCAATGCATGAAAGCAATGTTTATGAATGCAATGTTAATGAATATAACTCTAATTGTGGCAAAAAAAGTTTTCAAGGTCATTCTAGTGTCTTTATTCTTCAAGTTCACAATTCTTTTTTTTTTTTTTTGCAATCTTTTAGGTGATCATAACTACCCGACAATCTATTTTTAATTTCATTATTCATATTTTTTCTTCTGAGATTTTCAATACTAGTGATTTTAGAATTAACTTGCAAGTTTCATCAACTAATCTATTACCATTTCCATCATTTGCTTAAAACTTACAAACTCCATTAACTGACCCATTACTTTTTTTGTCACTTAGTCACCATATTTGTAAAACATTTTCTCAAGCTTCTTTCACCTTTCTCATTTCATTTTCTTTTTTCTTTGTCATCTTGGATTTCTTTTCAAATGAATGCAAGAATCTTTTACGAACATTATCATTCATTTTATTTATCATTTCAATTTCATGACAAATATAATGCAATTATACATCTTTTCAATTGGTTCTAGGGATGCAAAAGTTGGTAAAGAACATGAAAATTAGAGAAATTAGGTATTTATTATTGGAAACAATAAAAGAAATCTAGTCAAGAACAAATCAGAGATGAATAAAAGTAAATTATTGTAACTGTTTAGGTGGGTATCAACATCCAAATAATGAATATTCAGATGATTTTGAATTCTAATTTAGAATTCTTTCTCAAAAACCCATTCCATTGAATTTCCAAATCATTAAGCTTATCAAACCTTGCCCTAATTCAATATGATTCTTTAGATAACATTGATATTTTCAACTTAAGTATTTTCTACCCAAATCACCCTTTCGTGTTTTCAATTTGAGTTTTCTTTTTCCTTTTTTTTTTTCATATATTTGTCATTTTTCTTTTTCCTTTTTATTCTTTTCTCATTTTTTCATTAGTATTTTTCTTTTCATTTCTTTTTCACTTCATTTATTACTGACATCCCCATCTAATTTCAAACTAATCTCAAAATACTGGATCAAATCATGATCTCATTATCTTATCACAAGCATGCCTTAGTTCAATATTTGATCAAAATGGACTTTTAAAAGACATATCGTAGAATAAGGTGAAGGGTTATGAAAAAAGGATAAAATAGGCTCAAAACATGTGTTTTAAGGATTATAAACCATAGGATCATTTAATCATTTAAAGCATATTGGCATTTTGCTCTTTTTTTACATTTTTTTCCTTTTCTTTTTTTTTATTTTTTTATTTTTTCACGTCCATTCCTCTTCATTAGTTTCTTTTCAAGAAGAATTTATTCATAAAGAGTTCCTTCTACTTTACCTCAATATCATTTATAGCATTTACCCTTCATCTTCATCCTTGAGACCTTTTTGTGATATTTTCTTTTATCTTTATATTTTTTTTTACAAGCAAATTTTTTCAAAAATTTGCCCCTCAATATGAAGGGTGATCCTTGGTTAGGGTTTTTCAGAAAATGAATCATAATAGGTTCAAAAGGGTAGCAATGGACAAATTTCATTTTCTTGAAAGGTAAAGAAAGATGGCTATATTTCATTTAAAATATGAATACTTTCTTTGAAGATCATTTATTAAACATAAATTTACTTATAGATAAATCATCATAAAGGACCACATGCTTATGAAACATTTCTATTTTGCTTTTCAATAAATGGTCAAACAATTTTCACAACTTGCTTTTGAACTCCCTTTACACAACTTGCACAAGTAATCTTCACAGATCAAGTTATTAAAATGAATGAGTTTCCAAAATTGAATCCTATATTATAATCATTATTGTCTAAAAATTCACTTTTTAGAATATGAGAATGCGTATAAGAGAAGATATAAGAAGATAAAAGCATATAATGGTGATTCACCTAAAAAAAAAAAGTCATGAAAATGCAACTTATTTGCCACTATTATCAAAATGATAAAAAATAAAATGAAATCTTAATACATAAAAAAAATCTTAGCATTATTCTAAAAGTAATCCTAAAATGACAAGCAGCTCTAAACAGCTTTAACTATCATTATCATTGTTAAAATTATGCCTCTTTATGGTTAAGCAAAAGGTTTTAACCAATATTTGGCTCATCTGGCTTATCAAAACTCACTAAGCCTATTCCAATCAAACTTTCCACCTTGTGCTTGATAGCAGAGCAAGTTTCTATAGAATGACCAACGTTAGCATTATGATAATCATAAATGACATTAGCATCATATAATTTTGGATAGGGTGGCTTCAATGGTTTTAAAATAACTGGAGGTACCAAGTCATTCTTGATCAGTTTTGAAAATAGCTCAGTGTAGGTTATAGTGATAGGATCAATACGATCTTTCTCTTGGTTATTTATAAATCTTTTCAAACCACTTGCTTGGTTATTAGGCCTTGAAGCTGGTGTAATGATAGGACTAGATCCATATATAGGTGTTTTAAAGGCCGGTTGGTAAATGGGTGGGTAAACTAAATGTGGAACAAGTTGGTAAGGGACTTGTGCTATTAACTACAGGGTGGTAAACAAGATAAACTAGTGATGGAAATGGAACATGGCTTTTGAATTGTTACCCTTCAAAATTCATAGCATGGATTTTAGCTTTTTTCTGTTTAGGCATACCTTATTTCTTATACTAGTGGTCTTTTCTTCCTTAAGCTTGTCACTTTTAATGGCATTTTCAATAATCTTTCAAATAGCATCATATTTTTTTTCAGTCAAAGGCTGTTGAACATAGGTAGCTATGTACTTCCACTTTTAGGTATATTTCTTGAATGACTTAATCGTCTTCTTTCCCATGCTCTATAAGAAAAAATGATCAGGAGCTAAATTTATTATGTATCGGTATTGACTGATAAAATCATGGGCTAACTCTTCCTAGAGTAAATAATAATGTTATCCAACTAGACATACCATCTTGCATAGAACCAAATAAGGTTTTCTTGGAAACATGTATTAAGAGCTTTTCATCACTAGTATTGGTAGTCATTTTTTAATAGTATATGATAACATGAGTTAGCAGACACTTTGTAGCATCGTACTTCTCAAACTTTAAAACTTTAAACTTTGGAGGAATAATAACATCTGAGACTAAACAGAGCTAAGTAACATCCATTAAACCATAAAAATCAATTCCCTCTACTGTTTTGAACCTTGTTTCGAACATGTCTATCTTTTAGTCAGCCTTTGAGTCTTCTAGTGACTCAACCACTTTTAACTTCAATTTTTTTTTCTGAATCATTTAGATTAGGGACTTGGATTAGTTCTAAAGCTTTCTCCCTAAAGACTGGATTAACATAACTTTGGAAATGACCTTGGACAGTAATAGATTGCATTCTTGGGAATAGGCCCTAGGGAAATTTGCTTGTGCTCCTTGAAAAGATTAGCCTTGATAAGGGTTAAATCCTAAAGGGTAAAAAGGATCAATTACATCTTGCTGACTTAGAGCTTCTTCCACCATTTTTCCTTTATTTAGTTTACTTAAGGCTTTAAGATTTTATTCAACTCCCACCTAAGCTCTTATTGGGATTTTTTTATCTTGTTGAAATGACTGGAATTTTTTTATTGCATCTATCTGGCCTAGGCTCTAGTGTTGTATTAGTGGTGAGTAGGGATCTTATAAGGTAAAGCTATCCTTGAATCTTGTGTACCACAATTAGCATGCACATGTTACAATGTTTATGCCAAAATTTTTGAGATTAACCTAACTTGTTTAAAAATCCTATATGCATGAATGAATAAATGCATTGAATGCTTGACACAACAAATTATGATACATAAACACATGATTGTATGCATAATAATGTATGAATGGGTAAATGAATGCATGTACTGATGTTTGTCATATTATAAAATTAACCACATATTACATTACTAAAATACCCTTGCTAGTAAAATAAAAAATTAAAATATTTATATTTAAAATAAAAAAATTTAATCCTTAACGTAGTGGGACCACACACTAGTGTATAAAAAATAGACCTATAATTTAAAGTCTATATAAACCTCTCTTAAAGAACCCAAAGAGCAGTCAAGATTTCTGTCTATTAACACTTAAATTTCTATCTACCTTCTAGTTTGGAAAAGAAAAAAGAAGAAAAATATGAGGAAAAGAGGAATGGGGTCAGTGTTGATGGTTTGTTTGGTAGTGGGTCTTCTAATAGGGCAATCCATAGGTTCTTTCCAAAGCTACTATAAGGGCTGCTTTGTTTTGTATGTTATTACCCCAAGAAATTCAGTGCTCTCTTGCTCTATCAAGTGCCCAAGAAATCTGCCTCTCTTTTTAGCAATCTCTAAAACACCAAATATATCGGCAAGCTTAGTTGTTTTACTTCCATGTGCACAAGTCCTAGCTCCAAACAAGATCCTAGTAAATCTACTTTTTCATATATCCTTTTAAATAAAAAAATTTGTATGAAACAGTTACTTCATATCAATATATATTTTTTTCATACAAATCATATCGTATAATTATATTATTAAAAATATTAACTATTTATTATATATCATACGTGATAATTAAATTGTGAATATTTATTTTAACAAATTCATACGTGTGATATGTCATAAATTATTGATTTTTTCTAATAATATAATCATAAGACATGATTTGAATTGAAATAATATATAAAGATGTGCAATAACCATTTCACACTTTCTCTTAACCATTTCATACTATATATATAGACAGACACAAATGACCATAAACTAATCAAGCTTTTTCATTTCTTTTCTTTAATTCCTTATTAGGTGAAGGGAAAGTTGAAAGCTACGTTGATTCTTGCTCAGAGACTTGCACCACCAAGAACTAAGTCACTACAATATCCAAGAGATGGTGTTTATATAGTGATGTTTTTGACAAGCAAATAAATAATTGATCAAATGGAAGGAACAAAGGGTCTAATCCAAAGTTCCTAGAAATTTGCCTTACAAATTAAGACCATGTATTTGTAACTTGGCCCCCCAAATTTAATAAAAGTTTAATTTCACATTTTATATATAATTTTTTATCAAGTGGAAAAAGGTAAACTGAAGAAGATTTTACATTTTTTGTACCAATAACTAACAATTACTTTGTTATGTTTGGGAATGTGAATTTGCAAAATTTTAATTTTATTTGTTATATAAATTACAAGGATGAAATAAATATAAATTCATATAAGTATTTCATATTCACTATTAAATAGAGATTGAATAAATTCATGAAATTAAAAATAACAAAAATCATGTTCTTGCATGTATTTTGTCATACAAATTATATAAAATTTGAAATAAATTTTATTTTAAATTCGAGGCATAATCGATGTTGCTTTTACTTTTGATTAAATGAATAATTGGTCAAATGGAAAGAACCAAGGGTCCTATCCAAAGTTCCTAGAAATTGCCATACAAATTGAGACCATGTATTTGTAACTTGGCCCCCAAAATTTAATAAAAGTTTAATTTCATATTTTATATTATTGTTTGTCAAGTGGAGAAAGGTAAACTAAAGAAGATTTTATTTTTTTGTACAAATAACTAACAACTACTTTGTTATGTTTGAGAATATGGATTTGAAAAATTTTAACTTTATTTGTTATATAAATTGGAAGGATGAAATACACATAAATTTATATAAGTATTTCAAATTCACAATTAAATAGAGATCCAACAAATTCATGAAATTAAAAATAATCATAAAAAAGATGTTTATGCATGTGCTTTATCATACAAATTATATTAAATTTGAAATAAATTTTATTTTAAATTCGAGGCAGAATCAATGTTGCTTTTTATTTCAAGCTAAAATAATAAAAAAAACCTTTTAACTTTATAACTTTATTTAAACTAGTTTTCATATTTTTATGCCATTCAAATAAGTTTTTAATTTTTAATTTGAATCTAAATAAGTTTTTAACTTTAATTTGTATCCAAATAAATTTTTAAATTTTTAATTTGAACCTAAATAAACCCTTAATATAAATCAATCTTTTATTTGAAATAAAGATTTATTTGGATCAAATCAAAGTATAAAAGCTCATTTGAGTAAAATAAAAATATAAAAACTCATTTTAAAAAATAGTATAAAGGTTTTTTTAATATTTTAACCTTTATTTTTGTAACGAAAGGTATTTGATGTTTTTTTTTTTTTTGCAGAAGAACGGTATGTACACTGAAATTTATATGTACACTTGGTACGAATCTATACAAGGAATATACATCAATATTGCTTTTTCTTTTTGCTCAAATGAATGAGCTGTACTTTACTTATGTATATTTGGATCTTATCTTTTATTTATCTTTCAAATATCGATGTGTATCTTTTATATATATAGAACTTATATAAATAAAAAATGCCCTACTCACTTGGAAATGAAGTGTGAATTATTTTAATGGTCATGAAAACAATAATCAATTTTCATTAAAAAATATTTTTTAAGTTAAAACAAATTTTTGTTTATATTTTTGTATTTTTCAAACTAAAAATATTTTTTAAAAATTATTTATTTGAATTTAAAAAAAATCTAATTGTTGTTTTAAAGTAAATTAGATAGAAGTTCATGCTTCATTATGGGAGTATAATAAAAATGTATTGAACATATATAAATGTCTAGATATTAAACAACAAAAAGGAGAAAAAAATTTGTTAATTTTTGTTGCTATGCTATGTATAATATTTCATATATTTTGATAAAAATTAAACTTAATATATATAATATTTCATATATTGTAAATACATTTTTTGTTAATTCTTATGCTACATTATGAGCATTGTGTCTTTTATGAATGATTTGATCATATATGATTTTTCAATTTATTATAAAAATATAATTTTTTTTGTAATAATATTTAAAAAAGAAAAAAACGAAAAGTAACTTAATTTTTATTTTTATTTTTATAAATTTATATAAATTTATTTATTTTTTATTTTATTATAAATAAAAAATTATCAAAAGTCAAAACCCATAAAATTTTACCTAATTACAAACCTAAATCATACAAAAACTAACGTGTTTTTTTCTAAATTCAATTAAACATTTACTTACCATATCTAAAGATGGTAACGGGTTGAGTCGGGGCAGGCTTTTGCTTTCCACTACCTGATCCGACTTTATATCCATAAAACTCATTCGACCTGGAGAATTTTGTATTTTTTTCATACCCGAACCTGATCCAATCCAATATTATATAAATCATATTCGACTCGACCCAACTCTAAATAAATACAATATTATTTTTTAAGTATAGAATATTATTTTTAAATACAAAATATTATTTTTTAATATAAAGATAATATTATATAAATATATAAATATATATAAAATAATTAAATAATTAAAAAAATAATTTTATATACATATCGGGTCGGAGAGGGTCAGATTTGCCTAAAACCCAATCCTAATTCGACTCTGACTTTTTCCTATTATTGCCCAACCTGACTCGACCAAAAACCTGATTTAAAAAAAAAAAATCAACCTTATAAGATTGGGTTAGGTCAAAACCCACCGGGAGCAGGTTGGGCTGCCAACCTTAAGCATGTCTTAATCTAATCAAACCCTAATATTCCATTATTTATCAAATCCAATAACTTATTTAACCCTTTTATTAATCAATAGTTATTTGACAAATGGAAAGTAATTTGACAGCTCACAATTAATTCAATTTAAAGTTATCCCTACTTAGAGACAACTTTTATCATATGTTATTGATTAGTTTACAAACAGAGAAACTAATAGCAATCTCACAATGTCTATTCAAAGACAGTATAGATTAATTTTATATTATCTTAAAAGAGTCCTATCTAAATGATATTTTAATCTTAATTAAATTTCATTAGTTAAAATATTAAAAAAATTTTAAATTTTCCCCAATATTATTACAAAATTCTTAGAAAATTCTCTTATATCAAAAGTATTTAAAATTTTCATTTATTCTTTTTTAAAAAAGGCTTCATTATCATATTAATTTAATAATTTATGGAACAAGGTTTATTTCTTTTCATTTTAGTTTTACCGATATTTATTTTTTACTAAATAATTTATTAAAAATAAATAAAAATTTTAATTGAAATATTTCTAAAATCTTTCCAACATTTTCTGTAATAATTTTGTTTTAACTTCATAATTGGAATAATTTAAAAATTTTATAAAATTTAAATGATACAAATAAATAAAAATACTTATAAATATTATAAGTTTATTTGTCTAAACCATATTTTTTTTATATTTTCAAATAATTAAAATATATATTTAATATAAAATTTTAAATATTAATGTAAATAAAAAATAAATAAATAAATAACAAAATCAATAAATAACAAAAAAATGAAAATGAGAAAATAAAAGCAAAAAAAAAAAAGAGTTGGCAACTTTTAATATATGACAAAGACAATTTTATCCTCAAATATAAGCATTAGCTCAAAAGTACCTTTGAAATCATTTTTTAAGACAATTTTGATGTGGTAATATAAATTATAAGTAGGAATAGTTTTAATTGTTTGTATAGATTTATTTATTTTGAACCCTATGTAATTTTGATAATATTAATTTTAAGAAATAGATTAACTAGAGAAAATTATTTTATAAGAATAAAGTTTTTGTAACATTGATTCTAATTTATTTTCTGCATTAATTTATAAAGTTTGAATATTTGACCTATATATTGTTAGAAAGCTTTTTTATTATACTTTTTAATGGACTAAACAGAGTTAAAATCCCTATTTTTTAAGTGAAGATATGGTAATTTTACTAAAAATTATGCAAGATGTTTGAAAACTCCATAAGGGATAGATTTGTAAGTTTGCTATAGTTTTTATACATTGATTAAGATGTTTAATTTTATATTGATGGAAAGCTCATTAAGTATATTTTCTAAATTTTTAAACAGATTATGATTTGGAGTTATATAACTCAAGATATGGTCAATTTAGTAAAAATAGTGCACAAAGGCCAAAACATCCAGGAATGCTGCTCAACATGAAAGGATCAAAGGCCTATCAAAAACGATCAACCCTTCAGGCTGCAATAGCTAAAATTTGAATGAAATTCATGATAAGATTGCTCCCCATATGAGCAAGATCGATTCCTAATACCTTGGTAACCTCAAATAACTAGTTTTTTAAGGAAACAATAGCTCTTTTTGTCATCAACTCAATTCCCATAGCTCCATACTTATTTCAACTATAAAAAAGGACTTTTCCAACACCCATGAAGTGAATAAACAACACCCTAACAGAATTCATCTATCCTTTAGGAAAACCAAAAGCATAAAAAAAGCTTTTAAAGTTTAAATTCTTCTAATTCTTGTATCCAAAATATATTTGTTCTTTATTTATCATTCTTTGTAGTTCATTAGGTACACACCTAACCTTTGAGAGTTATTTTATATTTTGCAAATTATTTTGTGTTCAAAGGGAATTTTTGAGTCAATGAGTGAAGTATTCTCTTATAAGATACTGTAGAAAGGATTGGATAAAATCTTAGAATGGGTGGAGTCTCTGTCTTAACCTTAAAAGATATGGATTGTAATTTCTAAAAGAAATTTTCCAATTGTTACTACACTTGGCTAGGATAACTAAAGAAAAGGATGCATGTGTCTTTGAAAAAGGCACGAACTTCTATAAATTTTTGTGTTTTATCTCTCAACTTGTACTCATTTATTTGTATTATTGTCTTTGGAAAAGAATCAAACCTTTAAATCATTATTTTGTCAAAAACATTAACTTCTATTTAGTTAACATTTTTTTTTAATTTATGTATTTTATTTTCATATATATTATTTGAAATAATCTTATAAGTTTATATCATGAACATAATTAAAATTTTAAAAATAAACAAAAATTATATCTCAAACTTTGAGTTAGACCCAAAATCTAATGGGCCATAAGTGCAGTTCACCTTTATATAGGCTAACCATCCCACTACCATTTGTTTTTTTCCTTTTTGTTTCTCATATTATCAAAACTACATTATTTAAGCCAACTCTTAAAAACCTAATCTGAAACCCTAGCTATAAAACCATTTTTGTAGTATTTTTCTTTTATCAACATCAATTAATAGCCACTCCCTCTCTCCTCAACATTTGCTTTATTTTGGTTGCTGGCCACTTACACCACCACTCACATTGATTTTATTGGAGATTGTTTTTTTTTCTTCACTTTTTCTTCCTTTTTCTTTTTACCACCTTCTTCACTCTATAATATATTAATGGCATTCTAGTGGTGTTCAAACTATGGTTGTCAGTGGTTTCTCTTCGCTTTTCACTTCCATTCCCTTTCTTTTTCTTTACCCTATCTTCATTTCACTTCACTCTTTTCCTTTTTTAAAAGAAAATTTAGCTTTGCCTTTTCAATTGCCATTGTATTGATTTACTTTTTATTTGATTTTTATTTTGGTTAAATTTGATATATGGTTATGTAATTTTTTTTTATACTTTTTTTTTATGTGTGTGTGTTTTTCTAATTTTTTTTTTGAGATTATATTTTATTTTAATTTATAGTTTGTATTTTGAGTTTTATGATTCTTTATTTGAAAATTTAGAGAATTTTTGCTTAAAATTTTGAAAAATCTATTGTTTCATATGTTCATTTCTATTATTATTACCATTGTTGCCATAGCCATCGTAAATGGTGATGCAATGGCCATGGCTTTCTTCATTCTTTACCTTTTCCCATTTTCCTCATTTCTCACCCCATTTCCCCTTTTTTTTTTTTCAAATTTCTTTACCCCTCTCTAAAACCTTCCACATGAGTTAATTTCAAAAAAACTTTATAATGCCCTCAACAATTGAAGAAAAAAAGTATCTTTCTTATCCTTTTTGGATAACTATCAAGCAAGGATGAGCTTGTAGATAAAAATATATATTAGATATTATGTCAAATGTTTCATTTTTCTTCTATAAATCTTTATATTATCATTGTATTTCCTATAATGGTGAATTTTTTATTTTTTATATTAAAAATAATTATATGGGGTCATAATGATTTTGTTCAAAAATTTGACTACTAAACAATTTTTTAAAAAATAATGTAGTCATCAATAATATTTTTATTTAGATGAGATTAGCCATCTAAGAAAATTAATCTTTTTAATAAAGTTCTAAAATTTATTAAAATTTTTTTAGGTCAACAAAAAACAAAGTCATGCTCAGGAGTATGGTTAAGCATAGGAATGATTAGCACTCTTACAATGCCTAATAAAAAATAGTACTAATTTAACATTTGTTATTCTTTTAACCTTCATGTAAATAGTCTTAATTTTAATATTTAACAATAATATATTAATTTATTTTGTTTCAAAAATATTTTTCATTTCTTTATCAATTTTATTTGTTTGAAAAATGAATAAGTACCTTATATATTGAAAAATTCTCTCAATATTCCAATACTTTAGTAATTTTTAGGAGAAATTTTCTCTTTTACAGATTTATAAAGAATCACAACTCAAACTCCCTTAGTATATCATCCTAGGACATTTTTGTTCATTTTCAAAATTGATATTCATCCATAAAATACAAATAAAAAAAATATGATGCTTATGAATCAATTTATACAAGATTACTATTTTTATTTTTATTAAAAATTCAAATATTTTTTCTTATTTTTAATAAAAACAAATAAAGGGAAATTTTTTATATTAAAAATTATTTTAAATATCCCAATACTTTGGTGACATTTAAAATATTTAATCACTGAAAAATTCTTAAGAATCACTACTTAAACTTTTTTAAGAATCTCATCCTCAAAAATATTTTCCCTTTTTTTAAAGAAATTCTTAAATTATGATAAAAATAAATAAAATAAAATTTTCATTTTAGTAAATTAAAAAATGTATTTTTATTAACACTAGTTTTCAAAGAAGCACATTTATTTTAGCAATTTAAAATTTAAATATGCAAGTAAATAAATAGGTCAATAAATAAATACTTAATAATAATATATAAATGTCATAACAAACAACTCCAAAATCTTATCATCGACACAAATAAAGAAGTCTTCATCAATATTTTTTGTTTAAATGTGATTAGGTACATAATTGAATCTATCCCTTTTTAAATAAAAGTCCAAAACTTGACTCAAGTTCCTTAAAAGAGTATATTTTAATCTATCGAAAACCACATAAGGTTTGAAAGTATAGTTACATGTAAGGAAGGTTATAGCACCCCCATAACATTTGTCCAAAGACCAATACCAGATGATTTTCTGTTATCCAAAACCTTAAAACATCTTAAAATTTTACTAAATAACTTAATATTAGAAATTGTTCTTACAATTACTCAAATAATTTGGTAGCAAATTAAGAATATTTCCTCACCACAAGAAAATTTAAGGACATTACCGTCATTCTTTAAAGAGGCTCTATCATGGGATTCATTAAGTTTTCAAAAAAAAATTATTTCTTTCTAAAATAAATAAAATCTTCTAATAGTTTAGTAAAATTTTATTTTGAGATACATACTCTAATAGTTTGGTAAGACTAATTCAAAATTTTTATTTTTTAAAAGATCATTAAACATTCCAATAGTTTGGTAAGATTTAATTTTAAAATTCAAAATCTCCAACGGTTTGATATGATTAATCTAAAAAATTTTATTTTATTCATAAAAGATCATTAAATCTTTCATTAGTTAGATAAAATTTAATTTTAAGATTTAAATCCTCCAATAATTTGGTAGATTAACATAAAATTTATTTTTAATTCATAAAATCTTTCAATAGTTTGATAAGATTTTATTTCGAGTAAATCCTTCAATAGTTTGGCAATATAATTTAAAATATTTTTAATTATTTAATTTTAAATTTTTTATGAAATTCTCCAATAATTTTGTACTATTCATAATTTTAAAATAATTTTTAAATTCATGAAAATTCTCTTATAATTTGATATGATTTTATGAGTTTAATTTCAAATTTCATTTTTTAACTCATCAAATTTTTTTAACTTTTTCATCAACGAATAAATATATTTCCAATTCAAATAAAAATAAAAGAAAAAAAATACCAAAATTAGAACTATCAACCCTTGGTTAATAATGGTTCAAGTTAAACCAGTTTGGCGGTAAGAGAAGCTTCAGGTCGCGATAGGGAAGGTTGACACATGGTTTTGTGTACAAATCTTCTTCTAAATAAAACAACATGTTTTTGTTTGTCTATAAAAGGCCAAAATTTTCTACTTTTTCTCATTTTTCCCTTTTCACTTTCTGTTTCTTCTTTTTATTTTAAACTCTCTCGTTTACAAGTTTTGTCCAATACTACTGGTCATTGTGCCATATAGGTCACTATACCTCGATATTGGCTAGCTTTCGTTTAATCCCAAAATTTCACCGTTGTTTTCTCTTGACCTCTTATTTTACATGCTCTAACTAGATTTTCCAAAAACTCTCAAGATTTTTATAAATTAGAGTCTAAAGTTGCGATGGTCGAACTTCAAAATCAACATCCTTACCACTTTGATGGTTGCTACTTTCAAGTATATTCTTAGCCTTGACTTTCATTACCCCTTAACAAATTTTAAAAACTCAAAACCTCCAAGAAGTAGGTTAAATTGAAACCTAAAAAATCTTTTTTTTTTTTAATTTCTAGTTTACTTTTTTTTGTCTTTTTTTCTTGGATTTATGTTGGTGTGGCTTATATGTTTGGTGCAAGTGGCAACTGAAAATGGAGATGGCTCCAGTGGTGAAGACTGACGTCTCAATGGATACCATGAAGGTTGTTGATTGGCTTTTTCTTTGGCTTTTTTTTATTTTTAAGTGTAGGTTAGCTATGATGATTAACGGTTGTGGTAGATTCAATAGAGGAATTTGTAGTGAACCGTTTGCTTTTTTTAGAATGTGTTTATGTTTTTCCTAGTCTTTCTATTATATGTAAGCTTTAGAGAGAATTAGTTGAAAGAGGCTTCCATGATGGCTTTTGGAGTGGGGAAAGATTGACTGATAGTGTTAGGCTAATTTATGATGGCAATAAGCTATTAAGGTGTGGTCATGGTTAAAGCTAGATTTTGCCTTATGTATGGTATGGTCATGCTTGAAGCTAGATTTTACCTTATGTATGAGTTGAGATTATTTTCATTAAAAGTTGTTTATATGACTTTATATGCTTATGTGCTTGCTTTTTGTATTACCTAAAGCTATTCATGACTAATAGTGATTATGGTTTATTCGTAGTAGGTAGTGGAGACTGTGTCGGCACGAATGGATTGGTGTTGATATGGGGATTAGAGGTAATGGTTCAAATATGGCAATGGTGGATTAGTGGTGATGTGCAATTGTGGTGAAGTTGGGAAAAGGTTGATAAAGGTTTGTTTTGGGGAAGATGGATGTAACTATGAGCTAGGTTGAACACTTTTAACTTCAATTTCTCTTTTTCTTTTAAATCATCTAGATCAAAGACCTGGATTAGTTATAAAGCTTTTTCTCCAAATGATGGATTAATATAACTTTGGAAATAACCGTAGGCAGTAATAGATTACATTCTTGAGGATAAGCCCTAGGGAAATTTGCTTGTCCCTTTGAAAAGGTTGGCCTTGATAAGGGCTAAATCCTAGAGGGTACAAAGGATCAATTACAGCCTGCATTGAATGCTCTAGTTGACTTGGAGCATCTTCCACCCCTTTTCCTTTATTCATTTTATTTAGGGCTTCTAAGATTTTATTTAACTCCCCCCTAAGCTCTTCTGGGGCTTTTTCAATCTTGTCGAAATGATTGAAATTTTCCTATTCCATCTATTTGGCTCAAACTCTCGTGTTGTATTAGTGGTGAATGGGGTTCTTTGATGGTGGAGCTATCCTCAAATTTTATATACTACAATTAGCATACACATAATACAATGTTTACACAAGAGTTTTCAAGATTAACCTAACTTGTTTAAGAATCCTGTACACATAAATGAATAAATGCATTAAATGCTTGACACAACAAATTATGATATATAAACACATGATTGTATACATAATAATTTATGAATGGGTAAATGAATTGTACCGATGTTTGTCATTATGATGCATTGATGAATACATATGTTAATGATGCTAGATTAAAATACAAACACAATATATAACAACTTAACAATAAATAAGAGATAAAATAAAGCTCACAAAGTTCACTCATATGTCTTAAAAAGGGTTACATTCTAATGATGGGTACACATGGTTTTAAAGGTTAGTTTCTTATGTTTTACTACATATGGTTTAGGTTAACTCCAAAGGTTCCCAAATTGTTCCTCACATCATTGTTCATCACAAACAAATAAGGCAATCTAATCTTCCCATTATAAGTTACAAGCAGAAAGGGTTCAATTTGAGCGAAAGTATTTGGCTAGCCCAGGTAGAAACATGAAATCTCATGAAGCATAGGTACTTTACTCTCTCATAAGGGATAGAGCTTGGGTATAGAGCTTATGTTATATAGATGCAAGTAAATGATAGAATATGGGATAATTAGAAACAAATAAAACATTCAAAGAAAAATTCTTAATTTTAACTTAGGCTTTGGATAACACAAGTTTACTAGCCTGACTCTTGGCATCCCCAATGGAATCACCAAACTATCATAACATCTAGATTCATAGACCTATTGCTAAACACAACTATAAGAGTCACCACCAATCTTTTTTATATAGGTGTGATTGTTTACCTAATTGAATTTGTCCCATTTTAAAAAAATGCCCTAAGCTTGACTTAGATATTTTTAAAAGGTAGATTCATGTCTATGAAACTATGACTAGGTCTAGGAGTACGGTTACGTATGAGGAAGGTTATAGCACCTCCACATTGCCCACCTAAAGGATGGTACCAATTTGATTTCATGTTATCCAAAAGCTTTAAAATGTGTTTGTAATTTACCTAGTACATTTAATATTGAAAATTGTTCTTAAAATTACTCCAATTGTTTGGTAGTAATTTGAGATAATTTTTTCACCTCATAAGCATTCATGGAGACTTGTATTCCACTCTAAAGAGGCTCCATTGTTTGATTCATTAATATAATTATTTTGAAAATAATCAATAAAATTTTTTAATCGTTTGGTAGGATTTTTATTTGCATATCCCCCAATCATTTGGTGAGAATTTTATTTGAAAACTTTCTTTATGAAAATTTTAAAAATAAAGGTCATTAAATCCTCCAATAGTTTGGTAAAATTTAACAGAATTTTGAATTCTTCAATCATTTAGTAAGGTTGAAAAATTATTTTTCTTTAAACTTGATTACGAAATTCTCCGATCATTTGGTAGAATTCATAATTCGATATTTAAATACTCTAATCACTTGACATGATGAAAAATTATTTTTCAAAATTCAATATGAAATTCTTCAATAGTTTGGTAGAATTTATAATTTAAAGATTTCTAAACCTATAAAAATCCTCTAATGATTTGGTAAGATATCATGAAGTAATTTTTTAAAAAATATATTATTATTATTTTATATATTTTAAAACATCCATAAACAATAGCATAAAATAAATAAAAGCAAATAAAAATTATACGAATTGGACCAGGTCCAAGCCGAAATCCAAAATAAATTGAGCTTGGAATGGCCTAACAAAATTCTGACCAAGCTTGAAAGAGGAAAGCCAGTTAGATGATTTGGGTTTTACTATTGGGCTTGAATTTTCTTCAAGATGGAGAACGGGCTAGAAACTATTGCGATTGAGCTTCGGTAGTGGAGTGAAGATGGTAGAGCGATAGTGCAATGGTTTTACTTTTGTTGAATACTTTTTCTTTTTTATCTGATTATTGTGTTCCTCAACATAGAACTCCCAAAAGAAAATCTTAATTATCTAAACCCATAACACAAGAAAAGACTATAAAAAAACTCTTAATTTTTTTGCCTTTTTTTTTTACTCTTTCTCTCTTGATATTTTTAATTGATTCTTGATTGTTTTTAATTGATCCTAATGGCGTCTTTTTATAGGCCTCTAATCCTAATTATAATAGGAAAATGAGTTTTCTTGGTTTGAATCTCCTAATCAACTTCAAATTTGAATTTTTAATCCAAATCCACCTCTCAAACCAATTCCCTTTTACAGTCTTTTTTTAATTAGAACACTTTTAATTCAACAACCCAATTATAATTAAACCATCTTCAAGTTTTAGCAAAACAATTCATTCCCTTATTTTTAAATAATAATAATAACTCCAAATGAAATACAATATCAAACATAAATAAAAAAATTTAAAGCCTAATCCTATGATATAAATTGACCATGGACTAAATGAGGTGCTACAGCAGCAATACCCGAAGCATGTAATAGAAAATGATAAAAGGATTATCAGAAGCCTAGCTGTGGGTTTCTTTTTTTATATAGATATTCTTTATCAAATGAGTCAAGATTAAGTGCTTTTAAGGTATATGAATGTAGCTGAAGCAAAGAGGATTCTTAAGAAGTGCATGATGAGGTTTGTGGGGCACATACAAATGGTTATATGATGGCTATATAAATTATGAGGGCTGGCTATTATTGGTTGATAATGGTGAGTGATTATATTGATCATGTAAAAAGATGCCATAAGTGTTAGATTTATGTTGATAAGATTCAAGCTTCTTCATTAGCTTTGCACATTTTGGCTTCTCCATGGCCATTCGTTATGTGAAGCATGGATGTCATCAGTCCCATCATTCTAAAAGTCTTAAATGGGCATAGATTCATCTTTGTAATGATTGATTATTTCATAAAGTAGGTAGAAGCTACATCGTACGTTAACGTGACCCAATCAGTGGTATGCAAGTTCATAAAAAATGAGATAATATGTAAATATAGGTTTCCAAAGATGATTATTTTTGGTAATGCCAATAACTTGAATAGTAAAATGATGAAACAAATGTGCCTTCAATTCAAGATCCATCATCGTAATTCAACACCATATCGTTTGAAGATGAATGAGGTAGTTGAAGTTACAAACAAGAATATCAAAAAGATCTTGGAAAAGATTACTAATACTTAAAAAGATTGGCATGAGAAGTTACCTTTTACCATGCATGCATACAAACATTAGTTCAAACATCTACTAGGGCCACCCCATTTTCATTGGTTTATAAAATAAAAGCTATGTTGCTAGTTGAAGTGAAAATTTCCTCATTGAGAGCTTTAATGGAAGTTGAGCTAACAAAAACAAAATGGGTTCAAAATCGCTACAAGCAATTGAATCTCACTAAAGAAAAAAGACTTATAGTACTTTGCCATGGCCAACTACATAAACAAAGAATGATGAGGGTGCATAATAAAAAAATTCACCCTCGTCACTTTTGAGAAAGAGACTTAGCATTGAAAAGGATCTTTCTAAATCAATATGATAATCAAGGAAAATGAACATCAAATTGGGAAAGCCTGTATGTGGTAAATAAGGCATTTTCTGGTAGGGCATTGATTTTGGAAAAATTAGATGGAAGTGATTTGGCTACTCTAATAAATTCAGATGCTATGAAAAGATACTTTGCTTAAAAAATAAAAAATAAAAGAAAAATAAAAAATAAGAGAAAATATGGATATATCTAAGCTAAAAACCTAAAAAAGAAGATTGAATATAAAAAAGAAGTATCATCAGTAGATGACCTTACAACACAGGGGCAAATGTAGTTTGATGAATTTTAAAGAATCAAGGATGTCATCTAGTTAAGTTTTGGAGAAAGAATCTGGGAATAATATGTTCATGATTATCTTGTAATCATTATTTAGGTGTTTTTATTCCTACCAAACACTTTTATTGCCATGCATTTTATCTATTTGATGAAATGTGCTTTTTTTCTTTAGAAGTAATGCCTATCTATTCCTCTATCACATTCGTTATCTTCATTCATCTTACAAATGAATAGGAGAAACTTGTGATTGCATTTTTGTTTACCTTGAACTTAAAATGATGAAAAACCAGTAACATGAAATATTTGAGCATTACTTTTTAAAAGTTGACAAAGGTAGAAAATGACGAGAAAAGCATGACAAGACGTTGATGTTGCAAACTTCAGGAAAAATATTGTTAAGAAAGAATACAATGGTTAGATGTTAAGAAAAAATTGGTTTTATGGTAATTGTCAAGAATTTTGATGATCAAAACAAAAAGGCAAAAACTTTTAAGAAACTTTTTACCATAATTAGAAGTGAATAATTCTGATTGCATTACATGCATTGCATCTAGAGCATTCAATATATGCATCCATGAATAGTTAAGATCACAAGTTATGGCAAGGATAGGGATTTTTCACTCCCTAATGAAATAAAGAATTTTGGTTTTTAGGTAAGGATAATGATCAAAAAAGAGAAATTTGATTTTTCAAGGAGGAGATCTTGATTTTGAGAAAAGATGAATAATTTTAAAGTCATTGAGCTTCTACTTAAAGAAACCTTTTTCAAAATGAGAATTTTTAAAGTTGTTAAACCTCTACTTAGAGTAGCCTTTCTCAAGATGAGATTTTTAAAGTGGTTGAACCTCTACTTAGATGAGCCTTTTTTCAATATGAGAATTTTTAAAATTTTTAAACCTCTACTTAGAAGAGCCTTTTTCAACATGAGAATTTTTAAAGTTGTTAAACCTCTACTTAGAGTAGCCTTTCTCAAGATGAGATTTTTAAAGTGGTTGAACCTCTACTTAGATGAGCCTTTTTTCAATATGAGAATTTTTAAATTTGTTAAACCTCTACTTAGAAGGGCCTTTTTCAACATGAGAATTTTTAAAGTTGTTAAACCTTTACTTAGAAGAGCCTTTTCAAAATGAGAATTTTTAAGTCGTTAAGCCTTTGCTTAAAAGAGCCTTTTCTCTAATGAGAATTTTTAAAGTCGTTGGGACTTTGCTTAGAAAAGCTTTTTCAAGATGAGAATTTTTAAGTTGTTAAGTATTTGTTTATAGGAGCCTTTCGCATGATGAAAATTTTTAAAGTTGTTGGGCCTCTTCTTAGAGAAGCCTTTTTCAAGATAAAAATTTTTAAAACTGTTGAGCCTTTGCTTAAAGAAAATTTATTTGTCAAGATTCATAAGTCTTCTGAGAAGAATATTTCAATTTTTCAAAAGTTATCAAGTCTCTATTTAAAATAGCCTTTTAAATTTTCAAAATTTTTTGGACATCTGCTTAGAAAAGCCTTTTAAATTTTTAAAAGTTATTGAGCCTCTACTCAAAAGAGCCATTTTAAGTTTTTGAAAGTTGTCAAGCCTTTGGTAAAAGGAGCATTTTGATTTGATCTTTAAAGTCATTCAATCTCTAATGATAGGAGCTTCTTAATGTATAAAAAAAAATTACGACTTCAAAAAAAATTGTCTTTTTTGTCTTTATCTTATTCTTGATTCTCAATAATGTCAAAGAGAAACAGTTGTAAACACCAAATTTGTCCATATTCGTTGAATTGGGTTTTCAATTTTAAATTCGTGGGTTTTAATTTTTAAGCTGGGGCCCAACTTTTACTTATTGGGCCTAAAGCTTAAAACATTACTCATGTGAAGGCCCTTTGTTTGGCCTATTTTAATTTTGTTTAATTTTATTAAAATTAATAACTAAATATTAAGTATAATAATAATAATAATATTAATACTAATAATAATAAAGATAAAGAAAAAAAAAAGACAAGGTTAGGCATAGTGTCATGCACGGCACCATACCCTGTCTCAACTACCCAACCCACTAATCTGAAACAACTATCCAAACATACCTGCCCCTTGGGACCTAGAAGACTCAGAAAAAAGGGAAACCATGGTAGAAAAAAAAACAAGAACTACAAAAAAAAAAGAGTAGGAACTCTGGTCGGAGAATACCCAAAAAAAAAAAGAGTGAAACCCTATTAAAAAAATTGAAAAAAGAAAAAATCCTAAGCCACCGAAAAGCCAAAACACCAAAATCAAAGAAAAAAACACAGTCCCTTGGGAACGAGAAACCTAGCACCATTAAACCCTAAAAAAAACAAAAAAAAAAGTTTGACCAAAAGTTGAAAGGTCAATATAGGGTTTATGATGCAATTTTAGGTGAAAAAGAGGTTAAATTTATAAAAAAAAAAAAAAAGAAAGAGGAGATTTTTTTTTGGGTTCTTCGATGATCGACACGACCACTAACGACCACCGACAGTGAACCAGGTTGCGACTAGTGCAACAAATAGTGGTCAGTTTTTGGAATTGGTTAGCCTCTTGGATTTTTGGTTGAGAGGTTTCTTACGTTTTCTTTTTTTGGAGAAACGAAGAGAAATAAGCTGAAAAAAAAAGGCCTTTATATTTAAGGCAATTGGTAAAACAGTTTTAACTCCTTTAGATTCGCGCATTAACCTATGGGTAGTAACACTGACCTGGCCTCTCTTTCAACCCCCAGTTGATTCGGTTAAACCAGTGTTGACCAAACCATTGACCAGTCTGTTTCAATTTTTTTTCTAATTTAATTTTTTTAATATTATTTTTATCATTTTGAGTTTTATTATTATTAGTTATGCATTTTAAAATTTTTAAATTTGCTAGAATAAATATTTATTATTATTTTAATAATAATAATGATAAAAATGAAAATATAAATAAATAAAATAAATAATGAAAAATAAAGTTTACATTTTTATAATTTTAAATTTCATTAAAAAATTAAAATAAATCTTATAAAGTACTATAATAAAAAGAATAATTGAAGATAATAATAATAACAATAATAAAAATGAAAAGTGATTTTAAAACTTTTGATAATTTTAAATTAAAAAAAAAGAATAATAATAAAAAATAATTAAAAGTGTAAGAATGAAAATTTTTGTCCGATGATTAGATTTTAAGATACTCCGAATAGCGATATTTATGAAATCTATAAGTGAGAAATTTTTTTTTTTAAATCCTACTAACGTATTTGAGTATTTATAAAAAGTTTTCAATACAATAAAATTTTCTATTTTTAAAAAAATAACTAAAATAAGAATAAAAAATGGAAAATAAAATTTTGCCTAATGATGAGATTTTAAGGTATTCCAAGTAGTGACGCCTTAAAATCTCCTAGTGAAAAAAATTTTTTTAAATACTACCAGTATATTGGAATATCTATAAAGAATTTTTCAATATGATAAAACTTTCTTTTTCTTTCAAAATAATAATAATAAATTAAAAAAACTAATAAATTATTTTTCAAAAAAATAAAATGTGTGCATCAATATATTATCATTTGCATGCATGATATAGTTTTTATGAAAAATAAATACAAGCTTCTGAAGGTAAAATTCTGAGGTATTCCAAAAAGCAATGCTTAAGAAATCTCTAGGTAAGAAAAATTTTTTTTTAATGTTATTAACGTACTGGACCATTTTAAGAATTATTTCAATAAAAAGATTCAAATTTATTTTTCTCGAATAAAAATGAATAACAATAAAAGATAATAAAAAGATAATAATAAAAAAATCCAAAATTTTGGTAGATAAAGGAAGTCAAGGAAATTATTTTTAAACACTAAAACTATGACTGTTCTTGTCAAGATTAAAGGATAATACGTAACTAATTGGCACCATTTTAAATGGATACTGTGAGGGTGTTAATTCTTCCTCACGCATAACCAACTGTTATACTTAAACTATTTTGTAATACCCTAAAATCATCCTTTTAATAAATTTTAATTAATTTTAAGATTTATTAAAAGGATATGTTCTAATAGGTGGCTAATTACACCTAGTAAAAAAAAAATAGTGGCGACTCCATTTTTTTTCCTTTTCGTTTTCAAATTCGTCAGGGCAACTCCAAAACCATTACGATAACTAATAGTGGAGTTTTTTTAACTCCACAAATGGGGTTAAGATGATGACACATTTAACTTAATGTATATTTAATGTTGGCCTTGAATTGATCAAGAGTTTTGATTTGACAAAACAAAAATTTACCTAACTTGAATCAATCTTTTCTAAAATTAAATTGAACATTTTTCCACCCTTCTATCTAGCCAAAACATATTTGAGAACCAAAACAAGTCAGATTCTCGAAACAAAATCTGAATAGTGCAAGTTTTGATAGAAGGGATCGATCCCCCAAGGGAAGGGATCGATCCCCTAGCAAAAGGGACCGATCCTGTCTTCTTCCAGAATCGAAAATTCTTCATGTTTTGGCAAAAACCAATCGATCCCCTCCTTGTAGGGATTGATCGGTTGGGGTTTCCAAATGACCAGATCGATCCCTTCATTAAAGGGATCGATCACTTTTTCATACAGAAAGTTTTCATTATGCATTTTTCCAGAAAAAAGATCGATCCCCTCACATAGAGGATCGATCACCTAAGGTAAGGGATCGATCCCCTCTTAAAGGAATCGATTGGTTGCTCAAATAGAATGCTCCTAAGTTCTAAAACCTAGAAAAGTGATCAATCCCCCCACATAGGGGATCAATTAGGTAAGGCAATTTAGGCACAAAATCGAGCCTTCTCCAACATGAACCAATCGATCCCCTAAAATAAGGGATCGATCCCCTGAAGGCTAAAAACTCCCAATGGCTATTTTTTGTCTAAAATTTTTATAGGTTTGAAGCATTAAATGCTATCCAACGGCTCTCAACTACTTCTTACTTATAAACCAAGCATTCCACTATAGACTAAGGGTAACAAGAGCTAAGAAAACTTATTGCTATCACCTACCAATTTGCTCAAGCATTCAAAGCTGTTCCAAGTAAAAAAAGTACAGAATTCATATTAGTTTTTCTCTCTTTACTTGTCCAAACTACTGTGTACTTAAAATTAGCAAACACCTACCCTTTGTGAGGTTCTTAGAGTTTGCAAAACACTTTAAATTTTTGTATTATGAGTTTGTAAGCTTAAGGGGGAGGATAACCCTTAAGAGTGTGTATTGTTGAGTTTGCAAAGCTTTGAGAAGCTTGGTTGTAATCTTGAAATTATAGTGGATTGAACTTCTTGGCAAGAGAGGCTAAGGGAGAGGACGTAGGTGTTTAAGGAAAGATCGAACATTTATAAATCACGATGTTATATTCTCTATCCCTATCTCTTATTTACTTTTAATTATTGTGTTTAATTATTTAGTAAAATTTTTGCTTATTGAATATTGTTTTTGAAAATTTCATTAAAACCAATTCACCCCCTCTCTTGGTTTATTCCAAATCTTTGAGTTAACAATTGGTATCAGAGCTAGTACTCTTTTTTGTAAGTTTAACAACCCAAGAGTGATCTTGAAAATGGCTCAAAGAAATAAAGTAATTAGTGTGGAAGAACCATCCTCAAGCTACAACAACTATATTGGCCAACAAGAGGTGTGTCTCATAGCAAATGAAATAGTTGCAACATCTTTTGAAAGTGAAAGGCATTCAATTATTAGAGCCTCTCTTTTTGCTGGTGATAACTACTCCTATTGGAAGACTAAGATGAGGTTGTTCATTTAAGCTAATGATTATGATGTCTAAAGGGTCATTATAAATAGTTCATAAATTCGAATGAAGGTGGTGGATGGAAAAGAGGTGATCAAGCTAGAGAGTGAATGGGATGTCAATGACATGAAGATGAGACTCAACTCAATGCCAAAGTAATGCATACATTCTTTTGTGCATTAGGGCCAAGTGAGTACAATAGAGTTTTTTTGTTTAAAAATGCAAAAAAAAATTGAGATAAGCTAGCTGTTACTTATAAAGGTACTAATCAAGTGAAGAAAACAAAAATTGGCATGCTTACTCAAGATTATGAGCTATTCAAGATGAAACCAGATGAAAACATTAGTGAGATATCAAACGGCTTCACCGACATCATTAATGGTTTAAAGGCTCTTAGGAAGACTTACTCAAATGTGAAAATGGTGAAGAAAATTCTTAATAGTCTACCAAAGAGTTACGAAGCCAAAGTGATAACCATTGAAGAGTCCAAAGACCCTCACATACTCTCTTTTGATGAACTAATGGGCTCTTTCCTCACCTATGAAATAAAGATCAAAAGGGGATAAGAACCAATAAAGAAAGGTGGCATTGCTTTCAAATCTACCTTTTAAAAAGATGAAGAAAATTTTAGACAAGAGAAAGATGATGAAGATGAAGAGATGGCCATGTTTGTAAAAAGATTCAAGAAGTTTATGAGGATGAACAAGTTCTCCAGCAGAAGAAGACCATAAAGGGAGATAACTAAAGGGGAATCAAGTAGAAGAGAAAAGGACCAAATTATTTGCTATGAATGCAACAAATCAGGTCACATTAAACTTGATTGTCCTTTATGGAAAAATTAAAACATGACAAAGCCAAAGAAGAAAGCTATGGTAGCAATATGGAATGATAATGGCTTTTTCGATGATGAATCAAATGAAAGGGAAGTAGCCAATCTATGTCTCATGGATCTTAATGAGTCCAAGGTAACCTCTAGTTCATGTGATTTAAATTCATACACATTTGATGAACTACAAAATGCCTATGATAAGTTAGCTATAGAATTTGAGAACATGAACATGAAATATAAGAAAATGGTCTCTAAATTGAAACTAGAAAATGAATCATTGACTAAAGCAAAAGAAGACTATGAAAAAGAAGTTGAGCTCTTGAAGTTGAATGTCAATGACTTGACTAAGAAAAATGAAAATTTGCATAATTCATTTTTTGGATTTTATATGGGACATCAAAAGCTCAATGACATGCTTGAAACACAAAGAGCTTTCTTTGACAAATATGGACTAGGATATAATGATGGCAACAAAAAAACTCATTTAAAAAATTTCTTTGTTAAGCCAAATAATTCATTCAACATATGTGCATATTGTCATAGATTAGGTCATTCAATACACTATTGTTCCTTGAAGAAAATCACTTATAGAGGTAAGCTCATTAGGAGAGTGTATATTCCAAAAGGAGTTAGCACATCTCAAGATAAGATCACTAAAATGAAGTGGATTCCAAAATGCATAAAAATTGTTAGTACTAACATTAAAGACCCAAGAAAATTTAGGTACCCAAAACAAAAATTTAATTGTGTTTTTGTAGGTGGATGAGCATTGCTACAAAGCCAATTCAAGCAAGAACAATCCATGGTACCTTGATAGTGGATGCTCAAAACACATGACCAGGGACAAAACTCTTTTTAAGGACTTGCAAGCTAAAAGTGGAGGAAATGTTATATTTGGTGACAACTTTAAAGGCCAAATTAAAGGGATTGGCTCAATTGGTAACAATTCTTCTATTACTATTGAAAATGTTTTACTTGTGAAATGACTCAAGCATAACTTATTTAGCATTAGTCAATTGTGTGATAAAGGATTTAGGGTTGTGTTTGAATCCATGTGCTATCAAGTAATTGATATCAAAACTAACAAACTTGTTTTTGTTGGACATCATCAAGGAAATATTTATGTAGTGCATCTAAATGACCTATCTTCTAAAAATGTTTGTTTTATGGCTAAAAAAGAAAATGAGAGTTAGATTTGGCATAAAAGGCTTGGACATGCAAATATGCATGTAATTTTAAAACTTTCTCAAAATGATTTGGTTGTTGGTTTGCCAAAGTTGAAATATGAAAATGACAAGGTTTGTGATGCATGTGCTCAAAAAAAACATAGAAGAACTTCTTTCGAACCTAAGAATTGCATTTCAACTACTAGACCTCTTTAATTACTTCATATTGATCTTTTTGGCCCTACTAGAACAATGAGTCTTGGTGGAAAACAATATGGGTTTGTTATTGTTGATGATTTTACTAGATTCACATGGGTTCTCTTTTTACATTCAAAGAATGAGGCTTTGGAAAAATTCATCACTTTTAGTAAACAAATACAAAATGGAAAAGGTTATTTAATTACTAGTATTAGAAGTGATCATAGAAAGGAATTTGAAAATCTTGGCTTTAATGTATTTTGTAGTGAAAATGATATTAGCCACAATTTGTCTACTCCTAGAACTCCTCAACAAAATAGGGTAGTAGAAAGGAGAAATAGAACTCTAGAAGAAATGGCTAGAACCATGCTTTGTGAAAATAATTTACCTAGATATTTTTAGGTAGAAGCCATAAATACTTCTTATTATATCATAAATAGAGCTATGATTAGGCCAATTTTGAAGAAAACTCCCTATGAACATTTTAAAGGAAAAAGGCCTAACATAAGTTATTTTCATTCTTTTCATTGCAAATGCTTTATTTTGAACAATGGAAAAGATGATCTTGATAAATTTGATGCAAAAAGTGATGAAGAGATTTTCCTAGGATATTCTTTGAATTCAAAAGCTTATAGAATTTTTAATAAACGAACATTAGTGGTTAAAGAATCTATACATGTTATTTTTTATAAGTCTAACCCATTTTCGAGAAAGGTGCTTCTTAAAGATGATGTTGTAGGTATACTTCAAGAAAGGATCAATGATGCACCTCATGACATTAAGGAGAACAATCAAAAGGAAGATGATGAGTTCTTGGAAGAGCCACAACACATAGAGAGAGAGCCAAATCATCCTAAAAAAAAGAGGTATGTCAAAGATAACGAAATCATTGGTGATCCAACTTAAGGGGTAAGAACTAGATCCTTTTATAATGTATGTAATTATGTTGCTTTTCTATCTCATTTTAAACCCAAAAATATAAATGAAGCCTTAGGAGATGATCATTGGATATTAGCCATGCAAGAGGAATTGAACCAATTTGAAAGAAGCCAAGTATGAAATCTTGTACCTAGGCCTAGTGATCATCCTATTATAGGCACAAAATGAGTTTTTAGAAATAAAATGGATGAGCATAGGAATGTTATTAGAAACAAAGCTCGATTGGTAACTCAAAGGTATACTCAAGAAAAGGGAATTGATTATGATGAAACCTATGCCTTGGTTGTAGGTTAGAAGCCATAAGAATGTTGCTTGCATTTGCATGTTTTAAAGATTTCAAGCTTTTTCAAATGGATGTCAAGAGTGCATTTCTTAATGGTTTTATAAATGAATGAGTGTATGTAAAGCAACCTCCTGGTTTTGAAAATCCAAAATTTTCAAATCATGTTTATAAATTGATAAAAGCATTATATGGTTTAAAACAAGCTCTTAGAGCTTGGTATGAAAGATTGTCAAATTTTTTGTTAGAAAATTATTTTAATAGAGGGAAGGTTGATACTACACTTTTTATTAAAACAAAAAGAAATGACATTCTCATAGTGCAAATTTATGTTAATGATATTATATTTGGTGCTACTAATAAAATTCTTTGTCAAGAATTTGCTAAGATTATGCAAGGTGAATTTGAAATGAGAATGATGGAAGAACTCACATTCTTCTTGGGATTACAAGCTAAGCAAACAAAAGATGGCACATTCATTAATCAAGCCAAATACATCAAGGATTTGCTCATAAGGTTTGGATTGGAAGAATAAAAGCCTTGCTTAACACCAATGAGCACTTCAACAAAACTTGACAAGGATGAAGGAGGTAAATATGTTGACTCTAAACTATATAGGTCTATGATTGGTTCATTATTGTATCTTAGTATAAGTAGACTCAATATTATGTTTAGTGTATGTTTATGTGCTAGATTTCAATCTTCACCTAGAGAATCACATTTATCTATTGTCAAAAGAATATTTAGGTACCTTAAAGACACCCCTAATTTAAGATTATGGTATCCAAAAAGTTCATCTTTTGCTTTACATGCTTATTCTGATACAGATTTTGGTAGGTGCAAAATTGATAGAAAAAGCACTTTTGGTACTTGTCAATTGTTTGGAAATATGCTCATATCATGATTTTCCAAAAAACAAAATAGTGTTGTTCAATCTACAACCGAAGCTGAATATGTGGCAACCGAAAGTTGTTATGCGCTAAGTTTTATGGATTAAGCAACAATTGGAGGATTTTGGAATAACCATAGATCATATTCCCATTAAATGTGACAATACCAGTGCCATCAATCTCACTAAAAATCTAATTCAACACTCTAGAACCAAACATATTGAAATTAGGCATCACTTTATTAGAGACATGTTCAAAAAGGTGATATTATGCTTGAATATGTTGATACCTTGCATCAACTAGCTAATATCTTCACAAAGCCTCTTGATAAGGATAGATTTTATGCAATAAGAGGTGAACTTGGCATGATAAATGTTCCTTGAAGTGAATTTCTTGATGTTATGATGAATAGTGCACTCTTGATTAATCAAATGTGTATTTATCTAAAGTTTTTTGTAATTTGTGCATGATTGTATGCTTGAATGATCATATTGCATGTTTTTCAAATCTTTTAATTAAAAAAAAATGCTATAGCATAAACCAATCGATCCCCTTTGGAATGGATCGATTGGTTTTTCACCCAGTAGCCAAATTAAAGGGAAAACATAGAGAACCGATCGATCCCCTTGGGACAAGATCAATCGGGTATTCAACCAATAGCTACAAGAAGTTTGAAATGAGCAAAATTGATTGATCCTCTTAAAAAAATGATCGATCAGTTTCATGAAAAGAATCATAACCGATTGATCCCTTACTTTAATCAATCGATTAAGTCATACTTTTTAGGCATGATAAAGTCGGGTCTCTCTCAGTTTGATCAATTATTTCAGCTTTCCTCTCCTGTTCATCTTCTTCCCAAACTCCTCCTCTCCAAACCCTAAACACTCCCACTCATTTTTCACCCAAAATTGATCCTTCTTACTAACATCTCTTGCAAATTTCTTCACACCCACTTGTTCTCTTGCCGAAATTACTTTTTAAAACCCTTAAAATGGCCCCAAAAACCAAAGTCACTGCTAGAAGAAAAAATCTTTTAAGGGAGGCTTCAAGCTCAACACTGAAGCCATCTTTCAATCGGAATTTTAACAATCCAGATGCTAAGAATCGGTATAAGATGCATTTTGCACACCGCGAAGTAAAGCTTGGGAGGGTAATCTCGTTAGCATTCCTTCAATCTATAACTTTCCCCTACCTGCATGTTTTTGAAGAATTTGGTTGGCTATATTATTTGTTTATTAAAGGTATATTATTTGAGAATTTAGTAAGAGTTTTATATAGTAATGCTAGCTGTGTTCAGATTGAAGGATCAAATAGGCATTACCTTGATAGATTCAGAACTTATATGATGGGGAGGGAAATACTAGTTACCCAACAAGTGCCAGCTAAAGCTTTTAAGTTAGATAATGAGGTGGAAACAAACACTAGATGTGACGCGGTGTAAGTTGCTTAAGACATCTTTAGCGATCATAATCTATAAGTTGCTCCCATTCAAGCTTTTAGGTTATCCATGCATGATAGGTTGTTGTACCTTATTGTTATTCATGTTTTAGCGCCTTTTAGGACACAATACTCCACCATTAGGAAACAAGATTATTGGTGGATGTATAAGATCAAGAATGGACAAAAACCAAATTCGGTGCACTTCATTTTTCATGATATGATGAGGATAGTTCAGAATAAAGATTCTACTTTGGTATATAGGTATGCAATAAGTAACATTTTGAGGCATTTGGAGGTGAATACTATATGAGACAAGTAGATGATATTCAATGACCCATTTAGTGTTCTAGGGGCTCCTACATTGCATAGCATAGGTTATGTTCAGAATGCAGTCGAACAATGGGTTAAAAAAGGTGATGTTGGAGCTGCACAAAATGAGGAGGAACAGCAAGAACCCTTATATATGCCTATACCTCAAGATGAACCCTCTACCACACCATTCAATACCCAATAAGCCTTAGAGATGCTCTTGCTTTAGATGAACAGCTTGCACTCGATGGTTGGCAATATGAACACCAGATTGGAAACTATGGAGGGACCGCAGAATGAATTGGTAGCACAAGTTTGTCACCTTCGAGCTGACATTAAGCAAATGCAGTCTACACCTTCGCACATGGGGCAACCTTCTTCTCACTCTCTTCATCCTCATCAGTCTCCCCATTCTTCACTTTCACCTCAATGAGCTCTATTAGTGCCCTAACTTATGTTTTCCCACATCTCTGTATCTTGTAAATATATCTTTGAAACCTTTGCATTATGGTGTGTAACCTTTGGTACTTGATATATATATATGCAATTTCTATTTCATTCTCATATTGCTTGTGGTATTATGGCATTTGATGATTGATATGCACTTGAGTGGCTTTGAATTAATTGTTCTCTCGTTTGGCTTTACTTCATGCTTTTTGCTATAACAAAAAAAGGGAGAAATATTGGTATGAATGAAAAAATTGCTTGCTTTCATGATTCTAATGATATTGGTTTAGTGATATTGATTTTGTTTAGTTAGCTTAAAACTTATGCTTAAATTTATAGGGAGCTATATTATTCAGGGGGAGTTTGTTTTTCAAAATGAAAAGTTTTTTTCATGCAAATTTTTCATTTGGTTTTGTCATATCAAAAAGGCAGAGATTGTTGGCCTTGAATTGATCAAGAGTTTTGATTTGACAAAAAAAAATTTACCTAACTTGAATCAGTCTTTTCTAAACTTAAATTGAACATTTTTCCACCCTTCTATCTTGCCAAAACATATTTGAGAACCAAACCAAGTTAGATTCTCCGAACAAAATCTGAATAGTGCAAGTTTTGATAGAAGGGATCAATCCCCTAAGAGAAAGGATCGATCTCTTCCTTACCAGATCGATCCTCTAGCAAAAGGGATCGATCATATCTTCTTTCAAAATAAAAAATTCCTCATGTTTTGACAAAAACCAATCGATCCCTTCCCTATAGGGATCGATTGGCAGGGGTTTCAAAATGACTAGATCAATCCCCTCATTTAAGGAATCGATCATTTTTTCATACAAAAAGTTTTCATCATGCATTTTTCCAAAAAAGAGATCGATCCCCTCACATAGAGGATCAATCACCTAAGGCAAGGGATCAATCCCCTCTTAAAGGGATCGATCAATTGCTCAAATAGAATGCTCTCAAGTATGAAAACCCAAAAAAGGGATCAATCCTCCCACATAGGGGATCAATCGAGTAAGGCAATTTAGGCACGAAATCGAGCCTTCTCCAACATGAACCAATCGATCCCCTAAGACAATGGATCGATCCCCTAAAGGCTAAAAACTCCCAACGGCTATTTTTTGTCTACGATTTTTACAGGTTTGAAGCATTAAATGCTATCCAACGGCTTTCAACTACTTTTTACCTATAAATCAAGCATTCCACTGAAACCAAGGGTAACAAAAGCCAAGAAAACTTATTGCTATCACCTACCAATTTGCTCAAGCATTCAAAGCTGTTTCAAGTCAGAAAAGTGTAGAATTCATATTAGTTCTTCTCTATTTACTTGTCCAAATTGTTGTGTACTTAAAATTACCAAACACCCAACCTTTGTGAGGTTCTTAGAGTTTGCAAAACACTTCAAATTTTTGTATTGTGAGTTTGTAAGCTTAAGGGGGAGGATAACCCTAAAGAGTTTGTATTGTTGAGTTTGCAAAGCTTTGAGAAGCTTGGTTGTAATCTTGAAATTATAGTGGATTGAACTCCTTGGCAAGAGAGGCTAAGGGAGAGGACGTAGGTGCCTAAGGAAGGATCGAATCTCTATAAATCGTGGTGTTATATTCTTTATCCCTATCTCTTATTTACTTTCAGTTATTGTGTTTAATTGTTTAGCAAAATTTGTGCTTATTGAATATTGATTTTGAAAACTTCATTAAAACCAATTCACCCCCCTCTTGGTTTATTCCAAATCTTTGAGGTAACATTTAAAAAAATAAACAAACTAAATTTAAAAAAATAAATATGTCATCATTTTAACCTCACTTGTTAAGTTAAAAAATTTCACTATCAATGTGTCAAAATTTTATCATATAAAGACATTGTGATTTTCTTTTATTGGTTTCTAATTTCTTTCTGTAAGTATTCACTTTTAGCTAAAGATTTAGTTCTTACTTTATAATGTATTCAAATATAATATATATATAAGAAATTTATAAAATAGACAACCATATGAGCTAGCATATTATAAATAATTTCATTATAAAATAGATTAAATTTACATATAATGAAATTTAAATCTAAGATTTCAAACTTTCAAAACCTTCTCTTAACATTAAGCCAAAGTTTTATTCGCAAAAATATATATATTGGCACTATTAACATCTAATTAAGAATTCTTCTATAGCTTAATCTTAACCTATGATAATTGGTTTTTGTCGATTTCATTTGCCATTTAAGGTTAAATTCGACCCATTGATGTCAATGGCACAAGCAGTGGCATGAATTTATTTTCGTTACTAACTACTTTAATTCATTTTCCATATATAGGCACACACATAATGAAGATAGATTTTATCCCATATATGAAACAAACGTATTAAATCTCTAATGGAACAACAACACTATGTTTGGTAAGAAAAAAAAAGAGTGTGAAAAACAATTCTTTTTTAAATGAATGAATTTACCCTTTTTTTTTCTTTCCAAATCCAATCTTTCCAAATGTGAAATGAAAATATTCATTTAACTTAAATTAGCAATTTTAACTTTAATATTTTTCTTTGTGTTTATTATGAACAATGAAAAATGGAAAAAAAAAAGATAAAATTATAAATAAAATCATCAATTTAAGTTAAATAAGTATTTTCCTTTCAAATTTGAAAGGGTTAGACTTAGAAGAAAAAAGAGAATATGCAAATTCACTTATTTTCCTTCTTTTGTTTTTTTCTTCTTATCAAACTAAAGAAATGATAGTATGAAAATAGTTTTTCCATCCATATTCTATTCTTCTCTATTCTTTTTGTCCTATCAAATACAGTGATAATATATAACCCATGATCACAAATTTATACATATACTAAAACAAATCCTTAATGAAATTATAAAATTACCCTTCCTATTATTTGATAAGACAATCAGACATATCCAAACTAATTATTTTGCGCTCATCATAATTACAAAAATATCCTTTCTTATAAATTGACTATTATGCTCTTATATTATAATTAGGGAAATACAAATTATTTACTATAATATCTTTATATCATAATTACAAAAATACCATTCACTTATTATTGAATTACGAAAATACTCATTCTTTTATTATTGATCAAAATTACTATAATATCCTCTTACCATAATTATAGAAACACCTTTCTCTCATAATTGATCAAAATTACTATATTACACTTCCTACCATAATTACAAAAATTCCCTTATAAATGCTTAACAGGAAGTTTACATGCGATAATTTCTTTTAAAATCAATAACATATATTAAAACAATCTCTTTGATAATTACTATAATATCCATTAGTTTATTTGACATTATATCAAAATTATTACAATGCCTTCCTACCATAATTACAAAAATGCCTTCCTATTATAATTGATCAAAATTACTATGAAGCCATTTTACCATAATTACAAAATACCTTATCTACCATATTTGGCCAAAATTACTATAATACCTCTCATACCATACTTACGAAAATGTTTTTCCTACCATAATTAACCAAAATAACTATGATGCCCCTTATACCATAATTATGTAAATGCTCTTATAAGTGCTTCATAAAAAATTTACATGTGACATTTTGTTTTAAAATTAAAATAATGTCATTATTAAATTACATATTAAATTTTAACATAATATAAAATTAACCACATATTACATTACAAAATACCCTTGCTATTAAAATAAAAAAAATTAAATAATTTATATTTAAAATAGAAAATTATTTAATCCCTAACATAGTAGGGACCACACACTAGTGGATAAAAAATAGACCTATAATTTAAAGTCTATATAAACCTCTCTTAGAGAACCCAAAGAGCAACCAAGACTTTTGTCTATTCACACATAAATTTCTATCTACCTTTTAGTTTGGAAAAGGAAAGGGAAGAAAAATATGGGGGAAAGAGGAATGGGGTCAGTGTTGATGGTTTGTTTGGTGTTAGGTCTTCTAATAGGGCAATCCACAGCTTCTTTCCAAAGCTGCTACAAGGATTGCTTCGTTTTGTGTATTACTACCCCAGGAAATTCATCGCTCTCTTGCTCTACCAAGTGCCTCGAGAAATGTAACTCTCCTTTTGGCAACGTCCAAGACACACAATACTTCTGCAAGCTTGGTTGTTCTACTTCCATGTGCACAAGTCTCAGCTCCAAACAAGATCCTGGTAAATCTACTTTCTCATATATCCTTTTAAATAAAAAAATTTAAATGAAATGGTTACTTCATATCAATATATATATTTTTTCATAAAATCATGTCGCATAATCATATTATTAAAAAATTATTTATTTATTATATATCATATGTGATAATTAAATTGTGAATATTTATTTTAACAAATTCATACATGTGATATGTCATAAATTATTGATTTTTTCAAATAATATAATTATAAAACATGATTTAAATTAAAATAATATATGAAGATGTGCAATAACCATTTCATACTTTGTCTTAACTGTTTCATACTTTACACACACACACACATATATGTATATATATAGAAAGACACAAACGAGCATAAACTGATCAAGGTTTTTCTTTTCTTTTCTTTATTTCCTTATTAGGTGAAGGAAGAGTTGAAAGTTGCGTTGATTCTTGCTCAAAGACATGCGTCACCAAGAACTAAGTCACTGCAATATCTAAGAGATAGTATTTAGATTGTGATGTTTTTGATTAGTCAAATAAATAAATTGATCAAATTGAAGGAGCCAAGGGTCCAATCCAAAGTTCCTAGAAATTTGCCTTACAAATTGAGACCATGGATTTGTAACTTGGCCTCACAAATTTAATAAAAGTTTAATTTCACAATTTATATATAATTTTTTGTCAAGTGGAAAAAGGTAAACTTAAGAAGATTTTAAATTTTTTGTATAAATAATTAACAATTACTTTGTTATGTTTGGGAATGTGAATTTGAAAAATTTTAATTTTATTTGTTATATAAATTGCAACAATGAAATACATATATATTACTGTAATATTGATCAAAATTACTATAATATCATCTTACCATAATTATACAAACACCTTTCTCTCATAATTGATCAAAATTACTATATTACACTTCCTATCGTAATTACAAAAATGCCCGTATAAATGCTTAACAGGAAGTTTACATGTGATAATTTCTTTTAAAATCAATAGCATATATCAAAACAATCTCTTTGATAATTACTATAATATCCATTAGTTTATTTGACATTATATCAAAATTATTATAATGCCTTCCTACCATAATTACAAAAATGCCTTCCTATTATAATTGATCAAAATTACTATGAAGCCATTTTACCATAATTACAAAATACCTTATCTACCATATTTGGCCAAAATTACTATAATACCTCTCATACCATACTTACGAAAATGTTTTTCCTACCATAATTAACCAAAATAACTATGATGCCCCTTATACCATAATTATGTAAATGCTCTTATAAGTGCTTCATAAAAAATTTACATGTGACATTTTGTTTTAAAATTAAAATAATGTCATTATTAAATTACATATTAAATTTTAACATAATATAAAATTAACCACATATTACATTACCAAAATACCCTTGCTATTAAAATAAAAAAAATTAAATAATTTATATTTAAAATAGAAAATTATTTAATCCCTAACATAGTGGGGACCACACACTAGTGTATAAAAAATAGACCTATAATTTAAAGTCTATATAAACCTCTCTTAGAGAACCCAAAGAGCAACCAAGACTTTTGTCTATTCACACATAAATTTCTATCTACCTTTTAGTTTGGAAAAGGAAAGGGAAGAAAAATATGGGGGAAAGAGGAATGGGGTCAGTGTTGATGGTTTGTTTGGTGTTAGGTCTTCTAATAGGGCAATCCACAGCTTCTTTCCAAAGCTGCTACAAGGATTGCTTCGTTTTGTGTATTACTACCCCAGGAAATTCATCGCTCTCTTGCTCTACCAAGTGCCTCGAGAAATGTAACTCTCCTTTTGGCAACGTCCAAGACACACAATACTTCTGCAAGCTTGGTTGTTCTACTTCCATGTGCACAAGTCTCAGCTCCAAACAAGATCCTGGTAAATCTACTTTCTCATATATCCTTTTAAATAAAAAAATTTAAATGAAATGGTTACTTCATATCAATATATATATTTTTTCATAAAATCATGTCGCATAATCATATTATTAAAAAATTATTTATTTATTATATATCATATGTGATAATTAAATTGTGAATATTTATTTTAACAAATTCATACATGTGATATGTCATAAATTATTGATTTTTTCAAATAATATAATTATAAAACATGATTTAAATTAAAATAATATATGAAGATGTGCAATATCCATTTCATACTTTGTCTTAACTGTTTCATACTTTACACACACACACACACATATATGTATATATATAGAAAGACACAAACGAGCATAAACTGATCAAGGTTTTTCTTTTCTTTTCTTTATTTCCTTATTAGGTGAAGGAAGAGTTGAAAGTTGCGTTGATTCTTGCTCAAAGACATGCGTCACCAAGAACTAAGTCACTGCAATAACTAAGAGACAGTATTTAGATTGTGATGTTTTCGATTAGTCAAATAAATAAATTGATCAAATTGAAGGAGCCAAGGGTCCAATCCAAAGTTCCTAGAAATTTGCCTTACAAATTGAGACCATGGATTTGTAACTTGGCCTCACAAATTTAATAAAAGTTTAATTTCACAATTTATATATAATTTTTTGTCAAGTGGAAAAGGGTAAACTTAAGAAGATTTTACATTTTTTGTACAAATAATTAACAATTACTTTGTTATGTTTGGGAATGTGAATTTGAAAAATTTTAATTTTATTTGTTATATAAATTGCAACAATGAAATACATATATATTACTGTAATATTGATCAAAATTACTATAATATCATCTTACCATAATTATAGAAAGACCTTTCTCTCATAATTGATCAAAATTACTATATTACACTTCCTATCGTAATTACAAAAATGCCCGTATAAATGCTTAACAGGAAGTTTACATGTGATAATTTCTTTTAAAATCAATAGCATATATCAAAACAATCTCTTTGATAATTACTATAATATCCATTAGTTTATTTGACATTATATCAAAATTATTATAATGCTTTCCTACCATAATTACAAAAATGCCTTCCTATTATAATTGATCAAAATTACTATGAAGCCATTTTACCATAATTACAAAATACCTTATCTACCATATTTGGCCCAAATTACTATAATACCTCTCATACCATACTTACGAAAATGTTTTTCCTACCATAATTAACCAAAATTACTATGATGCCCCTTATACCATAATTATGTAAATGCTCTTATAAGTGCTTTCATAAAAAATTGACATGTGACATTTTGTTTTAAAATTACTATAATGTTTTTATTAAATTACATATTAAATTTTAACATAATATAAAATTAACCACATATTACATTACTAAAACACCCTTGCTATTAAAATAAAAAAAAATTAAATAATTTATATTTAAAATAGAGAATTATTTAATCCCTAACATAATGGGGACCACACACTAGTGCATAAAAAATAGACCTATAATTTAAAGTCTATATAAACCTCTCTTAGAGAACCCAAATAGCAGCCAAGATTTTTGTCTATTCACACATAAATTTCTATCTACCTTCTAGTTTGGAAAAGGAAAGGGAAGAAAAATATGGGGGAAAGAGGAATGGGGTCAGTGTTGATGGTTTGTTTGGTGTTAGGTCTTCTAATAGGGCAATCCACAGCTTCTTTCCAAAGCTGCTACAAGGATTGCTTCGTTTTGTGTATTACTACCCCAGGAAATTCATCGCTCTCTTGCTCTACCAAGTGCCTCGAGAAATGTAACTCTCCTTTTGGCAATGTCCAAGACACACAATACTTCTGCAAGCTTGGTTGTTCTACTTCCATGTGCACAAGTCTCAGCTCCAAACAAGATCCTGGTAAATCTACTTTCTCATATATCCTTTTAAATAAAAAAATTTAAATGAAATGGTTACTTCATATCAATATATATATTTTTTCATAAAATCATGTCGCATAATCATATTATTAAAAAAATTATTTATTTATTATATATCATATGTGATAATTAAATTGTGAATATTTATTTTAACAAATTCATACATGTGATATGTCATAAATTATTGATTTTTTCAAATAATATAATTATAAAACATGATTTAAATTAAAATAATATATGAAGATGTGCAATAACCATTTCATACTTTGTCTTAACTGTTTCATACTTTACACACACATATATATATAGAAAGACACAAACGAGCATAAACTGATCAAGGTTTTTCTTTTCTTTTCTTTATTTCCTTATTAGGTGAAGGAAGAGTTGAAAGTTGCGTTGATTCTTGCTCAAAGACATGCGTCACCAAGAACTAAGTCACTGCAATATCTAAGAGATAGTATTTAGATTGTGATGTTTTTGATTAGTCAAATAAATAAATTGATCAAATTGAAGGAGCCAAGGGTCCAATCCAAAGTTCCTAGAAATTTGCCTTACAAATTGAGACCATGGATTTGTAACTTGGCCTCACAAATTTAATAAAAGTTTAATTTCACAATTTATATATAATTTTTTGTCAAGTGGAAAAAGGTAAACTTAAGAAGATTTTACATTTTTTGTACAAATAATTAACAATTACTTTGTTATGTTTGGGAATGTGAATTTGAAAAATTTTAATTTTATTTGTTATATAAATTGCAACAATGAAATACATATATATTACTGTAATATTGATCAAAATTACTATAATATCATCTTACCATAATTATAGAAACACCTTTCTCTCATAATTGATCAAAATTACTATATTACACTTCCCATCGTAATTACAAAAATGCCCTTATAAATGCTTAACATGAAGTTTACATGTGATAATTTCTTTTAAAATCAATAGCATATATCAAAACAATCTCTTTGATAATTACTATAATATCCATTAGTTTATTTGACATTATATCAAAATTATTATAATGCCTTCCTACCATAATTACAAAAATGCCTTCCTATTATAATTGATCAAAATTACTATGAAGCCATTTTACCATAATTACAAAATACCTTATCTACCATATTTGGCCCAAATTACTATAATACCTCTCATACCATACTTACGAAAATGTTTTTCCTACCATAATTAACCAAAATTACTATGATGCCCCTTATACCATAATTATGTAAATGCTCTTATAAGTGCTTTCATAAAAAATTGACATGTGACATTTTTGTTTTTAAAATTACTATAATGTTTTTATTAAATTACATATTAAATTTTAAAATAATATAAAATTAACCACATATTACATTACTAAAATACCCTTGCTATTAAATAAAAAAATTAAATAATTTATATTTAAAATAGAAAATTATTAATCCCTAACATAGTGGGCGACCACACACTAGTGTATAAAAAATAGACTTATAATTTTTAAAGTCTATATAAACCTCTCTTAGAGAACCTAAGATAGGGCAACCAAGATTTTTGTCTATTCATCACATAATTTCTATCTACGCTTTCTAGTTGGAAAGGAAGGGAATGAAAAAATATGGGGGAAAGAGGAATGGGATCAGTGTTGATGGTTTGTTTTGGTGTTTTAGTCTTCTAATAGGGCACTCACAGCTTCTTTCCATAAACGCTGTCTACAGGATTTGCTTCGTTTTGTGTATACTACCGCCAGGAAATTCATCGATCTCTTGCTCTACCAGTGCCTCGAGAAATGTAACTCTCCTTTTGGCAACGTCCAAGACACACAATATTTCTGCAAGCTTGGTTGTTCTACTTCCATGTGCACAAGTCTCAGCTCCAAACAAGATCCTGGTAAATCTACTTTCTCATATATCCTTTTAAATAAAAAAATTTAAATGAAATGGTTACTTCATATCAGTATATATATTTTTTCATAAAATCATGTCGCATAATCATATTATTAAAAAAATTATTTATTTATTATATATCATATGTGATAATTAAATGGTGAATATTTATTTTAACAAATTCATACATGTGATATGTCATAAATTATTGATTTTTTCAAATAATATAATTATAAAACATGATTTAAATTAAAATAATTTATGAAGATGTGCAATAACCATTTCATACTTTGTCTTAACTGTTTCATACTTTACACACATATATATACATATATAGAAAGACACAAACGAGCATAAACTGATCAAGGTTTTTCTTTTCTTTTCTTTATTTCCTTATTAGGTGAAGGAAAAGTTGAAAGTTGCGTTGATTCTTGCTCAAAGACATGTGCCACCAAGAACTAAGTCACTGCAATATCTAAGAGATAGTGTTTAGATTGTGCTGTTTTTGATTAGTCAAATAAATAAATTCATCAAATTGAAGGAGCCAATGGTCCAATCCAAAGTTCCTAGAAATTTGCCTTACAAATTGAGACCATGGATTTGTAACTTGGCCTCAGAAATTTAATAAAAGTTTAATTTCACAATTTATATATAATTTTTTGTCAAGTGGAAAAAGGTAAACTTAAGAAGATTTTACATTTTTTGTACAAATAATTAGCAATTGGTTTGTATGTTTGGGAATGTGAATTTGAAAAATTTTAATTTTATTTGTTATATAAATTGCAACTATGAAATGCATATAAATTCATATAAGTATTTCAAATTCACTATTAAATAGAGATTGAACAAATTCGATAAATTAAAAATAATCATAAAAATCATGTTCTTGTTTCGATTTTATCGTAAAATTATATAAAATTAAAAACAAATTTTATTTTAAATTCAAGGCATAATTGATGTTGCTTTTTACTTTTGACCAAATGAATAATTGGTCAAATAGAAGGAAGCAAGGTCCTATCCAAAGTTCCTAGAAATTTGCCATAAAATTGAGACCAAGAATTTGTAATTGGCCCCCAAAATTTAATAAAGTTTAATTTCATATTTTATATTATTTGTTGTCAGGTGGAGAAATGTAAACTGAAGAAGATTTTACATATTTTGTACAAATAACTTACAATTACTTTGTCATGTTTGGGAATATGAATTTGAAAAATTTTAACTTTATTTGTTATATAAATTAGAAGGATGAAATACACATAAATTTATATAAATATTTCAAATTCACAATTAAATAGAGATCCAACAAATTCATGAAATTAAAAATAATCATAAAAAAGTTGTTTATGCATGTGTTTTATTGTATGAATTATAATAAATTTTATTTTAAATTCGAGTCATAATCAATGTTGCATTTTATTTCAAGCTAAAATAATAAAAAAAAACCTTTGAACTTTATAACTTTATTTAAATTAGTTTTTATATTTTTATTACATTCAAATAAGTTTTTAATTTTTAATTTGAATCCAAATAAGTTTTTAACTTTACTTATATCCAAATAAATTTTTAAGCTTTTAATTTATACCTAAATAAACCATTAATATAAATCAATCTTTTATTTGAAATAAGGATTTATTTGAATCAAATCAAAATATAAAAACTCATTTTGGCACAATAAAAATATAAAAACTCATTTAAAATAAAAGTATAAAGGTTTTTTTTAGTATTTTAACTTTAATTCTTTTAGCAAGAGGTACTTGATTTTTTCTTTTTTTTTTTTTTTGGGAATAAAGGTATGTACACTAAAATTTATATGAAAACTTGTTATAGATCTATATAAGGAATATATACCAATATTGCTTCTTCTTTTTCCTCAAATGAATGAGCTGTACTTTACTTATGTATATTTTGATCTTATCTTTTATTTCTTTTAAATATTGTTGTGTATCCCTTATATATGTAGAACTTAGATAAACACAAAATGCCCTACTCACTTGAAAATGAAGTGCGAATTTTTTAATGTCATGGACACAATAACCAATTGTTTGTCATATATACGTTTTATTAATATAAAATTTTATAGCCAATGATTAAATTATTTTAATGGTAAGGAGAAAATTTTAAAATATTTAAATCTTAAGTTCAAATTTCATTTTGAGAGGGTTAAGTGTTTTTTATTTTGACTTTAATAGAGGATATTATTACATAATTTATCCTTTTAGAATTTAATATAATTTATACTTTTATACCAAAATTGATGATTTGGCCAAGTAAATTGATCCATAGAAAGAATTCTTCTTCTCATAGATTTCTTTCTTCGTACAAAAAATGCTGTAGTTGTGGAATATGTGTAAAGTTTGGGGTAGTAGGATATTATTAATTTTGAATTGATTTTTATTGTGAAATAATGAAGTATTAAATTAAATAAGTTTAATTAAAATTTTTTAAAAAATTTATTTAGTATCAAGCTTAAGTTTTATTATTTTAGATATTAAATAAGTATCATTTCTTTCAAAATTGTTATTTGATTTTAAAATATTTTTAAAAAGTATTCTAGAAGTTTGGTTTTAATTTTATCTTAACACAAACTTTTAAGATTGAAAACTAATTAAAAAATATTTTTAAGTTAAAAGAAATTTTTGTTTATATTTTTTATTTTTCAAACTAAAAATATTCTTTAAAAATTATTTATTTGAATTTAAATAAAAATCTAAAGTAAATTAGATAAAAGCTCATGCTTTGTTACAGGAGTATAATAAAAATGCATTGAACACATATAAGTGTTTAGATATTAAACAAAAAAAAGGAGAAAAAATTTTGTTAGTTTTTGTTGCTATGCTATGTGTAATATTTCATATATTTTGATAAAAATAATTAAACTTAATATATATTATATTTCATATATTGTAAGCACATTTTTTGTTAATTTTTATGCTACATTATGAGCATTGTGTTTTTTATGAATCACTTGATCATACATAATTTTCAATTTATTATAAAATATAAATTTTTTGTAATAATATTTAAAAAAGAAAAAAAAGGAAAAGTAATTAAATTTTTATTTTTTTGTTTTTATAAATTTATATTATATTTATTTTTTATTTTATTTTAATAAAAAAAAAGGGTTGGAAACTTTTAATATATGACAAAGACAATTTATCCTCAAATATAAGCATTAGCTCTAAAAGTACCCTTCAAATAATTTTTTAAGACAATTTTGATGTGGCTATATAAATTATAAGTAGGAATAGTTTTAATTGTTTGTATATATTTATTTATCTTAAACTCTATATAATTTTGATAATATTAAGTTTAAGAAATAAATTAACTAGAGAAAATTATTTTATAAGAATAAATTTTTTGTAACATTGATTCTGATTTATTTTCTGCATTGATTTATAAAGTTTAAGTATTTGACCTATACATTGTTAGAAAGCTTTTTTATTATACTTTTTAATGGACTAAACAAAATTAAAATCCCTATTTTTTAAGTGAAGATATGGTGATTTTACTAAAAATTGTGCAAGATGTTTGAAAACTACATACTGGATAGATGTGAAAGTTTGCTATAATTTTTATACATTGATTAAGATGTTTAATTTTATATTGATGGAAAGCTCCTTAAGTATACTTTCTAAATTTTTAAATAGATTATGATTTGGAGTTATATAGTATACTTTCTAAATTTTTAAATAGATTATGATTTGGAGTTATATAACTTAAGATATGATCAATTTAGTAAGAAGAGTGCATAAAGGCTAGAACATCCTAAAATGCTACCCAACATGAAAGGATCAAAGGCCTATAAAAAACAATCAGCCCTTTAGCCTACAATAGCTAAAATTTGAATGAAATTCATGATAGGATTGATCCCCATATGAACAAGATCATTTCCTAAACTCGCTGGCAACCTCAAATAACTAGTTTTTCAAGGAAATAACAACTCTTTTTGTCATCAACTCAATTCCCACAACTCCAAACTTACTTCAACTATAAAAAAAGATTCTTTCTAACACCCATGAAGTGAAGAAACAACACCCTAAGAGCATTCAATTCATCCTTTAGGAAAATCAAAAGCATCAAATGAGCTTTTAAAGTTTTAATTCTTCCAATTCTTGTATCTAAAATATATTTGTTATTTATTTAGCATTCTTTGTAGTTCATTAGGCAAACACTTAAACACTTAACCTTTGAGATATTTTGCAAATTATTTCATGATCAAAGGGGATTTTTGGGTTATTGAGTGAAGTATTCTCTTATAAGATATTATAAAAAGGATTGGATAAAATCTTAGAATAGGGAGTCTCTATCTTAACCTTGAAAGATATGGATTGTAATTTCTAAGAGAATTTTTCCAATTATGAACTGCACTTGGCTACAATAAGTAAAGAAAAGGATGCAAGTGTCTTTAAAAAAAGGCACAAACCTCCATAAATCTTTGTGCTTTATCTCTCAACTTGTACTCATTTATCTTCATTATTGTCTTTGGAAAAGAATTGAACCTTTAAATCACTATTTTGTCAAAAACATTATCTTTTATTCAGTTAACATATTTTTTAATTTATGTATTTTATTTTCATATATATTATTTGAAATAATCTTATAAGTTTAAATCATGAACATAATTAAAATTTTAAAAATAAACAAAAATTATATCTCAAACTTTGAGTTAGACCCAAAATCTTATGGGCCAAGAGTGCAATTGGCCTTAATATAGGCTAACCATCTCACTACTATTTATTTTTTTCCTTTGTGTTTCTCATATTATCAAAATTACATTATTTAGGCCAACTCATAAAATCCTAATCCTAAACCCTAGCTATAAAACCATTTTTGTAATATTTCTCTTTTATCAACATCAACTAATAGCAACTCATTCTCTCCTCAACATTTGTTTTATTTTGGCTATCAGTCACTTGTACCATCACTCACATTGATTTTATTGATGATTGCTCCTTTTTTTTCCTTCACTTCTTCGTACCACCTTTTTCACTCCTCAATATATTAATGCCATCCTATTGGCGTTCAAACCTATGGTTGTCAGTGGTTCCTTTCCTTTTTCCGTTCTCTTTTCCATTTCCATTCCCTTTCTTTTCTTTACCCTATATTCACTTCACTCTTTTCCTTTTTTAAAAGAAAATTTAGCTTTGCCTTTTCAATTGTCCCTGTTTTGATTTACTTTTTATTTGATTTTTATTTTGGTTAAATTTGATATATTGTTATGTAATTTTTGTTTGACTATTTTGTTTATTTATGTGTTTTTTTAGTTTTTTTTATGATTATATTTGAGTTTAATTTATAGTTTGTATTTTAAGTTTTATGATGCTGTAATTGAAAATTTTAGATAATTTTTGCTTGAAATTTTGAAAAATCTATTGTTTCATATGTTCATTTCTATTATTATTACCATTGTTGCCACTGCCATCATAGATGGTGGAGCAATGGCCATGGCTTTCTACATTCTTTACCTTTTCCCATTTTCCTTATCTTTCTCTCTCTCTCTCTCTCTCTCTCTCCTCTCTCTTTTCAAACTTTACTCCTCTCTTGAACCTTCCACATAAGTCAATTTCATAAAAACTTTATAATACCATCAACAGTTGAAAAAAAAAGTAATTTTCATATCCTTTTTGGATAACTGTCACACAGGGATGAGCTTGTAGATAAAAAAATATATGAGATATTAGGACAAATATTTCATTTTTCTTTTATAAATCTTTATACTATTATAGTATTTCCTATGATGGTGACTTTTTTTTTTATATTAAAAATGATTATATTGGGTCATAATGATTTTGTTCAAAAATTAAATTGCTAGATGATTTTTAAAAAAATAATGTAGTCATCACTAATATTTTTGTTTAGATAAGATTAGTCACCTAAGAAACTAACCTTTTTAATAAAGTTTTAAAATTATTTAAAATTTATTAAAAAAATTTTGGGTCTACAAAAAATAAAGTCATGCTCGGGAGTATGGTTAAGCATAGGAATGATTAGCACCCTTACAATGCCAGTTAAAAAATAATACTAATTAAACATTTGTTATTCTTTAAGCCTTTATATAAATAGTTTTAATTTTAATATTTAGAAATAATTCCTTAATTTATTTTGTTTCAAAAATATTTTTCCTTTCTATATTAATTTTATTTGTTTGAAAAATGAACAAGTACCTTGTATATTGAAAACTTCTCTCAATATTCCAATACTTTAGTAATTTTAGGAGAAATTTTCTCTTTTACAAATTTATAAAGAATCACAACTCAAACTCCCTTAGTATATCATCCTAGGACATTTTTGTTTATTTTCAAAATTGATATTCATACATAAAATACAAATAAAAAAATATGATACTTATAAATCAATTTATACAAGATTACTATTTTTAGCTTTATAAAAATGTTATTTTTTCTTATTTTTAATAAAAACAAATAAAAGGAAATTTTCATATTAAAAATTATTTTAGATATCCTAATACTTTGGTGACATTTAAAATATTTAATCACTGAAAGTTTCTTAAAAATGACTACTTAAACTTTTTTAAGAATCTTATCCTTAAAAATATTTTCCCCTTTTTTTAAAGAAATTCATAAATTATGATAAAAACGAATAAAATAAAATTTCCATTTTAGTAAATTAAAATTTATTTTTATTAATGCTAGCTTTTAAAGAAACATATATTTATTTTAGCAATTTAAAATTTAAATATGCAAGTAAATATATTGGTCAATAAATAAATAACTTAATAATAATATATAAATGTCATAACATACAACTCCAAAAACTTATCACTAAACATAAATAAAGAAGTCACCATCAATCTTTTTTGTTTAGATGTAATTTGCTACCTAATTAAATCGATGCCCTTTTAAACAAAAGTCCAAAACTTGACTCAGGTTCCTTAAAAGAGTATGTTTTAATCTACCAAAACCACATAAGGTCCAGAAGTATAGTTATATGTAAGGAATATTATAGCACCCCCAATAACATCCATCCAAAGACTGATACCAAATGATATTTAATTATCCAAAACCTTAAAACATCTTAAAATTTTACCAAATAACTTAATATTAGAAATTGTTCTTACAATTACTCAAATAATTTGGTAGCAAAGTAAGAATATTTTTCACCGTAAGAAAATTCAAGGAGATTACTGTCATTCTTTGAAGAGGCTCCATCATGGGATTCATTAAGTTTTCAAAAAAAATATTTCTTTCTAAAATCAATAAAACTTCCAATAGTTTGCTAAAATTTTATTTCAAGATATATCTTCTAATAGTTTGGTAAGACTAATTCAAAGTTTTTATTTTTTAAAAGATCATTAAACCTTTCAATAGTTTGGTAAGATTTAATTTTAAGATTCAAAACCTCTAATAGTTTGATAGGATTAATCTCAAAAATTTTATTTTTCTTTATAAAACATCATTAAATCTTTCAATAGTTTGATAAATTTTAATTTTAAGATTTAAATCCTCCAATAATTTGATAGGATTAAAATAAACTTTATTTTTTATTCACAAAATCTTTCAATAGTTTGATAATATTTTATTTCAAATAAATCCTCCAATAGTTTGGTATATTAATTTTAAATTTTTTATAAAATTCTCCAATAATTTGGTATGATTTTATGAGTTTAATTTCAAATTTCATTTTTTAACACATCAATATTTTTAACTTTTTCATCAATGCATAAATAAATTTCCAATCTAAATAAATATAAGACAAAAAAATACCAAAATTAAGACTGTTAACCCTTGGTCAATGATAGTTTAAGTCAAATGGATTGGTAGTCAGAGGGGTTTTAGGTCACAATAGAGAGGGTTGACACATGGTTTCACGCATGAATCCTCTTCTAAACAAAATGGTATGCTTTTATTTGTTTATAAAAGGCTTAAATTTTCAACTTTTTTCTTATTTTTTCCTTTTCACTTTCTCTTTCTTCTTTTTATTTCAAACATTCTTTTCTATGATTTTTGTCCAATACTATTGGTCACTGTAACGCATTGGTCATTATACCTCATTGTTGGCTAGCTTTCGTTTAATCCTAAAATTTCACCATTGTTTTCTTTCGACCTCTTATTTTACATGCTCTAACTAGATTTTCCAAAAACTTGCAAGATTTTTATAAATTAGAGTCTAAATTTATGATGGTCGAATTTCAAAATCAATTTCCTTACCGCTTTGATGGTTGCTACTTTCAAGTATATTTTAACCTTGCCTTTCATTACCCCTTAACAGATTTTAAAAACTTGAAACTTCCTAGAAGTAGGTTAAACCAAAACATAATTTTTTTTATTTCTTGTTTACTTTTTTTTCCTTTATTTTCTTGGATTTGTGTTATTATGGCTTATGTGTTTGGTGCAAGTGGCAACTAAAAATGGAGATGGCTCTAGTGGTGAAGACTAGCGTCTCAACGGATAGCATGAAAGCTAGTCATCTCAATAGATAGCATGAAGGTTAGTGATTGGTTTCTTCTTTGGCTTTCTTTATTTTTAGGTATAGGTTGGCTATGATGATTAATGGTTGCGGCAGATTCAATAGGGGAATTTGTAGTGAACTGTTTGCTTTTTTTAAAATGTGTTTATGTTTTTCCTATTCTTTCTATTATGTGAAAACTTTGGAGAGAATCAGATGAAAGAGGCCTCCATGATGGCTTTTGGTGTGAGAAAAGATTGAATGATGGTGTTAGGCTAATTGATGATGGCAATAAGCTATTAAGGTGTGGTCATGGTTGAAGCTAGATTTTACCTTATGTATGGTATGGTCATGGTTGAAACTAGATTCTACCTTACTATGAGTTTAGAGTATTTTCAATTAAAATTGTTTATAAGACATTATGTGCTTTTGTGCTTGCTTTTTGTATTACCTAAAGCTATTGACGACTAGTGGTGATTATGGTTTATTGGTAGTAGGTGGTGGAGACTATCTCAACACAGGTGGATTGGCATTGATGTGGGAATTAGAGGTAATGGTTGAAATATGGCAATGGTGGACTAGTGGCGATGTGCAATAGTAATGAAGTTGGCAAGAGGCTGATAAAGGTTTGTTTAGGGGAAGATGGAGGTAATTGTGAGCTAGGTTAAACACTTTTAACTTCAACTTTTCTTTTTCTTTTGAATCATCCAGATCAAGGACCTAGATTAGTTCTGAAGCTTTCTCCCTAAATACTAGATTAATATAACTTTAGAAATGACTTTGGGCAGTAATAGATTTCATTTTTGGGGATAGGCCCTAGGGAAATTTGCTTGTGGCTTTTGAAAAGGTTGGCCTTAATAAGGGTTGAATCCCGGAGGGTACAGAGGATCAATTGCATCCTACACTAAATGCTTTAGCTGACTTGGAGCTTTTTTCACCTCTTTTTCTTTATTCAATTTATTTAGGGCTTTTAAGATTTTATTCAACTCCCTCCTAACCTCTTTTGGGGCTTTTTCTATATTGTCAAAATGATTGAAATTTTCCTATTCCAACTATTTGGCTTGGACTCTAGTATTGTATTGATGGTGAGTAGGGTTCTTGGATGTTGGAGCAATCCTTGATTCTTATGTACTACAATTAGCATGCACATAATACAATGTTTATGCCAGAGTTTTCAAGATTAAACTAACTTGTTTAAAATCTTATATGCATAAATGAATAAATGCATTGAATGCTTAACAAAACAAATTATGATATAAAAACACATGATTGTATACATAATAATGTATGAATGGGTGAATGAATGCATGTACTGATGTTTGTCATATTATGATGCATTGATGAATACATATGTTAGTGATGCTAGATTAAAATACAACACAACATGCAACAACTTAACAATAAATAAGAGATAAAATAAAGCTCAAAAAGTTCAATCATATGTCCTAACAAGGGTTATATTCTAATGAAAGGTACACATGGCTCTAACCTAAGGTTAGTTTCTTATATTTTACTACATGTGGTTTGGGTTAACTTTAAAGGTTCCTAAATTGTTCCTCACATCATTGTCCATTACAGACTAATAAAGTAATCCAATCCTTACCTATTATAAGTTACAAGTGGAAAAGGGTTCAATTTCAGTGAAAGTGTTTCTCTAGCCCAAGCAAAGACATGAAATCTCATGAAAGCATAGGTACTTTACTCTTTCATAAGGGACAGAGCTTGGGTATAGAGTTTATGTTTTGTAGATGCAAGTGAATGACAGAATATGAGATAATTAGAAATAGATAAAACACTCAAAGAAAATTTCTTAATTTTAACTTAGCCTTTGGATAACACAAGTTTACTAGCCTAATTCTTGGCATCCCCAATGGAGTCGCCAAACTATCATAACCTTTAGATCTGTGGACCTATCACTAAACACAACTATAGCAGTCATTACCAATCTTTTTTATATAGGTGTGATTGGTTATCTAATTGAATTTGTCTCATTTTTAAAAAAAAATGCCCTAAGCTTGACTTAGGTATCTTTAAAAGGTAGATTCATATCTACAAAACCATGACTAGGTCTAGGAGTACGGTTACATGTGAGGAAGGTTATAGCACCTCCACATTGCCTACCTAAAGGATGGTGCTAGTTTGATTTCGTGTTATCCGAAAGCTTTAAAATGTGTTTGTAATTTACTTAGTAAATTTAATATTGAAAATTATTCTTAAAATTACTCTAATTGTTTGGTAGTAATTTGAGATAATTTTCTCACCTCAGAAGCATTAATGGAGACTCGTGTTCCACTTAAAGAGGCTACATCGTTTGATTCATTAATATAATTATTTTGAAAATAATCAATAAAATCATCTAATCGTTTGGTAAGATTTTTATTTGCATATCCCCCAATCGTTTGGTGAGAACTTTATTTGAAAACCTTCTTTATGAAAATTTTAAAAATAAAGGTTATTAAATCCACCAATAGTTTGATAAAATTTAACAGAATTTTGAATTCTCCAATCATTTGGTAGGATTGAAAAATTATTTTTTCTTTAAAATTCATTATGAAATTCTCCAATCATTTGGTAGAATTCATAATTCGATATTTAAATACTCTAATCATTTGACATGAATGAAAAATTATTTTTAAAATTCATATGAAATTCTCCAATAGTTGGTAAATTATAATTTAAAGAATTTCTAAACCTATAACAATTCTTCAATCATTGGTAGATATCCGAATTAATTTTTAAAAAAATATATTATTATATTTTATATATTTTAAAACTTCCATAAACAATAGCATAAAATAAATAAAAGCAAACAAATATTATGCCAATTAGACCAGGTCCAAGTCAAAATCCAAAATAAATTGAGCTTGGAATGGCCTAACAAAATTCTGACCAAGCTTGAAAGAGGAAGGCTAGCTAGATGATTTGGACTTTACTATTGAGCTTAAATTTTTTTCAAGATGGTGAATGGGCTAGGCATTGTTATGATTAAGTTCTTGTAGTGGCGTGAAGATGATGGTGAGATAATGCAGTGGTTTTGCTTTTATTAATTACTTTTTCTTTCTTCTCTGATTATTGTGTTCCTCAACACAGAACTCCCAAAAGAAAATCTTAATTATCTATGCCCAAAATACAAGAAAAGACTATAAAAAAACTCTTAATTTTTTTGCTTTTCTTTATTCTTTCTCTCTTGATATTTCTGATTGATTCTTGATTGTTTTTAATTGATCCTAATGGGGTATTTTCATAGGCCTCTAATCCCAATTACAATAGGAAAATGAGTTTTCTTGGTTTAGATCTCCTAATCAACTTCAAATTTAGATTTTTAATCCAAATCTACCTCTCAAACCAATTCTTTTTTACAGTCTTTTTTTTTAATTAGAACACTTTCAATTCAACAACCCAACTAGAATTAAACCATCTTCAAGTTTCAACAAAATAATTCTTTCCCTTTTTTTTAAATAATAATAACTCTAACGAAATACAATACCAAAAATTAAAAAAAAATTAAAACCTAATCCTAAGATATAAATTAACCCTAGACTAAATGAGGTGTCTAGCATGCAATAAAAATGATAAAAGGATTATCAGAAGCCTAGCTATGGTTTTTTTCTTTGATAAACATATTCTTTATAAAAGGAGTTGAGATTAGGTGCTTATAAGGTATATGAATGTAGCTAAAGCAAAGAGGATTCTTAAGAAGTGCATGATAAGGTTTATGGCACACATGTAAATGGTTATATGATGATTATATAAATTATGAGGCTAGCTATTATTGGTTGAAAATAGAGAGTGATTGTATTGATCATGTAAAAAGATGCCATAAATGTCAGATTTATGTTGATAAGATTATGCGCTTTCATCAGCTTTGCACATTTTGGCTCTTCCATGGCCATTCTCTATCTGAGGCATAGATGTCATCGATCCCATCACTTCAAAAGTCTTAAATGGGCATAGATTCATCTTTGTAATGATGGATTATTTCATGATGTGGGTAGAAACTGCATCGTATATTAACGTGACCCATTCAGTTGTATGCAAGTTCATAAAAAAGAAGATAATATACATATATAGGCTTCCAAAGATGATTATTTTTTATAGTGCCAAAAACTTAAATAGTAAAATGATAAAATAAGTGTGCATTCAATTCAAGATCTATCATCACAATTCGACACCATATGATCCAAAATTGAATGAGGCAGTTGAAGCTACAAACAAGAATATCAAAAGGATCCTGTAAAAGATTACAAATACTTACAAAGATTGGCATGAGAAGTTGCCTTTTACCTTGCATACTTAGAAAACATCAGTTCAAACATCTACTAGGGCCACCCCATTTTCATTGGTTTATAGAATAAAAGTTGTGTTGCTAGTTGAAGTGAAAATTCCCTCATTGAGAGCTTTAATGGAAGTTGAGCTAAGAAAAGTTGAATGGGTTCAAAATTGCTACGAGCAATTGAACCTCATTAAAGAAAAAAACTTACAGTACTTTGCCATGGCCAACTACAGCAAAAGAGAATAATGAGGGTGCATGGTAAGAAAATTCACCCTCGTTGCTTTCGAGAATGAGACTTAGTACTAAAAAGGATCTTTCTAAATCAATATGATAATTAAGGAAAATGGACATCAAATTGGGAAGGCTCGTATGTGGTGAAGAAAGCATTTTTTGGTAGGGCATTGATTTTGGCAGAAATAGATGGAAGTGATTTACTTGCTCCAATAAATTCAGATGCTTTAAAAAAATACTTTGCTTAAAAAATGAAAAATAAAAAATAAGAGAAAATATGTATATATCTAAGCTAAAAACCTAAAAATGCAGCTTGGATATAAAAAAAAGGTATCATCAAGAGATGACCTCACAACATAGGGGCAAATGTAGTTTGACGAATTTTGAAGAATAAAAAATGTCATCTAGTTGAGTTTTGGAGAAAGAATTTGGGAATAATATGTTCATGATTATCTTGTAATCATTATTTAGGTACTTTTGTTCCTACCCAAACACTTTTATTGCCATGCACTTTATCTATTTGATGAAATGTGCTTTTTTTTTCTTTAGAACTAATGCTTATCTATTCCTCTATCTCATTCGCTATCTTCATTCATCTTACAAATGAATAGGAGAAACGCGTAATTGCATTTTTGTTTGTCTTGAACTTAAAATGATGAAAACCAAGAACACAAAATATCTAAGTATTACTTTTTAAAAGTTCACAAAGGTAGAAAATGATGAGAAAACCATGACAAGATGTTCATGTTGTAGACTTTAGGAAAAATATTGTTGAGGAAGAATGCAATGGCCAGACATTAAAAATATATTGGTCTCATGGCAATTGTCAAGAATTTGATGATAAAAATAAAAAGGTAAAAAGTTTTAAGAACCTTTTTACCATAATTAGAAGTGAATAACTCTTATTGTATTACATGCATTACATCTAGAGCATTCAGTACATGCATCCACGAATAATTAAGATCACAAGTTATGGTAAAGATAGGGATTTTCACTCTCTAATGAAAAATAGAATTTTAGTTTTCAGTTAAAAATAATGATCAAAGAAGAGACTTCAATCCTTAAAAAAGAGAATTTTGCTTTTTCAAATATGAGATCTTGATTTTAAGAAAAGATGAAGAATTTTAAAGTTGTTAAGCCTCTACTTAAAAAAGCCTTTTTTAATATGGGAATTTTTAAAATTGTTGAGTCTCTACTTAGAGGGCCTTTTTCAAGATAAGATTTTTAAAGTGGTTGAACCTCTACTCAAATGAGCCTTTTTTAATATGAGAATTTTTAAAGTCGTTAAGCCTCTACTTAGAGAAACCTTTTCAAAATGAGAATTTTTAAGTCGTTAAGCCTCTACTTAAATGAGCCTTTTTGCATTTTAGAATTTTTAAAGTCATTGGGCCTTTGCTTAGAAAAGCCTTTTAAAGATGAAAACTTTTAAGTCATTAAGAATCTATTTAAAAAAGCGTTTTGCATGATGAGAATTTTTAAAGTCGTTAGGCCTTTTCTTAGAGGAGCTTTTTCAAGATAAAAATTTTTAAAATGGTTGGGCCTTTGCTCAAAAGAGTTTTCTTTGTCAAGATTCATAAGTCTTTTAAGAAGAATATTTCAAGTTTTCAAAAGTTGTCGAGTCTCTGATTAAATAAGCCTTATAAATTTTAAAAGTTGTCAGGCATCTTCTTAGAGAAGCCTTTTAAATTTTTAAAAGTTGTTGAGCCTCTATTTAGAAGAGTCATTTTATGTTTTTGAAAGTTGTCGAGCCTCTAGTAAGAGGAGCATTTTGATTTGATCTTTAAAGTTATTCAATCTTTAATAAAAAGGGCTTCTTGATGTGCAAAAAAAAAAAAAACTTCTAACTTCAAAAAATTATTCTCTTTGTCTTTATCCTATTCTTAATTCTTAATAATGTGTAAAAAAGACAGTTGTAAACACCAAATTTGTTGAGGTTTGTTGAATTGGGATTTTTATTTTAAATTCGTGGGCTTGAATTTTTTAGCTAAGGCCCAATTTTTATTTTTTAGGCCTAGAGCTCAAGACACAACCCATGTGAAGGCCTTTTTGTTTGGCCTATTTTAATTTTGTTTAATTTATTAAAATTAATAATTAAATATTAAGTATAATAATAATAATAAAAGAAAAAAAAAAGACAAGGTTAGGCATGGTGCCGTGCACGGCACCATACCTGTCCTAACTACCAAACCCACTTATTTGAAACAACTCTCCAAACATACTTGTCGTTTAGGACCCATAAGACTAAAAAAAAAAGAGACCATGCCAGAAGAGAAAACAACAACCACAAAAAAAAAAGTGGAAACCTTTGTCAGAGAATATCCAAAAAAAAGTGAAACCCTGATAAAAAAACCAAAAAAGACAAAACCCAAGCCACTAAAAAGCCAAACACCAAAATTAAAGAAAAAAAACCACAATCCCCTAGGAACGGGAAACCTAGGGCCATTAAACCCAAAAAGACAAATAAAAGAAAATAAAAAAATGCTTGACCAAAAGTTGGAAGGCCAGTCTAGGGTTTAAAATGCAATGTTAAGGCAAAAAGAGGTTGTATTTGGAAAAAAAGAGGGAAGAGGAGATTTTGGTTTTTGTTTTTTTGGTTCTCTAGTATCGACATTACCACTAGCAACCACTGACGATGAACCAAGCTGTGACCGATGTGACAAACAGTGGTCGATTTTTTGAATCAATAAGCCTTTTGGATTTTGTTGGTTAAAAGGTTTTTTGAGTTTCTTTTATTTTGGATAAATGAGGAAAAATGATCTAAAAAAAAGCTTTTATATTTAAGGCAATGGGTAAAATAGTTTTAACCCCTTTGGATTCACGTGACAACTTGCGGTTACTAGCATCTGACTTGGCTCCCCCTTCAACCCCCAACCAGTCCGATTGAATCGATATTGACCAGACCATTGAACAATCCGATTCATTTTTTTTATTTTGTAATTTATTTTTTTAATATTATTTTTGTCATTTTGAGTTTTATTGTTATTATTTATGCATATTTAAAATTTTAATTTGCTAGAATAAATGTTTATTATTTTTTAATAATAATAATGATAAAATGAAAATAGAAATAAATGAAATAAATAATGAAAAATAAAGTTTAAATTTTTTATAATTTTAAATTTCATTAAGAAATTAAAATAAATCTTATAAAGTACTATAATAAAAAGAATAACTAAAGATATTAATAATAACAATAATAAAAATGAAAAGTGATTTTAAAACTTATGATAATTTTAAATTAAAAAAAGAAAAAATAATTAAAATATTGAAAAAGTGTAAGAACGAAAATTTTTGTTCGATAATGAAATTTTAAAGTACTCCAAATAGCGATGCTTATGAAATCTCTAGGTGAAAAGATTTTTTTAAATACTAACAACATATTTAAGTATTTATAAAAAGTTTTCAATGCAATAATTTTTTTAAAAAAAATAACTAAAATAAGAATAAAAAATGGAAAAGAAAATTCTTCCTGATGATGGGATTTTAAAGTATTCCAAGTAGTGATGCCTTAAAATCTCCAGGTGATAAATTTTTTTTAAATACTACTAGTATATTGAAATATCTATAAATAATTTTTCAATATGATAAAACTTTCTTTTTCCTTCAAAAAAATAATAAATTAAAAAAACTAATAAATTTTTTTTCAAAAAAAAAATGTGTGCATTAATATATTGTCATTTGCATGCATGATATAGTTTTTATGAAAAATAAATACAAGCCTCTAAAGATAAGATTCTAAGGTATTCCAAGAAACGATGCTTAAGAAATCTCTAAGTCAGAAAAACAATTCTTTTAATGTTATCAATGTACTAGAATATTTTAAGAATTATTTCAATAAAAGGGTTCAAATTTATTTTTCTCGAATAAAAAAGAATAACAATAAAAAATAATAAAATAATAATTAAAAACTAAAATTTTGATAGATAAAGGAAGTCAAAGAAATTACTTTTAAACACTGAAACCCTGACCGTTCTTAACAAGATTAAAGGATAACACGTAACTAATTGCCATTATTTTAAACGGATGCTGTGAAGGTGTTAATTCTTCCTCACGCATAACCAACTATTGTACCTAAACTATTTTGTAGACCCTAAAATTATTTTTTTAATAAATTTTAATTAATTGTAAGATTTTATTAAAAGGATATGTTTTAATAGGTGGCCAATCACACCTAATAAAAAAGAATGAGGGTGACTTCATTTTTTTTCCTTTTCATTTTCAAATTTGTCAGGCAACTCCAAAACCATTACGATAACTAATAGTGAAGTTTTCTTAACTCCACAAATGGGGTTAAGATGATGACACATTTACATTAATGTATATTTAAAAAAAACAAAAAAACTAAATTAAAAAAAATACATATGTCACCATTTTAAGCTCACTTGTTGAGTTAAAAAATTTCACTATCAATTTGTCAAAATTTATCATATAAAGACATTATGATTTTCTTTTATTGGTTTTTAATTTCTTTCTATAAGTTATTCATTTTTAGTTAAAGATTTAGTTCTTACTTTATAATGTATTCAAATATAATATATATATATATAAGAAATTTATAAAATAGGCAACCATATGAGCTAGCATATTATAAATAATTTCATTATACAATAGATTAAATTTACATATGATGAAATTTAAATCTAAGATTTCAAAGTTTCAAAACCTTCTCTTAACATCAAGCCAAAATTTTATTGGCAAAAATATATATTCGCACTATTAACATCTAATCAAGAATTCTTCTATAGCTTAATCTTAACCTATGATAATTGGTTTTTGTCGATTTCATCCACCATTTAAGGTTAAATTAGACCCATTGATGCCAATGGCACAAGCATTGGCATGAATTTATTTTTGTTACTAACTACTTGAATTTAATTTCCATATATAGGCAAACACATAATGAAGCATGGATTTTATCCCATATATGAAACAAACGTATTAAATCTCTGATGAAACAATAACACTATGTTTGGTAAGAAAAAAAAAGAATGTGAAAAAATAATTTTCTTATTTTACCTTTTCTTTCATTCGGTATGAAGTAACATAAATGAATGAATTTACACTATTTTTTTTCCAAATGCAAAATGAAAATATTCATTTAACTTAAATTAACAATTTTAACTTTAATATTGTTCTTTTGTTTATTATGACCAATGAAAAATGAAAAAAATAAAGATAAAATTATAAATAAAATCCTCATTTTAAGTTAAAGATTAAATTTTCTTTCTATCATTTCCTTAGTTTGATAAGAAGAAAAAAAAAACAAAAGAAAGAAAATAGTCTTTCCATCCATATTCTATTCTTCTTTATTCTTTTTGTCCTATCAAATACAGTGATAATATATAACCCATGATCACAAATTTATACATACCGAAATGAATCCTTAATGAAATTATAAAATTACCCTTCCTATTGTTTGATAAGAAAATGACACATATCCAAATTGATTATTTTGCACTCATCATAATTATGAAAATATCCTTTCTTATAAATTGACTATTATGCTCTTATATTATAATTAGGAAAATATAAATTATTTACTATAGTACCTTCATATCATAATTACAAAAATACCCATTCATTTTTTATTGAATTACAAAAATACCCCTTCTTTTATTATTGATCAAAATTACTATAATATCCTCCTACCATAATTATAGAAAGACTTTTCTCTCATAATTGATCAAAATTACTATATTACACTTCCTACCATAATTACAAAAATGCCCTTATGAATGCTTAGTAGGAAATTTACATGTGACATTTTGTTTTAAAATCAATAACATATATTAAAACAATCTCCTTGATAATTACTATAACACCCATTTGTTTATTTGACATAATATCAAAATTATTGTAATGTCTTCCTACCATAATTACAAAAATGCCTTCCTATTATAATTGATCAAAATTACTACGAAGCCATCTTACCATAATTACAAAATACCTTATCTACCATATTTGCCCAAAATTACTATAATACCTCTCATACCATACTTATGAAAATGTTTTTCCTACCATAATTAATCAAAATTACTATAATGCCCCTTATACCATAATTACGTAAATGCTCTTGTAATTGTTTTATAAAAAATTGTCATGTGACATTTTGTTTTAAAATTAGTATAATGTTTTTATTAAATTACAGATTAAATTTTAACATAATATAAAATTAGCCACATATTACATTACTAAAATACCCTTGCTATTAAAATAAAAAATTAAATAATTTATATTTAAAATAAAAAAATATTTAATCCCTAACATAGTGGGGACTGCACATTAGTGTATAAAAAAATAGACCTATAATTTAAAGTCTATATAAACCTCTCTTAGATAGCCCAAAGAGCAACCAAGATTTTGTATTATTAACATCTAAATTTCTATCTACCTTCTAGTTTGGAAAAGGAAAGGGAAGAAAAATATGGGGGAAAGAGGAATGGGGGTTAGTGTTGATGGTTTTTTTGGAGTTGGGTCTTCTAATAAGGCAATCCAAAGCTTGCTACAAGGATTGCTTCATTTTTGTGTTGTTACCCTAGGAAATTCAACGCTCTCTTGCTCTGTCAAGTGCCTCAAGAAATGTACCCTTCCTTATGGCAATCTCTAAGACATGTAATCCTTCTACAAGCTTGGTTGTTCTACTTCCATGTGCAAGTCTAAGCTCCAAACAAGATCCTGGTAATTCTACTTTCTCATATATACTTTTAAATAAAAAAATTTAAATGAAATGGTTACTTCATATCAATACATATATTTTTCATATAAAACATGTTGCATATTATCATATTATTAAAAAAAATTAGTTATTTATTATATATCATATGTGATAATTAAATTGTGAATATTTATTTTAACAAATTCATACATGTGATATGTCATAAATTATTATTTTTTCTAATAATATAATTATAAGACATGATTTGAATTAAAATAATATATAAAGATGTACAATAACCATTTCATACCTTGTCTTAATCGTTTCATACTTTCTATATATATATAGAAAGACACAAACGAGCATAAACTGATCAAGGCTTTTCTTTTTAATTCCTTATTAGGTGAAGGAAAAGTTGAAAGCTGCATTGATTCTTGCTTAAAGACATGCACCACCTATAACTAAGTCACTGCAATATCTAAGAGATAGTGTTTAGATTGTGATGTTTTTGATTTGTCAAATGAATAATTGATCAAATGGAAGGAGCCAAGGGTCCAATTCAAAGTTCCTAGAAATTTGCCTTACAAATTGAGACCATGGATTTGTAACTTGGCCCCACAAATCTAATAAAAGTTTAATTTCACATTTTATATATAATTTTTTGTCAGGTGGAAAAAGGTAAACTTAAGAAGATTTTACATTTTTTGTACAAATAACTAACAGTTACTTTGTTATGTTTGGGAATGTGAATTTGAAAAATTTTAATTTTATTGGTTATACAAATTGCAACAATGAAATACATATAAATTCGTATAATTATTTCAAATTCACTATTAAATAGAGATTGAACAAATTCATGAAATTAAAAATAATCATAAGAATCATGTTCTTGTATCTTTTTTATCGTACAAATTATCTAAAATTTGAAATAAATTTTATTTTAAATTTGAGGCATAATCGATGTTGCGTTTTTACTCTTGACCAAATGAATAATTGGTCAAATGGAAGGAACCAAGGGTCCTATCCAAAGTTCTAGAAATTTTCCTTACAAATTGAGACCATGAATTTGTAACTTAGCCCTAAAATTTAATAAAAGTTTAATTTCATATTTTATATTATTTTTTGTCAAGTGGAGAAAGGTAAACCGAAGAAGATTTTATATTTTTTGCACAAATAACTAACAATTACTTTGTCATGTTTTGGAATATGAATTTGAAAAATTTTAACTTTATTTCTTATATAAATTGGAAGGATGAAATACACATAAATTTATATAAGTATTGCAAATCCACAATTAAATAGAGATCCAACAAATTCATGAAATTAAAATAATCATAAAAAAAATGTTTATGCATGTGTTTTATCGTACAAATTATATTAAATTTGAACTAAATTTTACTTTAAATTTGAGGCATAATAAATGTTGCTTTTTATTTCAGGCTAAAATAATAAAGAAAACCTTTGAACTTTATAAGTTTATTTAAATTAGTTTTTATATTTTTATTACATTCAAATAAGTTTTTAATTTTTAATTTGATTCAAATAAGTTTTTAACTTTAATTTATATCCAAAAAATTTTTTAAACTTTTAATTTATACCTAAATAAACCCTTAAGATAAATCAATCTTTTTGTTTGAAATAAGGATTTATTTGAATCAAATCAAAATATAAAAAAATATAAAAACTCATTTAAAAAAAAGTATAAAGGTTTTTTTTAGTATTTTAACTTTTATTTTTTTAGCCAGAGGTAATTGAATTTTTTTTTTTTTTTTGGAAGAAAGGTATGTACACTGAAATTTATATGTACACTTGGTATGGATCTATATAAGGAAAATACACCAATATTGCTTTATACACCAATATTGCTTTTCTTTTTCCTCAAATGAATGAGCTGCAGTTATGTATATTTTGATCTTATCTTTTATTTCTTTTAAATATTGATGTGTATCATTTCTTATATTTTATTTCGTTTAAATTAAATAAGCATAATTTCTTTCAAAATTGTTATCTGATTTTAAAATATTTTTAATAAGTATTCTAGAAGTTTGGTTTTAAAGTTGATCTTAATACAAATTTTTAAGATTGACAACTAATTAAAAAATATTTTTTAAGTTAAAAAAAATTTTGTTTATATTTTTGTATTTTTCAAACTAAAAATATTTTTTAAAAATTATTTATTTGAATTTAAATAAAAATCTAATTCTTGTTTTAAAGTAAATTAGATAAAAGCTCGTGCTTTGTTACGGAAGTATAATAAAAATGCATTGAACATATATAAATCTTTAGATATTAAACAAAAAAAGGAGAAAATTTTGTGTTAATTTTGTTGCTACGCTATGTATAATATTTCATATATTTTGATAAAAAAATTGAACTTAATATATATTATACTCATATATTGTAAGTACATTTTTTGTTAATTCTTATGCTACATTATGAGCACCGTGTTTTTTAGTAGTCATTTGATCATATATAATTTTTCAATTTATTATAAACTATAAATTTTTTGTAATAATACTTAAAAAAGAAAAAAAGGAAAAGTAACTAAATTTTTATTTTTTTGTTTTTATAAATTTATATTATATTTATTTTTTATTTTATTATAAATAAAAAATTATCAAAATTCAAAACCCATAAAATTTTACCCAATTAGAAACCTAATCATACAAATACTAACGTGTTTTTTTCTCAAGTCAATTCAACTTCTATTTACCATATCTAAATATGGTAACGGGTCAAATCAAAAGGGGTCTTTGCTTGCCCCGAACTCGATTCGACTTTATATCCATAAAATTCAAATTCGACCTGATCTAAAGAATTTTTATTTTTTTCATAACTAAACTCAATCTGACCTAATATTGTATAAATTGTACCCGACTTAATCCAACTCAAAATTAATAAAATATTTTTTTAAATATAAAATATTATTTTTAAATATAAATATAAAATTCTATAAATATATAAAAATAAAAATAATTAATTTATTAATTTATTAAAAAATAATTATATATATATATATCGATTCGGGTCGAGTCATGTTTTCCTAAAACCTGACTCCAACTTTTCCTTATTATTACCCAACCCGACCTAACCCGACTCGACCTGAAACTCAATTTAAAAAAAAAAAAAAACTACCCTATGAGATCAGGTATAGTCAGAAGTCGTCGAAAATGGGTTGGGCTGCCGACCCTAACCATATCTCAATCTAATCAAACCCTAATACACCATTATTTACCAAATCCAATAACATATTTCACCTTTTTATTAACCAATAGTTATTTGACAAATGGAAAGCAATTTGACAGCTCACAATTAATTCAATTTAAAGTTACCCCTACTTAGAGACAACTTTTATCATATGTTATTGATTAGTTTGCAAACAGAGAAAGTAATAGCAATCTCACAATGTTGATTCAAAGACAGTATAGATTAATTTTATATTATCTTAAAAGAGTCCTATCTAAATGATATTTTAATCTTAATTAAATTTCATCAGTTAAACTATTAAAAATTTTTAAGTTTTCCCCAATATTATGACAAAATTCTTAAAAAATTCTCTCATCTCAAAATAATTTAAAATTTCATTTATTCCTTAAAAAAAAAGGCTCTATTACCATATTAATTTAATAATTTATGGGAAAAGGTTTATTTATTTTTATTTTAGTTTTACTAACATTTATTTTTTACTAAATAATTTATTAAAAATAAATAAAAATTTTAATTGAAATATTTCTAAAATCTTTCCAACATTTTTTTGTAATAATTTTGTTTTAACTTCATAATTTGAATAATTTTCATTTATTTTCAAAATTTTATAAAATTTACATGATACAAATAAATAAAAATACTTATAAAAATTATAAATTTATTTGTCTAAACCATATTTTTTATTCTTTTTATATTTTCAAATAATTAAAATATGTTCTTAATATAAAATTTTAAATATTTATGTAAATAAAAAATAAACAAATAAATAAAAAAAAAAATGAAAATGAAAAAATAAAAGCAAAAAAAAAAAAGAGTTGGCAACTTTTAATATATGACAATGACAATTTTATCCTCAAATATAAGCATTTTTTAAGATAATTTTGATGTGGCTATATAAATTATAAGTAAGAATAGTTTTAATTGTTTGTATAGATTTATTTATCTTAAACTCTATATAATTTTGATAATATTAATTTTAAGAAATAGATTAAAGAAAATTATTTTATAAGAATAAAGTTTTTATAACATTGATTCCGATTTATTTTCTGCATTGATTTGTAAAGTTTGAATATTTGACCTATACATTGTTAGAAAGCTTTTTTATTGTATTTTTTAATGGACCAAAAAAACTTAAAATCCCTATTTTTTTTAAGTGAAGATATGGTGATTTTACTAAAAATTGTGCAAGATGTTTGAAAACTACATAAGGGATAGATTTGAAAGTTTGCTATAATTTTTATACATTGATTAAGATGTTTAATTTTATATTGATGGAAAGCTCATCGAGTATATTTTCTAAATTTTAAAACAGATTATGATTTGGAGTTATATAACTCAATATATGGTCAATTTAGTAAGAAGAATGCACAAAGGCCAGAACATCTTGGAATGCAAACAGAAAACAACCTAAGAGCATTCAATTCATCCTTTAAGAAAACCAAAAGCATAAAAAAAGCTTTTAAAGTTTTAATTCTTCCAATTTTGTATACAAAATATATTTGTTCTTTATTTATCATTCTTTGTAGTCATTAGGCAAACACTTAAATACTTAACCTTTGAGAGGTGTTCTATATTTTGCAAATTATTTTATGATCAAAGGGGACTTTTGGGTCATTGAGTGAAGTATTCTCTTATAAGATATTATAAAAAGGATTGGATAAAATCTTAGAATAGGGAGTCTTTGACTTAACCTTGAAAGATATGGATTGTAATTTCTAAGAGAAGTTTTCCAATTATGAACTACACTTAGCTAGGATAACTAAAGAAAAATATGCAAATGTCTTTAAGAAAGGCATGAACCTCCACAAATCTTTGTGCTTTATCTCTCAACTTATACTCATTTATCTTCATTATTGTCTTTGGGAAAAAATCGAACCTTTAAATCACTATTTTGTCAAAAACATTATCTTTTATTCAGTTAACATATTTTTTAATTTATATATTTTATTTTCATATATATTATTTAAAATAATCTTATAAATTTAAATCGTGAACATAATTAAAATTTTAAAAATAAACAAAAATTATATCTCAAACTTTGAGTTAGACCAAAAATCTTATGGGCCAAGAATGCAGTTGGCCTTGATATGGGCTAACTATCCCACTACAATTTATTTTTTTCCTTTTTGTTTCTCATATTATCAAGATTACATTATTTAGGCCAACTCATTGAAACCTAATCCTAAACCCTAGCTATAAAACCATTTTTGCAATATTTCTCTTTTATCAACATCAATTAATAGACATTATCTTTCTCCTCAACATTTGTTCTATTTTGGCTGTCAACCACTTGCACCACCATTCACACTGATTTTACTGACGATTACTCTTTTTTTCCTTCACTTTTTCTTCCTTGTTCTTCTTACCACCTTTTTCACTCCTTAATATATTAGTGCCATCCCAGTGGTGTTCAAACCCATGGTTGTCAGTGGTTTCTCTCCTCTTTTCATTCTCTTTTCCATTTCCATTCCCTTTCTTTTTCTTTACCCTATCTTCACTTCACTCTTTTCCTTTTTTAAAAGAAAATTTAGCTTTGCCTTTTCAATTGTCCCTGTTTCGATTTACTTTTTAATTGATTTTTATTTTGGTTAAATTTGATATATGGTTATGTAATTTTTTCTTTGACTTTTTTTGTTTATATGTATGGTTTTTTTAGTTTTTTTTTTTAAGATTATATTTGAGTTTATTTTATAGTTTGTATTTTGAGTTTTCGATGCTTTATTTGACAATTTTAAACAATTTTTGCTTGAAATTTTGAAAAATCTATTATTTCATATGTTCATTTTTATTATTATTACCATTGTTGCCATAGTCATCGTAGATGGTAGAGCAATGGCCATGGCTTTCTACATTCTTTACCTTTTTTCATTTTCCCCCATCTTTCTCTCTCTCTCTTTTCAAACTTCTTTCCTCCTCTCTTGAACTTTCCACATAAGTCAATTTCACAAAAACTTTATAATACCCTAAATAGTTGAAAAAAAGTATTTTTCTTATCCTTTTTAGATAATCGTCACGCAGGGATGAGCTTGTAGATAAAAATATATATGAGATAATAGGTTAAATATTTCATTTTTCTTTTATAAATCAGTATACTACCATAGTATTTCCTATGATGGTGAATTTTTTTATTTTTATATTAAAAATGATTATATAGGGTCATAATGATTTTGTTCAAAAATTCAACTGTTAGATGATTTTTTAAAAATAAGGTTGTCATCACTAATATTTTTGTTTTGATGAGATTAGTCACCTGAGAAACTAACCATTTTAATAAAGTTTTAAAATTATTTAAAATTTATTAAAAATTTTTTGGGTCTACAAAAAAAAAAAAGCATGATTGGGAGTATGGTTAAGCATAGAATGATTAGCATTCTTACATTGCCTATTAAAAAACAATAATAATTAAATATTTGTTATTCTTTTAGCCTTCATATAAATAGTCTTAATTTTAATATTTAAAAATAATTCCTTAATTTATTTTTTTAAAATATTTTTCATTTCTTATTAATTTTATTTGTTTGAAAAATGAACAAGTACCTTATATATTGAAAAATTCTCTCAATATTCCAATACTTTAGTAATTTTAGGAGAAATTTTCTCTTTTACAGATTTATAAAGAATCACAACTCAAACTCCCTTAGTATATCATCCTAGGACATTTTGTTCATTTTTAAAATTCATATTCATGCATAAAATACAAATAAAAAAATATGATGCTTATAAATCAATTTATACAAGATTACTATTTTTAGTTTTATAAAAATGGTATTTTTTTATTTTTAATAAAAACAAATAGAGGGAGATTTTTTATATTAAAAATTATTTTAAATGTCCTAATACGTTGGTGACATTTAAAATATTTAGTCACCGAAAGATTCTTAAGAATCACTTCTTAAACTTTTTTAAGAATCTCATCCTCAAAAATATTTTCCCTTTTTTTAAACGCATTCTTAAATTATGATAAAAATAAATAATATAAAATTTTCATTTTAGTAAATTAAAAAATTTATTTTTATTAAAGCTATTTTTTAAAGAAACATATATTTATTTTAGCAATTTAAAATTTAAATATGAAAGTAAATATATTGGTCGATAAATAAATAACTTAATAATGATATATAAATGTCATAACATACAACTCCAAAAACTTATCATTAAACACAAATAAAGAAGTCACCATCAATCTTTTTTGTTTAAATGTGATTTGTTACCTAATTAAATCTATGCCCTTTTAAACTAAAGTCCAAAACTTGACTTAAGTTCCCTAAATGAGTATATTTTAATTTACCGAAACCATATAAGGTCCAGATGTCTAATTACATGTAAAGAATGTTATAGCACCCCCACAACATACATCCAATGACCGATACTAAATGATTTTCTGTTATCTAAAACCTTAAAACATCTTAAAATTTTACCAAATAACTTAATATTAGAAATTGTTCTTACAATTACTCAAATAATTTGGTAGCAAATTAAGAATATTTCCTCACTATAAGAAAAGTCAAGGAGATTACTATCATTCTTTGAAGAAGCTTTGTAATGGGATTCATTAGGTTTTCAAAAAAAATTACTTCTTTCTAAAATCAATAAAGCCTTCAAATAGTTTGGTAAAATTTTATTTTGAGATATATCTTCTAATAGTTTAGTAAGATTAATTCAAAATGTTTCTTTTTTAAAAGATCATAAAACCTTTTAATAGTTTGGTAAGATTTAATTTTAAAATTCAAAACCTCTAATAGTTTGATAGGATTAATCTCAAAAATTTTATTTTCTTTATAAAAGATCATTAAATCTTTCAATAATTTGATAAAATTTAATTTTAAGATTTAAATCCTCCAATAATTTGGCAGGATTAAAATAAAATTTATTTTTAATTCATAAAATCTTTCAATAGTTTGATAAGATTTTATTTCGAGTAAATCCCCCAATAGTTTGGTAGTATTAATTTAAAATATTTTTAATTAATTAATTTTAAATTTTTTATGAAATTCTCTAATAGTTTGGTACGATTCATAATTTTAAAATAATTTTTAAATTCATGAAAATTCTCTAATAATTTGATATGATTTTATGAGTTTAATTTCAATTTTCATTTTTTAACACATCAATTTTTTAAACTTTTTCATCAACGAATAAATAAATTTCCAATCCAAATAAAAATAAAACGAAAAAGTAGCAAAATTAGGACTGTCAACCCTTGGTCAATAATAGTTTAAGTCAAACCGGTTTGGCAATTAAAAGGGTTTTAAGTCATGATAAGGAGGGTTGACACATGGTTTCGCACACAAATCCTCTTCTAAACAAAATGGCATGTTTGTGTTTGTTTATAAAAGGCTAAAATTTTTAATTTTTCTCATTTTTCCCTTTTCACTTTCTTTTTCTTCTTTTTATTTCAAACACTTTCTTCTATGATTTTTGTGCAATATTGCTGGTCATTGTATTGTATAGATCACTATACCTCACTACTGGCTAGCTTCCATTTAATCTCAAAATTTCACTGTTGTTTTCTCTCGACTTCTTATTTTATATGCTTTAACTAGATTTTCCAAAAACTCATAAGATTTTTATAAATTAAAGTCTAAAGTTGTGATGGTCGAATTTCAAAATCAACTTACTTACCACTTTGACAGTTGCTTCTTTCAAGTATATTCTTAACCTTGCCTTTCATTACCCCTTAACAGATTTTAAAAACTCGAAAACTTTTAGAAGTTAAACCAAAACCCAAAATTTTTTTTGTTTCTTGTTTATATATATTTTTTTTTGCCTTTATTTTCTTAGATTTATGTTGTTGTGGCTTATGTGTTTGGTGCAGGTGGCGACTGAAAATGGATTGGCTCCAATAGTGAAGACTAGCATCTCAGCGGATAGCATGAAGACTGATGATTGGCTTTTCTTTAGCTTTCTTTGTTTTTAGGTGTAGGTTGGCTATGATGATTAATGGTTGTGGCAAATTCAATAGGGGAATTTGTAGTGAATTATTTGCTTTTTTTAGAATGTGTTTGTGTTTTTCCTAGTCTTTCTGTTATGTGTAAACTTTGGAGAGAATTAGATGAAAGAGGCCTCCATGATGGCTTTTAAAGTGAGGAATGATTGAATAATGGTGTTAGGCTAATTGATGATGGCAATAAGCTATTAAGGTGTGGTCTTGGTTGAAGCTAGATTCTGCCTTATGTATGGTATGGTCATGGTTGAAGCTAGATTCTACCTTATGTATAAGTTGAGAGTGTTTTTAATAAAAATTGTTTAAGTGACTTTATATGCTTTTGTGCTTGCTTTTTGTATTACCTAAAGCTACTAATTACTAATGGTGATTATGGTTTATTGGTAGTAGGTGGCGGAGACTATGTCGAGATAAGAGGATTGGTGTTGATGTGGGAGTTAGCGGTAATGGTTCAAATATGGCAATGATGGACTAATGGCGATGTGCAATAGTGGTGAAGTTGACAAGAGGCTGATGAAGGTTTGTTTAAGGAAAAATAAAGGTAACTATAAGCTAGGTTGAACACTTTTAACTTCAACTTTTCTTTTTCTTTTGAATCATCCAGATCAAGGACCTAAATTAGTTCTAAAGCTTTCTCCCCAAATACTGGATTAATATAACTTTAGAAATGACTTTGGGCAGTAATAGATTGCATTCTTGGGGATAGGTCCTAGGGAAATTTGGTTGTACCCTTGGAATAGGTTGGCCTTAATAAGGGCTGAATCCTTGAGGGTACAAAGGATTAATTATATCTTGCACTGAATGCTCTAACTGACTTAGAGCTTTTTCCATCTCTTTTTCTTTAAACAATTTAGTTAGGGCTTTTAAGATTTTATTCAACTCCCTCCTAAGCTCTTCTGGGGCTTTTTCTATCTTGTCAAAATGATTGAAATTTTCCTATTCCAACTTTTTGGCTAGGACTCTAGTGTTGTATTGATGGTGAGAGGGGTTCTTGGATGTTGGAGCTATCCTTGAATCTTATGTACTACAATTAGCATGCACATAATACAATGTTTATGCCAAAGTAATCAAGATTAAACTCACTTGTTTAAAAATCCTATACGTATAAATGAATATATACATTGAATGCTTGACACAACAAATTATGATATACAAACACGTGATTGTATACATAATAATGTATGAATTGGTAAATGAATGCATGTACTGATTTTTGTCATATTATGATGCATTGATGAATACATATGTTAGTGATGCTAGATTCAAATACAACACATAACATACAACAACTTAACAATAAATAAGAGATAAAATAAAGCTCAAAAAGTTTACTCATATGTCCTAACAAGGGTTACATTCTAATGAAGGGTACATATGGCTCTAACCTAAGGTTGGTTTCTTATGTTTTACTACATGTGGTTTGGGTTAACTTTAAAGGTTCCCAGATTGTTCCTCACATCATTGTCCATCACAGACTAGAAGGGCATTCCAATCATTGCCTATTATAAGTTACAAGTGGAAATGGTTCAATTTGAATGAAAGTATTTCACTAGCCCAAGCAAACACATGAAATCTTATGAAAGCATAGGTACTTTACTCTCTCATAAGGGACAGAGCTTAGATATAGAGCTCATGTTATGTATATGCAAATGAATGACAAACTGTAAGATAATTAGAAATAGATAAAACATTCAAAGAAAATTTTTTAATTTTAACTTAGGCTTTAGATAACACAAGTTTACTGGCCTAACTCTTGGCATCCCCAATGAAGTCACCAAACTATCATAACATCCAGATCTGTAGACCTATCACTAAACTCAACTTTAGTAGTCACCACCAATCTTTTTTATATAAGTGTGATTGGTTATCTAATTAAATTTGTCCCATTTTAAAAAAAATGCCCTAAGCTTGACTTAGGTATTTTTAAAAGGTAGATTCATATCTACGAAACCATGACTAGGTTTGGGAGTACAGTTACGTGTGGAAAGGTTATAGCACTTCCACTTTGCCTACCTAAATGATGGTACCAGTTTGATTTCATGTTATCCAAAAGCTTTAAAATGTGTTTGTAATTTACTTAGTAAATTTAATATTGAAAATTGTTCTTAAAATTAATCCAAATGTTTAGTAGTAATTTGAGATAATTTTCTCACATCAAAAGCATTCATGAAAACTCATTTTCCACTCTAAAGTGGCTCCACCGTTTGATTCATTAATATAATTATTTTGAAAATAAATATTAAAATTCTCTAATCGTTTGGTATGATTTTATTTGCATATCCCCCGATAGTTTGGTGAGAACTTTATTTGAAAACCTTCTTTATGAAAATTTTAAAAATAAAGGTCATTAAATCTTCTAATAGTTTGGTAAAATTTAATAGAATTTTGAATTCTCCAATCATTTGGTAGGATTGAAAAATTATTTTTTCTTTAAAATTCATTATGAATTCTCTAATCATTTGGTAGAATTCATAATTTGATATTTAAATACTCTAATCATTTGACATGATGAAAAATTATGTTTTAAAATTCAATATGAAATTCTCCAATAGTTTGGTAGAATTTATAATTTAAAGATTTCTAAACCTATAAAAATTCTCTAATCATTTGGTAAGATATCATGAATTAATTTGTAAAAAAATATATTATTATTATTATTTTATATATTTTAAAACATCCATAAACAATAGCATAAAATAAATAAAAGAAAATAAATATTATACCGATTGGGCCACGTTTAAGTCAGAATCCAAAATTAATTGAGCTTGGAATGGCCCAACAAAATTCTGACTAAGTTTGAAAGAGGAATGCCAACTAGATGATTTGGACTTTACTATTGAGCTTGAATTTTTTTCAAGATGGTGAATGGGCTGGGCACTGTTACGATTGAGCTCTTGTAATGGAGTGAAGATGGTGGTGAGATAGTGCAGTGGTTTTGCTTTTGTCGATTACTTTTTATTTCTTCTCTGATTATTGTGTTCCTTAACATAGAACTCCCAAAAGAAAATCTTAATTATCTAAACCTAAAATACAAGAAAAGACTATAAAAAAAACATTTAATTTTTTTACTTTTTTTATTCTTTCTCTCTTGATATTTTTGATTGATTCTTGATTGTTTTTAATTTATTCTAACGGAGTCTTTTTATAGGCCTCTAATCCTAATTACAATAGGAAAAGGAGTTTTCTTAGTTTGAATCTCCTAATCAACTTCAAACTTGGATTTTTAATCTAAATCTACCTCTCAAACCAATTCTCTTTTACAATCTTTTTTTAATTAGATCACTTTCAATTCAACAACCCAATTAGAATTAAACCATCTTTAAGTTTCAACAAAATAATTCTTTCCCTTTTTTGTTAAATAATAATAATAACTCTAAATGAAATACAATACCAAAAATAAATAAAATTATTTAAAATTGAATCCTAAGATATAAATTAAGCCTAGACTACATGAGATGTCTAGCATGCAATAGAAAATGATAAAAGGATTATTAGAAGCCTAGCTATGGGTTTTTTCTTTTATAGAGATATTCTTTATAAAAGAAGTTTAGATTAGGTGCTTATAAGGTATATGAATGTAGCTAAAGCAAAGAGGATTCTTAAAAACTGCACGATAAGGTTTATAAGGCACATACAAATGGTTATATGATGGTTATATAAATTAGGAGGGCTGGCTATTGTTGGTTGACAATGGAGAGTAATTGTATTGATCATGTAAAAAGATGTCGTAAGTGTCAAATTTATGCTAATAAGATTCACACTCTTGCATCAACTTTGCATATTTTGGCTCTTTCATGGCCATTCTCTATGTGAGGCATGGATGTCATCGGTCCCATCACTCCAAAAGTCTCAAATGGGCATAGATTCATCTTTGTAATGATTGATTATTTCATGAAATGGGTAAAAGCTACATCATACATTAACGTGACCCAATTAGTGGTATACAAGTTCATAAAAAAGAAGAAATATGCAGTTATGGGCTTCCAAAGATGATTATTTTTTGTAATGCCAAAAACTTAAATAGTAAAATAATGAAACAAGTATGCACTCAATAAAAGATCTATCATTATAATTCAACACCATATCATCCAAAGACAAATAAGGTATTTGAAGCTACAAACAAAAATATCAAAAAGATCTTGTAAAAGATTACTAATACTTACAAAGATTGGCATGAAAAGTTGCCTTTTACCTTGCATGCTTACAAAACATTAGTTCGAACATCTTCTGAGGCCACCCCATTTTCATTGGTTTATGGAATATAAGCTATGTTGCTAGTTGCTAAATAGGTTGAAAATTGTTATGAGTAGTTGAACCTCATTAAAGAAAAAAGACTTACAATACTTTACCATGGCCAACTGCATCAAAAGAGAATGATGAAGGTGTATGATAAGAAAATTCACTCTCATTGCTTTCGAGAAAGAGACTTAATACTAAAATAGATCTTTCTAAATCACTATAATAATCAAGGAAAATGGACATCAAACTGGGAAGGCTCATATGTGGTGAAAAAGAGATTTTTTGGTAGGACATTGATTTTGGCATAAATAGATAGAAGTGATTTGCCTACTCCAATAAATTCAGATGCTATGAAAAGATACTTTGCTTATAAAAAAAATAAAAAATAAGAAAAAATATGGATATATCTAAGCTAAAAACCTAAAAAGGTGGCTTAGATATAAAAAAGAAGTATCATATGGAGATGACCTCACAACACAGGGGTAAATGTAGTTTAATGAATTTTGAAGAATCAAGGATGTCATCTGGTTGAGTTTTGAAAAAAAAAATTGGGAATAATATGTTTATGATTATCTTGTAATCATTATTTAGGTGTTTTTACTCCTACCTAAACACTTTTATTGCCATGCACTTTATCTATTTGATGAAATGTGCTTTCTTTTCTTTAGAAGTAATGTCTATCTATTCATATATCTCATTCACTATCTTCATTCATCTTACAAATGAATAGAAGAAACGTGTGATTGTATTTTTGTTTGTCTTAAACTTAAAATGATGAAAAACCAATAACACAAAATATCTGAGTATTACATTTTAAAAGTTGACAAAGGTAGAAAATGATGAGAAAAGCATGACAAGATGTTGATGTTGCAAACTTTAGGAAAAATATTGTTGAGGAAGAATGAATGGTAAGACGTTAAGAATAGATTGGTCCTATGGCAATTGTTAAGAATTTTTATGATCAAAACAAAAAGGAAAAAAATTTTAAAAACTTTTTCACCATATTTAGTAGCGAAAAACTCTAATTGCATTACATGCATTGCATCTAGAGCATTCATTACATACGTACAAGAATAATTAAGATCATAAGTTATGGCAAGGATAGGGATTTTTCATTCCCTAATGAAAAATAAAATTTTGGTTTTTAGGTAAGGATAATGATCAAAGAAGAGACTTCAATATTCAAAAAAGAGAAATTTTCTTTTTCAAATATGAGATCTCAATTTCGAGAAAAGATGAAGAATTTTAAAGTCATTAAGCCTCTTCTTAAAGAAGCCTTTTTCAATATAAGAATTTTTAAAATCGTTGAGCCTCTACTTAGAGGAGCTCTTTTCAAGATGAGATTTTTAAAGTGGTTCAACCTCTGCTTAGATGAGCCTTTTTCAAAATAAAAATTTTTAAAGTTGTTAAGCCTCTATTTAGATGAGCCTTTTCAAAATGAGAATTTTTAAATCGTTAAGTCTCTACTTAAATGAGCATTTTCCATTATGAGAATTTTTAAAGTCGTTAGGCCTTTGCTTAGAAAAGCCTTTTCAAATTGAGAATTTTTAAGTTGTTAAGCATCTGTTTAAAGGAGCCTTTCATATGATGAGAATTTTTAAAGTCATTAGGCCTCTTCTTAGAGGAGCCTTTTTCAAGATAAAAATTTTTTAAATTGTTGAACCTTTACTTAGAAGAGCTTTCTTTGTCAAGATTCATAAGTCTTTCAGAAAGAATATTTCAATTTTTCAAAAGTAGTCAAGTCTTTGATTAAAAGAGTTTTTTAAATTTTCAAAAGTTGTTAGGCATCTGCTCAGAGAAACCTTTTAAATTTTTAAAAGTTGTTGAACCTCTGTTCAGAAGAGCCATTTTATATTTTTAAAAGTTGTCAAGCCTCTAGTAAGAGGAGCATTTTGATTTGATTTTTAGAGTTATTCAATCTTTAATGAGAAGAGCTTCTTGATGTGCAAAAAAAAAAACAAACTTTTGACTTTAAACAAAATTGTTCTCTTAGTCTTTATCATATTCTTGATTCTTAATAATATGCAAAAAAGGATAGTTATAGACACCAAATTTGTCCGAGTTTGTTGAATTGGGTTTTTTATTTTAAATTCGTGGGCTTGAATTTTTTAGCTAAGGCCCAATTTTTATTTGTTGGGCCCAGAGCCCAAGACACAACCCATGTGAAGGCCCTTTCATTTGGCCTATTTTAATTTTGTTTAATTTTATTAAAATTAATAATTAAATATTAAGTATAATAATTTAAAAAAGAAAAAAAAAAGACAGGGTTAGGCATGGTGTCGTGCACGACACCATACCTTGTCCTAACTACCAAACCCACTCATCTAAAACAACTGTCCAAACTTACCTATCCTTTAAAACCTAGAAGACTAAAAAAAAAGGGAGACCATGCCAGAAGAGAAAACAACAACCAAAACAAAAAAGTGGAAACCTTTGTCAGAGAATACAAAAAAAAAAAAAAGTGAAACCATGCTAAAAAAACCAAAAAAGACAAAACCCAAGCCACCAAAAAGCCAAACACCAAAATCAAAAAAAAAAAACATAGTCCCTTAGGAATGGAAAACCCAAGGCCATTAAACCCAATAAAGACAAAAAAAAAAAAGAAAACAAAAAAATGCTTGACCAAAAGTTGGAAGGTCAATCTAGGGTTTATGATGCAATTTTAAGTCAAAAAAAGGCTAAATTTGAAAAAAAAAAAAAAAAAAAAGGGGAAAAGAAGATTTTTTTTTTGGGTTCTCCGATGATCAACACTACCACAAGTAACCATCGATGGTGAACTAAGTCATGACTAGCGCAACAAATAGTGGTCGATTTTTAGAATCGGCCGACCCCCTGGATTTTTTTGGTTGAAAGGTTTTTTGAGTTTTTTTTTTTTGGATAAACAAGCAGAAATTATCTAAAACAAAGGCTTTTATATTTAAGGCAATGGGTAAAATAGTTTTAACCTCTTTGGATCTGCGTATCAACCAGCGATTACCAGCACCTAACCCAGCTTCCCTTTTAACCCCTAAATGATATGGTTGAATCGGTGTTGATTGGACCATTGACGAATTCATTTTTTTTAATATTTTAATTTATTTTTTTAATATTATTTTTATCATTTTGAGTTTTATTGTTATTATTTATGCATGTTTAAATTTTTAAATTTGCTAGAATAAATATTTATTGTTTTTTAATATAATAATGATAAAAATGAAAATAGAAATAAATAAAAATTAAAAATTTTTTATAATTTTAAATTTCATTAAAAAATTAAAATAAATCTTATAAAGTATTACAATAAAAAGAATAACTAAAGATAATAATAATAACAATAACAAAAATGAAAAGTGATTTTAAAACTTTTGATAATTTTAAATTAAAAAAAATAATTAAAATATTGAAAAAGTGTAAAAACAAAAATTTTTATTCGATGATGAGATTTTAAAGTATTCTGAATAGTGATGCTTTTGAAATTTCTAGGCGAGAAGATTTTTTTTAAGTACTACCAACGTATTTGAGTATTTATAAAAAGTTTTCAATAAAATAAAATTTTCTTTCTTTAAAAAATAACTAAAATAAGAATAAAAAATGGAAAAGAAAATTTTGCCTGATGATGTGATTTTAAGGAATTCCTAGTAGTGATGCCTTAAAATCTCTAGGTGAGAAAAAAATTTTTAAATACTACAAGTATATTAGAATATCTATAAATAATTTTTCAATATGATAAAACTTTCTTTTTCCTTCAAAAAAATAATAATAAATTAAAAAAACTAATAAATCTTTTTTCAAAAAAATAAAATGTGTGCATCAATATATTGTCAATTGCTTGCATGATATAGTTTTTATGAAAAATAAATACAAGCCTCTGAATATGAGATTCTAAGGTATTCTAAGAAGCGATACTTAAGAAATCTCTAGATGAAAAAAAAATTCTTTTAATGTTATTAACGTATTGGAACATTTTAAGAATTATTTCAATAAAAGTGTTCAAATTTATTTTTCTCGAATCAAAAAGAATAACAATAAAATTATAATAAAATAATAAAAAAAAACCAAATTTTGATAGATAAAGAAAGTCAAGGAAATTATTTTTAAACATTGAAACTATAACCGTTCTTGTCAAGATTAAATGATAACACATAACTAATTGGCACCATTTTAAATGGATGCTGTGAGGGTATTTATTCTTCCCCACGTATAACCAACTCCCATACCTAAACTATTTTGCAGACCCTAAAATTATTTTTTAATAAATTTTAATTAGTTGTAAGATTTTATTAAAAGGATATATTTTAATAGATGGTCAATCACACCTAGTTAAAAAAGAATGGTAGTGACTCCATTTTTTTTTTTTCATTTTCAAATTCGTCGGGCAACTCCAAAACCATTGCGATAACCAATAGTGGAGTTTTTTTAACTCCACAAATGGGGTTAAGATGATGACACATTTACCTTAATGTATATTTAAAAAAACAAAAAAAATAAATTAAAAAAATACATATGTCACCATTTTAACCTACTTGTTAAGTTAAAAAAATTTCACTATCAATGTGTCAAAAATTTATCATATAAAGACATTGTCATTTTCTTTTATTGGTTTTTAATTTCTTTCTATAAGGTATTCACTTTTAGCTAAAGATTTAGTTCTTACTTTATAATGTATTCAAATATAATATATATAAGAAATTTATAAAATAGACAACCGTACAAGCTAGCATATTATAAATAATTTCATTATAAAATAGATTAAATTTATATATGATGAAATTTAAATCTAAGATTTCAAAGTTTCAAAACCTTCTCTTAACATTAAGCCAAAGTTTTATTGGCAAAAATATATATTGGCACTATTAACATCTAATCAAGAATTCTTCTATAGCTTAATCTTAACCTATGATAATTGGTTTTTGTCGATTTCATCTGCCATTTAAGGTTAAATTAGACCCATTGATGTCAATGGCACAAGCATTGGCATGAATTTATTTTCATTACTAACTACTTTAATTCAATTTCCATATATAGGCATACACATAATGAAGCATAGATTTTATCCCATATATGAAACAAACGTATTAAATCTCTGATGGAACAACAACATTATGTTTGGTAAGAAAAAAAAGAATGTGAGAAAAAAACTTTTTTTTAACTTTTCTTTCATTCGGTATGAAGGAACATAAATGAATGAATTTAAACTTTTGTTTTCTTTCCAAATGTGAAATGAAAATATTCATTTAACTTAAATTAACAATTTTAACTTTAATATTTTTTTTGTATTTATTATGAGCAATGAAAAATGGAAAAAAATAAAGATAAAATTATAAATAAAATCATCAATTTAAGTTAAAAGAGTGTTTTCCTTTCTAATTTAAAAGGGCTAGACTTAGAAAAAAAAAAGAGAATATGCAAATTCACATATTTTCCTTCTGCTGTTTTTTTTTTTTCTTATCAAACTAAGGAAATTATAAAAAGAAAATAGTTTTTCCGTCCAAATTCTATCATTCTTTATTATTTTTACCCCATCAAATATAGTGATAATATATAACTCATGATCACAAATTTATACATATACTGAAATGAATCCTTAATGAAATTATAAAATTACCCTTCTTATTATTTGATAAGAAAATGACACATATCCAAATTAATTATTTTGCGCTCATCATAATTACGAAAATATCCCTTCCTATAAATTGACTATTATGCTTTTATATTATAATTAGGAAAATACAAATTTTTTATTATAATACCATCATATCATAATTATGAAAATACCCATTCATTTATTATTGAATTATGATAATACCTCTTATTTTATTATTGATCAAAATTACTATAATATCCTCCTACCGTAATTATAGAAAGACCTTTCTTTCATAATTGATCAAAATTACTATATTACACTTCCTACCATAATTATGAAAATGCCCTTATGAATGCTTAATAGGAAGTTTACATGTGACATTTTGTTTTAAAATCAATAACATATATTAAAACAATCTCCTTGATAATTACTATAATATCCATTTTTTATTTCACATAATATCAAAATTATTATAATCTCTTCCTACCATAATTACAAAAATGCCTTCCTACTATAATTGATCAAAATTACTACGAAGCTATCTTACCATAATTACAAAATACCTTATCTACCATATTTGACCAAAATTACTATAATACATCTCATACCATACTTACAAAATGTTTTTCCTACCATAATTAACCAAAATTACTGTAATGCTTCTTATACCATAATTACGTAAATGCTTTTATAAGTGCTTCATAAAAAATTGACATGTGACATTTTGTTTTAAAATTACTAAAATGTCTTTATCAAAGTTATAGATTAAATTTTAACATAATATAAAATTAATCACATATTACATTACTAAAATACCCTTGTTATTAAAATAAAAAAATTAATAATTTATATTTAAAATAAAATAATATTTAATCCCTAACACAGTGGGGACCGCACACTAGTGTATAAAAAAATAGACCTATAATTTAAAGTCTATATAAACCTCTCTTAGATAACCCACAGAGCAACCAAGATTTCTATCAATTAACACCTAAATTTCTATCTACCTTCTAGTTTGGAAAATGAAAGGGAAGAAAAATATGAGGGAAAGAGGAATGGGGTCAGTGTTGATGGCTTGTTTAGTGGTGGGTCTTCTAATAGGGCAATCCATAGTTTTTTTCCAAAGCTGCTAAAGGATTGCTTCATTTTGTGTGTTATTACCCTAGGAAATTCAGTGCACTCTTGCTCTATCAAGTGGCTCAAGAAATGTACCTCTCATTTTGGCAATCTCCAAAACACGTAATACTTCTGCAAGCTTGGTTGTTCTACTTCCATGTGCACAAGTCTCAACTCCAAACAAGATCTTGGTAAATCTACTTTCTCATATATCCTTTTAAATAAAAAAATTTAAATGAAATGGATACTTCATATCAATATATATTTTTTTTCATATAAATCATGTTACATAATCATATTATTAAAAAAATTAGTTATTTATTATATATCATATGTGATAATTAAATTATGAATATTTATTTTAACAAATTCATACATGTGATATGACATAAATTATTGATTTTTTCTAATAATATAATTATAAGACATGATTTAAATTAAAATAATATATAAAGATGTGCAATAACCATTTCAAACTTTGTTTTCACTCTTTCATACTTTATTTATATATATATAGAAAGACACAAACGACCATAAATTGATCAAGGTTTTTCTTTTCTTTTCTTTACTTCCTTATTAGGTGAAGGAAAAGCTAAAAGCTACGTTGATTCTTGCTTAAAGACATACACCACTAAGAACTATGTCACTGCAATATCTAAGAGATAATGTTTAGATTGTGATGTTTTTAATTAGTCAAATGAATAATTGATCAAATGGAAGAAGTTAAGGGTCCAATCCAAAGTTCTTAGAAATGAATAATGAAAGGCTCCATTACCATATTAATTTAATAATTTACAGAAAAAGGTTTATTTATTATTATTTTAGTTTTACCGACTTTTATTTTTTACTAAACAATTCATTAAAAGATAAATAAAAATTTTAATTGAAATATTTCTAAAATCTTTCCAACATTTTTTGTAATAATTTTGTTTTAACTTCATAATTGGAATAATTGTCATTTATTTTCAAAATTTGATAAAATTAACATGATACAAATAAATAAAAATATTTATAAAAATTATAAATTTATTTGTCTAAACCATATTTTTTGTTTTTTTTATATTTTCAAATAATTAAAATATGTTCTTGATATAAAATTTTAAGTATTTATGTAAATAAAAAATAAAAAAATCAATAACAAAATCAATAAATAACAAAAAAAATGAAAATGAAAAATAAAAGCAAAAATAAAAAAAGAGTTGGCAACTTTTAATATATGACAAAAACCATGTTAGCCTCAAAGATAAGTACTAGCTCTAAAAGTACTCCTTAAATCATTTTTTAAGACAATTTTGATGTGGCTATATAAATTATAAGTAGGAATAGTTTTAATTGTTTGTATAGATTTATTTATCTTATATTCTATATAATTTTGATAATATTAATTTTAAGAAATAGACTAACTAGAGAAAATTATTTTATAAGAATAAAGTTTTTGTAACATTGCTTCTGATTTATTTTCTACATTGATTTATAAAGTTTGAATATTTGACCTATATATTATTCGAAAGCTTTTTTATTATACTTTTTAATGGACCAAACAAAATTAAAATCCTTATTTTTTAAGTGAAGATATGGTAATTTTACCAAAAATTGTGCAAGATGTTTAAAAACTACATAAGGGATAAATTTGAAAGTTTGCTATAATTTTTATACATTGATAACGATGTTTAATTTTATCTTCATGGAAAGCTCATTAAGTATATTTTCTAAATTTTCAAACAGATTATTATTTGGAGTTATATAACTTAAGATATGGTCAATTTAGTAAAAAGAGTGCACAAAGGCTAGAACTTCCTGGAATGCTGCCCAACATGAAAGGATCAAAGGCCTATCAAAAGTGATCAACTTTTTGGCCTACAACAACTAAATTTTAAATGAAATTCATGATAAGATTGATCCCCATAGGAGCAAGATCGATTCCTAACACCCTAGCAACCTCAAATAACTAGTTTTTCAAGGAAATAATAGCCCTTTTTGTCATCAACTCAATTCCCACAACTCCAAACTTATTTCCACTATAAAAAAGGATTCTTCTAACACCTATGAAGCGAAAAAATGACACCCTAAGAGCATTCAATTCATCCTTTAGGAAAACCAAAAGCATTAAAAAAACTCTTAAAGTTTTAATTCTTCCAATTCTTGTATCCAAAATATATTTGTTCTTCATTTATCATTCATTGTAGTTCATTAGGCAAACACTTAAACACTTAACTTTTGAAAGGTATTCTATATTTTGCAAATTATTTCATGATCAAAGGGGATTTTTGAGTCAAAGAGTAAAGTATTCTCTTATAAGATATTATAAAAAGGATTGGATAAAATCTTAGAATGGGTGGAGTCTCTATCTTAACCTTAAAAGATATGGATTGTAATTTATAAGAGAATTTTTCCAATTATAAACTACACTTGGCTAGGATAACCAAAGAAAAGGAAGCAAGTGTCTTTAAAAAAGGCATGAACCTTAATAAATCTTTGTGCTTTATCTCTTAACTTGTACTCATTTATCGTCATTATTGTCTTTGGAAAAGAATCGAACCTTTAAATCATTATTTTGTCAAAAAAATTATCTTTTATTCAATTAACATATTTTTTTAATTTGTGTATTTTATTTTCATGTATATTATTTGAAATAATCTTATAAGTTTAAATCATGAACATAATTAAAATTTTAAAAATAAACAAAAATTATATCTCAAACTTTGAGTTAGACCCAAAATCTTAGGGGCCAAGAGTGCAATTGGCCTTGATATAGGCTTATCATCCCACTACTATTTATTTTTTTCCTTTTTGTTTCTCATATTATCAAAACTACATTATTTATGCCAACTCCTAAAAACTTAATCCTAAACCCCAGCTATAAAACAAATTTTAAGAACTTGAAACCTCCAAGAAGTAGGATAAACCAAAACCCAAAAAATCTTTTTTTTTTTTTGTAGTTTACTTTTTTTTGCCTTTTTTTCTTAGATTTGTGTTGTTGTGGCTTATGTGTTTGGTGTAGGTGGCGACTGAAAATGGAAATGGCTCCAATGGTGAAGACTGACATCGTTATATGACTTTATGTGCTTGTGTGCTTGCTTTTTGTATCACCTAAAGCTACTGATGACTAATGGTAATTATGGTTTATTGGTAGTAGATGGTGGAGACTATGTCGGCATGGGTGGATTGGTGTTGATGTGGAGTTAGAGGTAATGGTTCAAATATGGCAATGGTGGACTAATGGTGATGTGCAACAGTGTTGAAGTTAGCAAGAGGCTAATGAAGGCCTGTTTAGGGGAAGATAGAGGTAATTGTGAGCTAGGTTGAACACTTTTAACTTCATCTTCTCCTTTTTTTTTTCAAATCATCCAGATCAAGGACTTGGATTAGTTTTGAAGCTTTCTCCCTAAATACTAGATTAATATAACTTTGAAAATGACCTTGGGCAGTAATAGATTGCATTCTTGAGGATAGGCTTTAAGGAAATTTGCTTGTACCCTTCGAGAAGGTTGGCCTTGATAAGGACTAAATCCTAAAGGGTACAAAGGATCAAATATGTCCTACACTGAATGCTCTAGCTGATTAGAGCTTATTCCATCTTTTTTCCTTTATTCAATTTTTTTAAGGCTTTTAAAATTTTATTCAACTCCCCTATGGTCTTCTAGGGCTTTTTCTATCTTGTTGAAATGACTGAAATTTTCCCATTCCAACTATTTGGATCAAACTCTAGTGTTGTATTGATGGTGAGTTGTGTTCTTGTACAATGGAGCTATCCTTGAATCTTATGTACTACAATTAGCACACATATAATAAAATGTTTATGCCAGAGTTTTCAAAATTATCCTAACCTGTTTAAAAATCCTATATGCATAATCGAATAAATGCATTGGATGCTTGACACAACAAATTATGATATATAAACACTTGATTGCATACACAATAAGGTATGAATGGGTAAATGAATGCATGTACTGATGTTTGTCATATTATAGTGCAATGATGAATACATATGTTAATGATGCTAGATTAAAATACAGCACACAACATACAACAACTTGACTTAGGTATCTTTAAAAGGTATATTCATATCTACAAAACCATGACTAGGTCTATGAGCATAGTTATGTCTGAGAAAAGTTATAGCACCTCCACATTACCTACCTAAATGATGGTACCAATTTGATTTCGTGTTTTTCAAATGCTTTAAAATGTGTTTGTAATTTACTTAATAAATTTAATATTGAAAATTTTTCTTAAAATTACTCTAATTGTTTGGTAGTAATTTGAGATAATTTTCTCACATCAAAAGCATTCATAAAGACCCGTGTTCCATTTTAAATAGGCTCCATCAATTGATTCATTAATATAATTATTTTGAAAATAATTAATAAAATCCTCTAACCATTTTGTAGGATTTTGCATATCCCTTAATCGTTTGATGAGAACTTTATTTGAAAACCTTTTTTAAGAAAATTTTAAAAATAAAGGTCTTTAAATCCTCTAATAGTTTCGTAACATTTAATAGAATTTTGAATTCTCCAATCATTTGGTAAGATTGAAAAATTATTTTTTCTTTAAAATTCATTATGAAATTCTGTAATTGTTAGGTAGAATTCATAATTTGATATTTAAATACTCTAATCATTTGACATGATGAAAAATTATTTTTTTAAAATTCAATATGAAATTCTCCAATAGTTTGGTAGAATTTATAATTTAAAGATTTCTAAACCTATAAAATTCCTCCAATCATTTGGAAAGATATCATGAATTAATTTTTTAAAAAATATATTATTATTATTATTTTATATATTTTAAAACATCTATAAACAATAGCATAAAATAAATAAAAGTAAATAAATATTATACCAATTGGATTAGGTCGAAGTTGGAATCCAAAATAAATTAAGCTCGGAATGGCATAACAAAATTTTGACCAAGTTTGAAAGAGGAAGGCCAGCTAGATGATTTGGGCTTTACTATTGAGCTTGAATTTTCTTTAAGATGGTGAATGGGCTGGGCACTGTTATGATTGAGCTTTTACAGTTGAGTGAAGATGGTGGTGAGATAGTGTAGTGGTTTTGCTTTTGTCGATTACCTTTCTTTCTTCTTTGATTATTATGTTTCTTAACACAACTCCCAAAAGAAAATCTTAACTATCTAAACCCAAAACACAATGAAAGGCAATAAAAAAACTCTTAATTTTTTTTTCTTTTTTTTACTCTTTCTCTCTTGATATTTCTAATTGATTCTTGATTGTTTTTAATTGATCTTAATAGGGTTTTTTTATAGACCTCTAATCCCAATTACAATAGGAAAATGAGTTTTCTTGGTTTGAATCTCCTAATCAACTTTAAACTTGGATTTTTAATCCAAGTCTACCTCTTAAACCAATTCTCTTTTATAGTCTTTTTTTAATTAGAGCACTTTCAATTCAACAACCTAATTAGAATTAAACCATCTTCAAGTTTTAGCAAAATAATTTCTTCTATTTTTTTAAAAATAATAATAATAACTCTAAATGAAATACAATACGAAAAATAAATAAAAAAATTTAAAACTTAATCCGAAGATATAAATTAACCTTAGACTAAATAAGGTGTTTATAGTAGCAATACCCGAAGCATGCTATAGAAAATCATAAAAGGATTATCAAAAGCCTAGCTATAGGTTTCTTCTTATATAGAGATATTCTTTATAAAAGTAGTTGAGATTAAGTGCTTTTAAGGTATATGAATGTAGCTGAAGCAAAGAGGATTCTTAAGAAGTGCATGATGAGGTTTGTGGGGCATATCTAAATGGTTATATGATGGCTATATAAATTATAAGGGTTGGCTATTATTGGTTGACATTGGAGAGTGATTGTATTGATTATGTAAAAAGATACCATAAATGTCAGATTTATGCTTATAAGATTCATGCTCTTTCATTAGCTTTGCATGTTTTGGCACTTCTATGGCCATTCTCTATGTGGGGCATAGATGTCATCAGTCCCATCACTCCAAAAGTCTTAAATGGGTATAGATTCATCTTTGCAATGATTGATTATTTCATGAAGTGGGTAGAAGCTACATTATATGCTAAGATAACCTAGTCAGTGATATGCAAGTTCATAAAAAAAGAGATAATATATAGATATGGGTTTCCAAAGATGATTATTTTTGGTAATGCCAAAAACTTGAACAGTAAAATGGTGAAACAAGTGTGCCCTCATTTCAAGATCCATCATCGTATTTCGACACCATGTCATCCGAAGATGAAAGAGGTAGTTAAAGCTACAAACATGATATCAAACGGATCTTGTAAAAAATTACTAATACTTACAAAGATTGGCATGAGAAGTTATCTTTTACCTTGCATGCTTACAAAATAATAGTTCGAATAATTACTGGGGCCACCCATTTTCATTAGTTTATGGAATAGAAGCTATGTTGCTAGTCAAAGTGAAAATTCCTTCATTGAGAGCTTGATGGAAGTTGAGCTAAAAAAAGCTGAATGGGTTCAAAATAGCTATGAGCAGTGGAACCTCATTAAAGAAAAAATACTTATAATACTTTAACCTGGCCAACTGCATCAAAAGAGAATAATGAAGGTGATGATAAGAAAATTCACCCTCATTGCATTTTAGAATGAGACTTAGTAATGAAAAGGATCCTTTTAAATCAATATGATAATCAAGAAAAATGGACATCAAATTAAGAAGACCCATTTGTGGTGGAAAAGGCATTTTTTGGTAGGGCATTGATTTTGGCAGAAATAGATGAAATGATTTGTTTACTCTAATAAATTTAGATGTTATGAAAAAACACTTTACTTAAAAAAATAAAAAAAATAAAAAATAAGAGAAAATATAGATATATCTAAGCTAAAAACCTAAAAAAAAATGACTTGGATATAAAAAAGAAGTATCATCAAGGATGACCTCACAACACAGGGGCAAATGTAGTTTGATGAATTTTGAAGAATCAAGGATATCATCTGGTTGAGTTTTGGAGAAAGAATTTGGGAATAATATGTTCATGATTATCTTGAAATCACTATTTAGGGGCTTTTTTTCCTACCTAAACACTTTTAGCACCATGCACTTTAGCTATTTCATGAAATGTGCTTTCTTTTCTTTGGAAATAACGCCTATCTATTCCTCTATCTCATTCGCTATCTTCATTCATCTTACAAATAAATAAGAGAAATGTGTGATTGCATTTTTGTTTGTCTTAAACTTAAAATGATGAAAAACCAGTAACATAAAATATTTGAGTATTACTTTTTAAAAGTTGACAAAGTTAGAAAACGATGAGAAAAGCATGACAAGATGTTGATGTTGCAGACTTCAGGAAAAATATTGTTGAAGAAGAATGCAATGGTCAGACATTAAGAACTGATTAGTCTTATGGCAATTGTTAAGAATTTTGATGATTAAAAAAAAAGGTAAGAAATTTTAAGAACCTTTTTACCACAATTAGAAGTGAATTACTTTGATTGCATTACATGCATTGCATCTAAAGCATTCAGTACATGTATCCATGAATAGTTAAGATCACAAGTTATGGCAAAAACAATGATTTTTCACTCCCTAATGAAAAATAAAATTTTGGTTTTTAGGTAAGGATAATGATAAAAAAAGAGACTTCAATCCTTAAAATAGAGAAATTTGCTTTTTCAAATATGAGATCTCAATTTTGAAAAAAGACGAAGAATTTTAAAGTCATTGAGCCTCTACTTAAATAAGCCTTAGAATTTTTAAAATTGTTGAACCTCTACTTAGAGAAGCATTTTTCAAGATAAGATTTTTAAAGTGGTTGAACCTTTGCTTAGATGAGCCTTTTTCAATTTGAGAATTTTAAAGTCGTAAAGCCTCTACTTAGAGAAGCCTTTTCAAAATGAGAATTTTTAAGTCGTTAAGCCTCTGCTTAAATGAGCCTTTTTCATGATGAGAATTTTTAAAGTCGTTGGGCCGTTGCTTAGAAAAGCTTTTCCAAAATGAGAATTTTTAAGTCGTTAAGCCTTTATTTAAAAGAACCTTTCGCATGATGAGAATTTTTAAAGTTATTAGGCCTATCCTTAGAAGAGCCATTTTTAAGATAAGAATTTTTAAAACTATTGAGCCTCTGATTATATGAGCTTTCTTTGTCAAGATTCATAAGTCTTTTGGAAAGAATATTTCAATTTTTCAAAAGTTGTCAAGTCTCTGCTTAAAGGAGCCTTTTAAATTTTTAAAAGTTGTCAAGCATCTGCTTAGAAGAACTCTTTAAAATTTTAAAAGTTGTTAAGCCTCTGCTCAAAAGAGCCATTTTATGTTTTTAAAAGTTGTCAAGCCTCAAGTAAGAGGAGCATTTTGATTTGATCTTTAAAGTTATTTAATCTCTTATAAGAAAAGCTTCTTGATGTACAAAAAAGAAAAAACTTTTGACTTCAAACAAAATTGTTCTCTTTCTCTTTATCCTATTCTTGACTCTCAATAATATGCAAAGAGAGATAGTTATAAACACCAAATTTGTTCAAGTTTGTTGAATTGGGTTTTTGACTTTAAATTCATGGGCTTGAACTTTTTAGCTAAGGCCCAATTTTTATTTCTTGGGCCTAGAGCCCAAAACACAGCAATGTAAAGGCCTCTTGTTTGCTATATTTTAATTTTGTTTAATTTTTTTAAAATTAAAAATTAATATTAAGTATAATAATAATAATAATTAAAAAAAAAAGATAGGGTTAGGCATGATGCCATACACGGCTCCTTACCCTGTCTTAACTACCAAACCTAATAATTTGAAACAACTATCCAAACTTACTTGCCCATTGAGACCTAGAGGACTTAGAAAAAAGGAAGATTGTGCCAAAAGAAAAAACAACAACCACAAAAAAAAAATGGAAACTGCTGTCAGAGAATACCCAAAAAAAAGAGTGAACCTTACTAAAAAACCCAAAAAAGACAAAAATCCCAAGCCATCGAAAAGCCAAACACAAAAATAAAAGAAAAAAAACCTAGTCCCCTGGGAAAGGGAAACCTAGAGCCATTAAACCTAAAAAAGACAAAAACAAAAAAAAGTTTGACCAAAAGTTGGAAGGTCAATCTAGGGTTTAAGATGCAATTTTAGGTGAAAAAGAGGTTGAATTTGGAAAAAAAAAAAGGGAAAAGAGATTTTGGGTTTTTTTTTTTTGGTTTTCCAATTACCAACACTGCCACCGACAACCACCGATGGTGAACTAGGCTGCAATCGACACGACAGACAGTGGTCAGTTTCTGGAATTGGCTGACCCCTTGGATTTTTTTGGTTGAAAGGTTTTTTGAGTTTTTTTTTTAGAGAAACGAGGAGAAATGATCTGAAAAAAAAAGGCTTTTATATTTAAGGCAATGGGTAAAACAGTTTTAACCCTTTTGGATCCGTAAGTCAACTTGCAGGGACCAGTTTTAGACCTGGCACCCCTTTCAACCCCCAATCGGTCTGGTTGAACCAATGTTGAATGAATCGTTGGCGAATCTGATTCAATTTTTTTTAATTTTCTAATTCAAATTTTTTAATATTATTTTATCATTTTAAGCTTTATTATTATTATTTATGCGTGTTTAAATTTTTAAATTTGCTAGAATAAATCTTTATTATTTTTTAATAGTAATAATGATAAAAATAAATAAATAAAATAAATCATGAAAAATAAAATTTAAATTTTTTATAATTTTAAATTTCATTAAAAAATTAAAATAAATCTTATAAAGTACTATAATAAAAAGAATAATTGAAGATAATAATATTAATAATAATAATAATGAAAAGTGATTTTAAAACTTTTGATAGTTTTAAATTTAAAAAAAAAGAATGGAAATTTTTGTCTGATGAGATTTTAAGGTACTCCGAATAGTAATACTTATAAAATCTCTAGGTGAGAAAATTTTTTTTAAATACTTCCAACATATTTGAGTATAAAAAGTTTTCAATACAATAAAATTTTCTTTTAAAAAAAACTAAAATAAGAATAAAAAATGGAACAAAAAACTTTACCTAATGATGGGATTTTAAGGCATTCCGAGTAGTGATGCCTTAAAACTCTATGTGGGGAAAAATATTTTAAATATTATCAATGCATTGGAATATCTATAAATAATTTTTTAATATGATAAAACTTTCTTCTTCCTTCAAAACAATAACAATAAATTACAAAAAACTAATAAATTCTTTTTAAAAAAATAAAATATGTGCATCAATATATTGTCATTTGCATCCATGATATAGTTTTTATGAAAAATAAATACAAGCCTCTAAAAATGAGATTTTAAGGTATTCCAAGAAACGATGCTTAAAAAATTGCTATGTGAGAAAAAACTTCTTTTAATGTTATTAATGTACTAGAACATTTTAAGAATTATTTCAATAAAATGGTTCAAATTTATTTTTCTTCAATAAAAAAGAATAACAATAAAAATAATAAAAAGATAATAATAAAAAACCAAAATTTTGATAGATAAAAGAAGTCAAGGAAATTATTTTTAAACACTAAAACTATGATCATTCTTGTCAATATTAAAGGATAACACGTAACTAATTGGTGCCATTTTAAACGAATGCTGTAAGAGTGTTAATTCTTTCTCACACATAACCAACTCCCATACCTAAACTATTTTGCAAACCCTAAATTATCTTTTTAATAAATTTTAATTAATTTTAAGATTCTATTAAAAGGATATATTTTAATGAGTGACCAATCACACCTAATCAAAAAAGAATGGTGGTGACTCAATTTTTTTCCTTTTCATTTTTAAATTCATTGGACAACTCTAACACCATTACGATAACAAATAGTGGAGTCTTTTTAACTCACAAATGAGGTTTAGATGATGACACATTTACCTTAATGTATATTTAAAAAATTAAAAAAATAAATTAAAAAAAATACATATGTCACCATTTTAACCTCACTTGTTGAGTTAAAAAATTTCACTATCAATGTGTCAAAAATTTATCATATAAAGACATTGTCATTTTCTTTTATTGGTTTTTAATTTTTTTCTACAAAGTATTCTCTTTTAGCTAAAGATTTAGTTCTTACTTTATAATTTATTCAAATATAATATATATAAGAAATTTATAAAGTAGACAACCATATGAGCTAGCATATTATAAACAATTTCATTATAAAATAGATTAAATTTAAATATGATGAAATTTAAATCTAAGATTTTAAAGTTTCAAAAACTTCTCTTAACATTAAGCCAAAGTTTTATTGGCAAAAATATATATATTGGCACTATTAACATCTAATCAAGAATTCTTCCATAGCTTAATCTTAACCTATGATAATTGGTTTTTGTCGATTTCATCCACCATATAAGGTTAAATTAGACCCATTAATGTCAATGGCACAAGCATTGGCATGAATTTATTTTCGTTACTAACTACTTTAATTCAATTTCCATATATAAATCCCTGATTGAACAACAACACTATGTTTGGTAAGAAAAAAAAAAGAACGAGAAAAAATAACTTCTTTTTTATGTTTTCTTTCATTTGGTATGAAAGAACATAAATGAATGAATTTATGATTTTTTTTCTTTTCAAATGTGAAATGAAAATATTCATTTAACTTAAATTAACAATTTTAATTTTAATATTTTTCTTTGTGTTTATTATGAACAATGAAAAATGGAAAAAAAAGAAGATAAAATTATAAACAAAATCATCAATTTAAGTTAAATAAGTGTTTTCCATTCTAATTTGAAACGGTTAGACTTAGAAAAAAAAAAAAGAATATGCAAATTCACTTATTTTCCTTCTTTTGTTTTTTTTCTTCTTGTCAAACTAAGGAAATGATAGAAAGAAAATAGTTTTTCTGTCTATATTCTATTCTTCTTTATTCTTTCTGTCCAATCAAATATAGTGATAATATATAACCCATGATCATAAATTTATAAATATATTGAAAGAATCCTTAATGAAATTACAAAATTACCCATCCTATTATTTGATAAGAAAATGACACATATCCAAATTGATTATTTTACGCTCATCATAATTACAAAAATATCCTTTCTTATAAATTGAATATTATGCTCTTACATTATAATTAGGAAAATACAAATTATTTACTATAATACCCTCATATGAAATTACGAAAATACCCATTCATTTATTATTAAATTACGAAAATAACCCTTCTTTTATTATTGATCAAAATTACTATAATATCTTCCTACCATAATTATGGAAATACATTTCTCTCATAATTGATCAAAATTACTATATTACACTTCCTACCATAATTCCAAAAATGCCCTTATGAATGCTTAATAGGAGGTTTACATGTGACATTTTGTTTTAAAATCAATAACATATATTAAAACAATCTCCTTGATAATTACTATAATATCCATTTGTTTATTTGACATAATATCAAAATTATTATAATCTCTTCCTACCATAATTACAAAAATGCCTTCCTACTATAATTGATCAAAATTACTACAAAGCCATTTTAGCATAATTACAAAATACCTTATCTACCATATTTGGCCAAAATTACTATAATGCCTTTCATACCATACTTACGAAAATGTTTTTCCTACCATAATTAACCAAAATTACTATAATACCCCTTATACCATAATTACATAAATGCTCTTATAAGTGCTTCATAAACAATTGACATTTGACATTTTGTTTAAAATTACTATAATGTCGTTATTAAATTACATGTTAAATTTTAACATAATACAAAATTAACCACATATGACATTACTAAATACCCTTGCTATTAAAATAAAAAATTAAATAATTTATATTTAAAATAAAAAATATTTAATCCTTAACATAGTAAGGACCGCACACTAGTGTATAAAAAGATAGACCTATAATGTAAAGTCTATATAAACCTCTCCTAGAGAACCTAAAGAGTAGCCAAGATTTCCATCTATTAACACCTAAATTTCTATCTACCTTCTAGTTTGGAAAAGGAAAAGGAAGAAAAATATGGGGGAAAGAGGAATGGGGTCAATGTTGATGCTTTGTTTGGTGTTGGGTCTTCTAATAGGGCAATCCACAGCTTCTTTCCAAAGCGGCTACAAGGGTTGCTTCATTTTATGTATTATTAACTCGAGAAATTCAATGCTCTCTTGCTCTATCAAGTGCCTCAAGAAATGTACCTCTCCTTTTGGCAATCTCCAAGACACACAATACTTCTACAAGCTTGGTTGTTCTACTTCCATGTGCATAAGTCTCAGCTCCAAACAAGATCCTAGTAAATCTACTTTCTCATATATCCTTTTAAATAAAAAAAATTTAAATGAAATGGTTACTTCATATCAATATATATTTTCTTATATATATCATGTCGCATAATCATATTATTAAAAAAATTAGTTATTTATTATATATCATATGTGATAATTAAATTGTGAATATTTATTTTAACAAATTCATACATGTGATATGCCATAAATTATTGATTTTTTCTAATAATATAATTATAAGACATGATTTAAATTAAAATAATATATAAAGTTGTGTAATAACCATTTCATACTTTGTCTTAACCGTTTCATACTTTATATATATATATATATAGAAAGACACAAATAAACATAAACTGATCAAGGTTTCTCTTTTCTTTTCCTTATTTCCTTATTAGGTGAAGGAAAAGTTGAAAGCTGCATTGATTCTTGCTCAAAGCCATGCACCACCAAGAACTAAGTCACTACAATATCTAAGAGATAATGTTTAGATTGTTAGTTATTTTAGGAGAAATTTTCCCTATTACAGATTACAAAGAATCACAACTAAAACCCTGGTAGTATATCATCCTAGGACATTTTTGTTATTTTTAATAAAAACAAATAAAGGGAAATTTTTTATATTAAAAATTATTTTAAATATCCCAATACTTTGGTGACATTTAAAATATTTAATATCCGAAAGATTCTTAAGAATCACTACTTAAAATTTTTTAAGAATCTCATTCTCAAAAATATTTTCCTTTTTTTAAAGAAATTATTAAATTATGATAAAAATAAATAAAATAAAATTTCCATTTTAGTAAATTAAAAAATTTATTTTTATTAATGCTAGTTTTTAAAGAAAGACATTTATTTTAGCAATTTCAAATTTAAATATACAAGTAAATATATAGGTCAATAAATAAATAACTTAATAATAATATATAAATGTCATAACATACAACTCCAAAAACTTATCATTAGATTCAAATAAAGAAGTCACCATCAATTTTTTTTGTTTAGATGTGACTAGCTACCTAATTAAATTTATGCCCTTTTAAACAGAAGTCCAAAACTTGACTCAAGTTCCCTAAAAGAGTATATTTTAATCTACCAAAACCACATGAGGTCCAAAAGTATAGTTACATGTAAAGAATGTTATAGCACCCCTACAACATCCATCCAAAGACCAATACCAAATGATTTTCTATTATCCAAACCCTTAAAACATTTAAAAATTTTACCAAACAATTTAATATTAGAAATTGTTCTTACAATTACTCAAATAATTAGGTAGCAAAAGAAGATTACTGTCATTCTTTGAAAAGGCTCCGTCATGGGATTTATTAAGTTTTAAAAAAAATTATTTCTTTCTAAAATCAATAAACTCTTCCAATAGTTTAGTAAAATTTTATTTTGAGATATATCTTCTAATAGTTTGGTAAGATTAATTCAAAATTTTTATTTTTTAAAGGATCATTAAACCTTCCAGTTGTTTCATCATATTTAATTTTAAGATTTCAAACCTCTAACAGTTTGATTGGATTAATCACAAAAATTTTATTTTCTTTATAAATGATCATTAAATCTTTCAATAGTTTGATAAAATTTAATTTTAAGATTTAAATCCTACAATAATTTCGTAGGATTAAAATAAAATTTATTTTTAATTCATAAAATCTTTCAATAGTTTGATAAGATTTTATTTCAAGTAAATCCTCCAATAGTTTGGTAGTAGTAATTTAAAATATTTTTAATTAATTAATTTTCAATTTTTTTATGAAATTCTCCAATAGTTTGGTACAATTCATCATTTTAAAATAATTTTTAAATTCATGAAAATTCTCTAATAATTTGATATGATTTTATGAGTTTAATTTCAAATTTCATTTTTTAACACATCAATTTTTTTCACTTTTTCATCAACAAATAAATAAATTTTCAATCTAAATAAGAATAAAACAAAAAAACCAAAATTAGGATTGTCAACCCGTGGTCAATGATGGTTCAAGTCAAACAAGTTTGGCAGTCAGAGGGGTTTTAAGTCGTCATAGGGAGGGTTGACACATGGTTTCGTGTGTGGATCCTCTTCTAAACAAAATGGCATGTTTTTGTTTGTCTATAAAAGGCCAAAATTTTCAACTTTTTCTCATTTTTCCTTTTTCACTTTCTCTATTTTCTTTTTATTTCAAACCCCCTCTTCTATGATTTTTGTCCAATACTACCGATCACTATGCTGCGTAGGTCACTATACCTCACTGTCGGTTAGCTTCTGTTTAATCCTAACATTTCACTGTTGTTTTCTTCTAACCTTTTATTTTACATGCTCTAACTAGATTTTCCAAAAACTCACAAGACTTTTATAAATTAGAGTCTAAAGTTGTGATGGTCAAATTTCATGATCAACTTCTTTGCCGCTTTGATGGTTGCTGCTTTCAAGTATATTCTTAACCTTGCCTTTCACTACCCCTTAACAAATTTTAAAAACTTCAAACCTCCTAGAAGTAGGTTAAACCAAAACTCAAAACATCTTTTTTTTTTACCTTTTTTTTCTTGATTTTTGTTGTCGTGGCTTAAGTGTTTGGTGCAGATGGCGACTGACAATGGAGATGGCTCAAGTGGTGAAGATTGGCATTTCAGTAGATAGCATGAAAGCTAGTGATTGGCTTCTTCTTTGGCCTTTTTTGTTTTTAGGTGTAGGTTGGCTATGATGATTAATGGTTGTGGCAAATTCAATAGGGGAATTTATAGTGAACCGTTTGCTTTTTTTAGAATGTGTTTGTGTTTTTTCTAGTCTTTTTGTTATGTGTAAGCTTTGAAAAGAATTAGATGAAAGAGGCCTCCATGATGGCTTTTGGAGTGGGGAAAGATTGAATGATGGTGTTAGGCTAAGTGATGATGGGAATAAGCTACTAAGGTATGGTCATGGTTGAAGCTAGATTCTAATTTACGTATGAGTTGAGATTATTTGCGTTAAAAGTTGTTTATGTGACTTTATGTGCTTGTGTGCTTTCTTTTTGTATCACCTAAAGCTACTGATGACTAATGGTGATTATGGTTTTTTAGTAGTAGGTGGTGGAGACTATGCAGCACAGGTGGATTGATGTTGATGTGGGAGTTAGAGCTAATGGTTCAAATATGGCAATGGTGGACTAATGGTGATGTGCAACAGTGTTGAAGATGGCAAGAGGTTGATGAAGGTTCGTTTAAGGGCAGATAGGGTAACTGTGAGCTAGGTTGAACACTTTTAACTTCAACTTCTCTTTTTTTTTTTCAAATCATCCAAATCAATGACCTGGATTAGTTTTGAAACTTTCTCCCTAAATACTGGATTAATATAACTTTGGAAATGAGTTGGGCAATAATAGATTGCATTTTTAGGCATAGGCCCTAGGGAAATTTACTTGTATCCTTTGAGAAAGTTGGCCTTGATAAGGGTTGAATCCTAAAGGGTACAGAGGATCAATTACATCCTGTATTTAATGCTCTAGCTAACTTAGAGCTTCTTCCATATCTTTTTATTTATTCAATTTATTTAGGGCTTCTAAGATTTTATTCAACTCCCCCATAAGATCTTTTGGGGCTTTTTCTATCTTGTCAAAATGATTGAAATTTTCCTACTCCAACTATTTGGCTTAGACTCTAGTGTTGTATTGATAATGAATGGTGTTCTTAGGCAGTGGAGCTATCCTTGAATCTTATGTACTACAATTAGCATGCACATAATAAAATGTTTATGCTAGAGTTTTTAATATTAACCTAACTTGTTTAAAAATCCTATACGCATAAGTGAATAAATGCATTGAATGCTTGACACAAAAAATTATGATATATAAACACATGATTATGTACACAATAATGTATGAATGGGTAAATGAATGCATGTATTGATGTTTGTCATATTATAGTGCATTGATGAATACATATGTTAGTGATGCTAGATTCAAATACAACACACAATATACAACAACTTAACAATAAATAAAAGATAAAATGAAGCTTAAACAGTTCACTCATAAGTCCTAACAATGGTTACATTCTAACAAAGGGAACACATGGCTATAACCTAAGGTTGGTTTCTTATGTTTTACTATATGTGATTTGGGTTAACTTTAAAGGTTACCAAATTGTTCCTCACATCATTGTCCTTCACAAACTAGTAAGGCAATCCAATCCTTGCCCATTATAAGTTATAAGTGAAAAAGGTTTAATTTGAGTGAGAGTGTTTCGCTAGCCTAGGCAAAGACATGAAATCTCATGAACGCATAGGTACTTTACTTTATTCTAAAGGACAGAGCTTGGCTATATAGCTCATGTTATGCAAATACAAGTGAATGATAGAATATAGGATAATTAGAAACATATAAAACATTCAAAGAAAATTTCTTAATTTTAACTTAGGCTTTGGACACAAGTTTATTGGCCTAACTCTCGGCATCCCCAATGGAGTCACCAAACTATAATAACTTCTAGATCCATGGACCTATCACTAAACACAACCATCGTAGTCACCACTAATCTTTTTTATATAGGTGTGATTGGTTACCTAATTGAATTTGTCCCATTTTTAAAAAATGCCCTAAGCTTGACTTAGGTATCTTTAAAAGGTAGATTCATATCTATGAAACCATGACTAGGTCTAGAAGTACAATTACATGAGATGAAGGTTATAGTAGCACCACATTGCCTACCTAAAGGATGGTACCAGTTTGATTTCGTGTTATCCAAAAGCTTTAAAATGTGTTTGTAATTTACTTAGTAAATTTAATATTGAAAGTTGTTCTTAAAATTACCCCAATTATTTGCTAGTAATTTGAGATAATTTTCTCACCTCTAGACCATTTATGGAGACTCATGTTCCACTTTAAAAAGGCTCCATTGTTTGATTCATTAATATAATTATTTTGAAAATAATTAATAAAATCCTCTAATCATTTGGTAGGATTTTTATTTGCATATCCCCCAATCGTTTGGTGAGAACTTAATTTGAAAACCTTATTTATAGAAATTTTAAAAATAAAGGTCATTAAATCCTTCAATAGTTTGGTAAAATTTAATAGAATTTGAATTCTCCAAACATTTGATAAGATTGAAAAATTATTTTTTCTTTAAAATTCATTATGAAATTCTCCAATCGTTCGGTAGAATTCATAATTTGATATTTAAATACTATAATTATTTGACATGATGAAAAATTATTTTTTAAAATTCAATATCAAATTCTCCAATAGTTTGGTAGAATTTTTAATTTAAAGATTTCTAAACCTATAAAAATCCTCCAATCATTTGGTAAGATATCATGAATTAATTTTTTTAAAAATTATATTATTATTATGTTATATATTTTAAAACATCCAAAACCAATAGCATAAAATAAAATAGAAGTAAATAAATATTATACCAATTGGACTAGGTCAAAGTCGAAATCCAAAATAAATTGAGCTTGGAATGGCCTAACAAAATTTTGACCAAGCTTGAAAGAGGAAGGCCTACTAGATGATTTGGACTTTACTATTGAGCTTGAATTTTCTTTAAGATGGTGAATGGGCTAGGCACTGCTGCAATTGAGCTCTTGCAGTGGAGTGTAGATGGTGGTGAGATAGTGCAATGGTTTTGCTTTTATCAATTACTTTTTCTTTCTTTTCTAATTATTGTGTTCCTCAACACAGAACTCCCAAAAAACAATCTTAATTATCTAAACCCAAAACACAAGAAAAGGTTATAAAAAAAACTCTTAATTTTTTTGCTTTTTTTTTACTCTTTCTCTCTTGATATTTCTAATTGATTCTTAATTGTTTTTAATTGATCCTAATGGGGTTTTTTACAAGCCTCTAATCCCAATTACAATAGGAAAATGAGTTTTCTTGGTTTGAATCTCCTAATCAACTTTAAACATGGATTTTAATTCAAATCTACCTCTCAAACCAATTCTCTTTTACTATTTTTTTTTAATTAGAACACTTTCAATTCAATAACCCAATTAGAATTAAACCATTTTCAAGTTTCAGCAAAATAATTCTTTCCCCTATTTTTTAAATAATAATAATAACTCTAAATGAAATATAATACCAAAAATAAATTAAAAAAATTTAAAACCTAATTCAAAGATATAAATTAACCCTGGACTAAATAAGGTGTCTACAGCAATAATACCCGAAACATGTAATAGAAAATGATAAAAGGATTATCAGAAGCCTAGCTATGGGTTTTTTTTACGGAGATATTCTTTATAAAAAGGGTCAAGATTAGGTGCTTTTAAGGTATATGAATGCAGCTGAAGCAAAGATGATTCTTAAGAAGTGCTTGATGATGTTTGTGGGGCACAAGCAAATGGTTATATGATGGTTATATAAATTATAAGGGTTGGCTATTATTGGTTGACAATGGAGAGTAATTGTATTGATCATGAAAGAAGATACCATAATGTTAGATTTATGCTGATAAGATTTATGCTCTTTCATCTGCTTTATACGTTTTCGCTCTTTTATGGCCATTCTTTATGTGAGGCATAGATATCATCGGTCCCATCACTCCAAAAGTCTCAAATAGGTATAGATTCATCATTGTAATGATTGATTATTTCATTAAATGGGTAGAAGCTGTATTGTACGTTAACATGACCCAATTGGTGGTATGGAAGTTCATAAAAAAAGAGATAATATGTAGATATGGGCTTTCAAAGATGATTATTTTTAGTAATGCCAGTAAAATGATGAAACAAGTGTGCCCTCAATTCAATATCCATCATCGTAATTCGACACCATATTATCCAAAGATGAATGAGGTAGTTGAAGCTACAAATAAGATATCAAAAAGATCCTATAAAAGATTACTAATACTTACAAAGATTAGCATAAAAAGCTGCATTTCGCCTTGCATGCTTACACAACATCAGTTTGAACATTTATTGAGGCCACCCTATTTTCATTAGTTTATTGAACAGAAGCTATGTTGCTAGTTGAAGTGAAAATTCCTTAATTGAGAGCTTGATGGAAGTTGAGCTAAAAAAAACTTAATGGGTTCAAAATAGCTATGAGCAGTTTAACCTCATTAAAGAAAAAATACTTACAATACTTTGCCATTGCCAACTGCATCTAAAGATAATGATTAGGGTGATGATAAGAAAATTCACCCTCATCACTTTTGAGAAGAAGACTTAGTACAGAAAAGGATCTTTTTAAATCAATACAATAATCAAGAAAAATGGACATCAAATTGAGAAAGCCCATATATGGTGAAGAAGGCATTTTTTGATAGGGCATTGATTTTGGTAGAAATAGATGAAAATGATTTTCCTACTCCAATAAATTTAGATGCTATGAAAAGACACTTTGCTTAAAAAATAAAAAAATAAAAAAATAAAAAATAAGAGAAAATATGGATATATCTAAGCTAAAAACCTAAAAAGACAGCTTGGATATAAAAAAAAGTATCATTAGGAGATGACCTCACAACACAAGGGCAAATGTAGTTTGATGAATTTTGAAGAATCAAGGATATCATTTGGTTGAGTTTTGGAGAAAGAATTTGGGAATAATATGTTCACGATTATCTTGTAATCATTATTTTGGTGCTTTTGTTCCTATCCAAACACTTTTATTGCCATGCACTTTATCTATTTGATAAAATGTGTTTTTTTTTCTTTAGAAGTATGTCGATCTATTCCTCTATCTCATTCGTTATCTTCATTTATCTCACAAATGAATAGGAGAAACCTATGATTGTGTTTTTGTTTGTCTTGAACTTAAAATGATGAAAAACTAGTAACATGAAATATCTGAGTATTACTTTTTAAAAGTTGATAAAGGTAGAAAATGACGAGAAAAGCATGACAAGACGTTGATATCACAGACTTCGGGAAAAATATTGTTGAGGAAGAATGCAATGGTCAAACATTAAGAACAGATTGGTCCTATGACAATTATTAAGAATTTTGATGATCAAAACAAAAAGGCAAGAAATTTTAAGAACCTTTTTACCATAATTAGAAGTGAATAACTCTGATTACATTACATGTATTACATCTAGAGCATTCAATACATGCATCCATGAATAGTTAAGATCATAAGTTATGATAAGGATAGGGATTTTTTACTCCCTAATAAAAAATAAAATTTTGGTTTTCGGGTAAGGATAATAATCAAAGAAGAGACTTCAATCCTCAACAAAAAGAAATTTGCTTTTTCAAAAATGAGATCTCAATTTCAAAAAAAGATAAAAAATTTTAAAGTCATTGAACCTCTACTTTAATAAGCCTTTTTCAAAATGAAAATGTTTAAAATCATTGAGCCTCTACTTAGAGAAGCCTTTTTTAAGATGAGATTTTCAAAATGATTGAACCTCTGCTTAGATGGGCTTTTTTCAATATGAAAATTTTAAAGTCGTAAAACCTCTACTTAAAGGAGCCTTTTCAAAATGAAAATTTTAAAGTCGTTAAGCCTTCTACTTAAATGAGCCTTTTCCATAATGAGAATTTTTAAAGTCATTGGGCCTTTGCTTAGAAAAGCCATTTCAAAATGGGAATTTTTAAGTCATTAAGCACTATTTAAAAGAGCCTTTCACATGATAAAAATTTTTAAAGTTATTAAGCTTCTCTTTAAAAGAGCCTTTTCAAGATAAGAATTTTTAAAACTATTAAGCCTTTGCTTAAAGGAGCTTTCTTTGTCAAGATTCATAAGTCTTTTGGGAAGAATATTTCAATTTTTCAAAAATTGTCAAGTTTTTGTTTAAAGTAGCCTTTTAAATTTTTAAAATTTGTCAAGCATTTGCTTAGAGGAACCTTTTAAATTTTTAAAAGTTATTGAGCCTCTGTTCAAAAGAGCCATTTTATATTTTTGAAAGTTGTCGAGCCTCTAGTAAAAGGAGCATTTCAATTTGATCTTTAAAATTATTCAATCTCTAATGAGAAAAGCTTCTTGATGTGTAGAAAAAGAGAAAAAACTTTTGACTTCAAACAAAATTATTATCTTTGTCTTTATCCTATATTGATCCTCAATAATGTGCAAAGAAAAACTATTGTAGACACTAAATTTGTCCAGGTTTGTTGAATTGGGTTTTTTATTTTAAATTCGTGGGCTTGAATTTTTTAGCTAAGACCCAATTTTTATTTCTTGGGTCTAGAGCTTAAGACATGACCCATGTGAAGGCCTTTTGTTTGGCCTATTTTATTTTTGTTTAATTTTATTAAAATTAATAATTAAATATTAGTATAATGATAATAATAATAATAAAAAAGGATAAGGTTAGGTATGGTGCCATACACGGTACCATACCCTATCCTAACTATCAAACCCACTCATTTGAAACAATTGTCCAAACTTACTTGCCCCTTGAGACCCAGAGGACTTAGAAAAAAAGGAGATCGTGCCAAAAGAAAAACCAACCATAAAAAAAAAAGAGTGGAAACCATTGTTAGAGAATACCCCAAAAAGAAAAGTGAAACTCTGCTAGAAAAACAAAAAAAAATAAAATCCCAAGCCAATGAAAAGCCAAACACAAAAATTAAAGAAAAAAAACAAAGTCCCTTAGGAATGGGAAACCTAAGGCCATTAAACCTAGAAAAGACAAAAAAAGAAAATAAAAAAAATGTTTGACCAAAAGTTGGAAGGTAAATCTAAGGTTTAAGATACAATTTTAGGTGAAAAAGAGGATGGATCTAGGAATAATAGGGGAAGAGGAGATTTTGGTTTTTTTGTTTTTGGTTCTTTGATGACCGACACTGCCGCCAGCAACCACCGACAGTGAACCAAGCCATGACTGGCACGATAGACAATGATCTATTTATGGAAGTAATCGACCCCATGGATTTTTTTAGTTAAAAGGTTTTTTCAGTTTTTTTTTTTTTTTTTTGGAGAAACGAGGAGAAATGATTTGAAAAAAAAATGGCTTTTATATTTAAGGCAATGGGTAAAATAGTTTTTTTGAATTCGTGCGTCAACCCGTAAGTACTAGCATTAGACCCGGCTCCCCTTTCAACCCCCAATCGGTCTGGTTGAACCGATGTTGATCGGATCGTTAACCAATCCAATTCAATTTTTTAATATTATTTTTATCATTTTGAGTTTTATTATTATTATTATTTATACATGTTTAAATTTTTAAATTTGCTAGAATAAATATTTGTTGTATTTTAAAAATAATAATCATAAAAATGAAAATAGAAATAAATAAAAATAAATAATGAAGAATAAAGTTTAAATTTTTTATAATTTTAAATTTCATTAAAAAAATTAAAATAAAATCTTATAAAGTACTATAATAAAAAGAATAACTAAAGATAATAATAATAATAACAATAACAAAAATGAAAATTGATTTTAAAAGTTTTGATAATTTTAAATTCAAAAAAAGAATATTAATAAAAAAATAATTAAAATATTAAAAAAGCGTAGGAATGAAAATTTTTGTCCAATGAGATTTTAAAGTACTCCGATAGCGATACTTATGAATCTCTATGTGAGATAATTTTTTTAAATACTACCAATGTATTTGAGTATTTATAAAAAGTTTTCAATACAATAAATTTTTTTAAAAAAATAACTAAAATAAGAATACAAAATGGAACAAAAAATTTCGCCTGATGATGGGATTTTAAGTATTCCAAGTAACGATGCCTTAAAATCTTCAGGTAAGAAAATTTTTTTAAAATACTATCAATGTATTGGAATGTCTATAAATAATTTTTTAATATGATAAAACTTTCTTTTTCCTTCAAAAAAATAGCAATAAATTAAAAAACTAATAAATTTTGTTAAAAAAATAAAATGTGTGCATCAATATATTGTCATTTGCATGCATGATATAGTTTTTATGAAAAATAAATACAAGCCTTTGAAGATCAGATTCTAAGGTATTCCAAGAAACGATACTTAAGAAATCTCTAGGTGAGAAAAAAATTCTTTTAATGTTATCAACTCACTGGAATATTTTAAGAATTATTTCAATAAAAGGGTTCAAATTTATTTTTCTCGAATAAAAAAGAATAACCATAAAAAATAAAAAGATAATAATAAAAAAACCAAAATTTTGATAGTTAAAAGAAGTCAAGGAAATTAATTTTCAACACTAAAACTATGATCATTCTTGTTAAGATTAAAAGATAACACATAACTAATTGGTACTATTTTAAACGGATGTTAAGAGGGTGTTAATTCTTCCCCATGCATAACCAACTCCCATACCTAAACTATTTTGCAGACCTTAAAATTATTTTTTCAATAAATTTTAATTAATTTTAAGATTCTATTAAAAGGATATGCTTTAATGAGTGACCAATTACACCTAGTCAAAAAAGAATGGTGGTGACACTATTTTTTTTCCCTTTCGTTTTTAAATTCATCAGACAACTCCAAAACCATTACGATAACCAATAATGGAGTTTTTTTAACTCCACAAATGGGGTCAAGATGATAACACATTAACCTTAATGTCTATTTAAAAAAATAAAAAAACCTAATTAAAAAAAATACTTATGTCACCATTTTAACCTCACTTGTTGAGTTAAAAAATTTCACTATCAATGTGTCAAAAATTTATCATATAAAGACATTGTTGTTTTCTTTTATTGGTTTTTAATTTCTTTCTATAAGGTATTCACTTTTACCTAAAGATTTAGTTCTTACTTTATAATGTATTCAAATATAATATATATTAGAAATTTATAAAATCGACAACCATAAGAGCTATCATATTATAAATAATTTCATTATAAAATAGATTAAATTTACATATGATGAAATTTAAATCTAAGATTTCAAAATTTCAAAACCTTCTCTTAACATTAAGCCAAAGTTTTATTAGCAAAAATATATATATTGGCACTATTAACATCTAATCAAGAATTCTTCTATAGCTTAATCTTAACCTATGATAATTGGTTTTTGTCGATTTCATCAGCCATTTAAGGTTAAATTAGACCCACTGATGTCAATGGCACAATCATTTGCATGAATTTATTTTTGTTACTAACTACTTTAATTCAATTTCCATATATGGGCACACATATAACGAAGCATAGATTTTATCCTATATATGAAACAAACGTATTAAATCCCTGATGGAACAACAACATTTTGTTTGGTAAGAAAAAAAAATGTGAAAATAAAAACTTTTTTTTACCTTTTCTTTCATTCGCTATGAAGGAACATAAATGAATGAATTTACATTTTTTTTCTTTTCAAATGTAAATTGAAAATATTCATTTAACTTAAATTAACAATTTTAATTTTAATATTTTTCTTTGCGTTTATTATGAACAATGAAAAGTGGAAAAAAATAAAGATATAATTATAAACAAAATCATCAATTTAAGTTAAAGAAGTGTTTTCCTTCTAATTTGAAAGGGTTAGACTTAGAAAAAAAATGCATATTCACTTATTTTCCTTCTTTTGTTTTTTTCCTTCTTATCAAACTAAGGAAATGATAGAAAGTAGATAGTTTTTCCATATTCTATTCTTCTTTATTCTTTCTATCCTATCAAATATAGGGATAATATATAACCCATGATCACAAATTTATACATATATTGAAAAGAATCCTTAATGAAATTATAAAATTACCCTTCTTATTATTTGATAAGAAAATGACACATATCCAAATTGATTATTTTGTGCTCATAATAATTACGAAATATCCCTTCTTATAAACTGACTATTATGCTTTTATATTATAATTAGGAAAATACAAATTATTTACTATAATACCCTAATATCATAATTATGAAAATACCCATTCATTTATTATTGAATTACGAAAATACCCTTTCTTTTAATATTGATCAAAATTACTATAATATCCTCTTACCATAATTATTGAAATACCTTTCTCTCATAATTGATCAAAATTACTATATTAACACTTCTACCATAACTACGAAAATGCCCTTATGATGCTAATAAGAAGTTACATGTACATTTTTTTTAAAATCAATAACATATATTAAACAATCTCCTTGATAATTACTATAATAATCCATTGTTTAATTTGACATAATATCAAAATATATAATGCCTTTCTACCATAATACAAAATGCTTCCTACTATAATTGCTTGAAATTATTATGAAGCCATCTTACCATAATTAAAAATACCTTATCTACCATATTTGGCCAAAATTACTATAATGCCTCTCATACCATACTTATGAAAATGTTTTTCCTACCATAATTAATCAAAATTACTATAATGCCCCTTATACCATAATTACGTAAATGCTCTTATAAGTGTTTCATAAAAAATTAACATGTGACATTTTGTTTTAAAATTACTATAATTTCTTTATTAAATTACATATTAAATTTTAACATAATATAAAATTAACCACATATTACATTACTAAAATACCCTTACTATTAAAATAAAAAAATTAAATAATTTATATTTAAAATAAAAAATACTTAATCCCTAACATAGTTGGGACCGCACACTAGTGTATAAAAAATAGACCTATAATAAAGTCTATATAAACCTTTCATAGATAACTTAAAGAGCAACCAAGATTTCTATCTATTAACATCTAAATTTCTATCTACCTTCTAGTTTGGAAAAGGAAAGGGAAGAAAAATATGAGGGAAAGAGGAATGAGGTCAATCTTGATGGTTTGTTTAGTGTTTGGTCTTCTAGTAGGGCAATCCACAGCTTTTTTCCAAAGTTGTTACAAAGGTTGCTTTGTTTTGTGTATTATTACCCCAAGAAATTCAGCGCTCTCTTGCTCTGTCAAGTGCCTCAAGAAATGTACCTCTCCTTTTGGCAATCTCCAAGACACACAATACTTCTGCAAGCTTGGTTGTTCTACTTCTATGTGCACAAGTCTTAGCTCCAAACAAGATCCTGGTAAATCTACTTTTTCATATATCTTTTTAAATAAAAAAAATTGAATGAAATGGTTGCTTCATATCAATATATATATTTTCTCATATAAATCATGTCGCATAATCATATTATTAAAAAAATTAGTTATTATTATATATCATATATGATAATTAAATTCTGAATATTTATTCTAACAAATTCATACATGTGATATTTTCTAATTATATAATTATAAACATGATTTGAATCAAAATAATAGATAAAGATGTACAATAACCATTCCATACTTTATATATATATATATATAAAGACACAAATAAGCATAAATTGATCAAGGTTTTTCTTTTCTTTTCTTTATTTCCTTATTAGGTGAAGGAAAAGTTGAAAGCTGCGTTGATTCTTGCTCAAAGACATGCGCCACCAAGAACTAAGTCACTGTAATATCTAAGAGATAGTGTTTAGATTGTGATGTTTTTGATTAGTCAAATGAATAATTGATCAAATGGAAGGAGCAAAGGGTCCAATCCAAAGTTCCTATAAATTTGCCTTACAAATTAAGACCATGTATTTGTAACTTGGCCCTATAAATTTAATAAAAGTTTAATTTCACATTTTATATATAATTTTTTGTCAAGTGGGAAAAGGTAAACTTAAGAAGATTTTACATTTTTTGTACAAATAACTAACAATTACTTTGCTATGTTTGGGAATGTGAATTTGAAAACTTTTAATTTTATTGTTATATAAATTGAAAGGATGAAATACATATAAATTCGTACAAGTTTATCAAATTCACTATTACATAGAGATTGAACAAATTCATGAAATTAAAAATAATCATAAAAATCATCTTCTTATATGTATTTTATCGTACAAATTATATAAAAATTGAAATAAATTTTATTTTAAATTCGAGGCATAATCGATGTTGCTTTTTACTTTTGACCAAATGGAAGGAACCAAGGGTCCTATCCAAAGTTCCTAGAAATTTGCCTTGCAAATTGAGACCATGAATTTGTAACTTGGCCCCAAACTTTAATAAAAGTTTAGTTTCATATTTTATATTATTTTTTGTCAGGTGCAAAAAGGTAAATTGAAGAAGATTTTACATTTTTTTATGCAAATAACTAACAATTACTTTGTCATGTTTGGGAATATGAATTTGAAAAATTTTAACTTTATTTGTTTTATAAATTCAAAGGATGAAATACACATAAATTTATATAAGTATTTCAAATTCACAATTAAATAGAGATCCAACAAATTCATGAAAATAAAAATAATCATAAAAAAGATGTTTATGCATGTGTTTTATCATACAAACTATATTAAATTTGAAATAAATTTTATTTTAATATATATATTTTTATACAAATCATACCGCATAATCATATTATTAAGAACATTAACTATTTATTATATATCATATCTAATAACTAAAATGTGAATATTTATTTTAATAAATTCATACATGTAATATATCATAAATTTTTTTTTCTAATAATATAATTATAAGACATGATTTGAATTGAAATTATATATAAAGATGTGCAATAACCATTTCATACTTTGGCTTAACCGTTTCGTATTATATATATATATAGACACACACACAAATGAGCATAAACTGATCAAGGTTTTTCTTTTCTTTTCTTTAATTCATTATTAGCTAAAGAAAAAGTTGAAAGCTGCGTTGATTCTTGCTCAGAGACACGCGCCAACAAGAACTAAGTCACTACAATATGTACACTGAAATTTATATGTACACTTGGTACGAATCTATATAAGGAATATACGCCAATAATGCTTTTTCTTTTTCCTCAAATGAATGAGCTGTACTTTACTTATGTATATTTTGATCTTATCTTTTATTTCTTTTAGATATTGATGTGTATCCCTTATATATATAGTACTTAGATAAATACAAAATTCCCTACTCAATCAAAAATGAAATGCGAATTGTTTTAGTGGTCATGGACACAATAACCAATTGTTTATCATATATATGTTTTATTAATATAAAATTTTATAGCTAATGACTGAGTTATTTTAATGGTAAGGAGGAAATTTTAAAATATTGAAATCTTAAGTTCAAATTTCATTTTGATAGGGTTAAGTGTTATTTTTTAAAATTTAATGGATAAATTTATTTTGACTTTAATAGAAGATATTATTAAATAATTTATCTTTTGAGAATTTAATATAATTTACACCTTGGCCAAGTAAAGTGGCCTATAGAAGGAATTCTTCTTCTCATAGATTTTTTTTCTTCGTACAAAAATGCTGCAACTGTGGGATATGTGTAAAGTTTTCGGTAGTAGGATATTATTAATTTTGAATTGATTTGTATTTTGAAATAATAAAATATTAAATTAAATAAGTTTAATTAAAATTTTTTAAAAATATTTATTTGGTATCGTGCTTAAATTTTATTATTTTAGATATTAAATAAGTATCATTTCTTTCAAAATTGTTATTTGATTTAAAAATATTTTTAAAAAATTATAGAAGTTTGGTTTTAATGTTTATCTTAATACAAATTTTTAAGATTGACAACTAATTAAAAAATATTTTTAAGTTAAAACAAATTTTTGTTTATATTTTTGTATTTTTCAAACTAAAAATATTCTTTAAAAATTATTTATTTGAATTTAAATAAAAATCTAATTGTTGTTTTAAAGTAAATTAGATAAAAGCTCATGCTTTGTTATGGGAGTATGATAAAAATGTATTGAACATATATAAATGTTTCGATATTAAAGAACAAAAAGGAGAAAAAAATTTTGTTAATTTTTGTTGCTATGATATGTATAATATTTCATATATTTTGATAAAAAAAATTAAACTTAATATATATTATATTTCATAAATTGTAAGTACATTTTTTGTTCATTCTTATGCTACATTATGAGCATTGTGTTTTTAATGAATCATGAGATCATATATAATTTTTCAATTTATTACAAAATATAATTTTTTTTGTAATAATATTTAAAAAAGAAAAAAAGGAAAAGTAACTAAATTTTTATTTTTTTTTTATAAATTTATATTATATTTATTTATTTTTATTTTATTATAAATAAAAAATTATCAAAATTCAAAACCCATAAAATTTTACCCAATTAGAAACCTAAATCATACAAATACTAATGTGTTTTTTTCTAAATTCAATTCAACCTCCACTTACCATATCTAGAGATAGTGACGGGTCGAATCGGGGTGGGCTTTTGCTCGCTACTAACCTGACCCAACTTTATATCTATAAAACTTGAACTCGACCCGACCTAAAGAATTTTTATTTTTTTCATACCCGAACCCAATCTAACCCGATATTACATAAATTATACCCGACTTGATCCAACTCAAAATTAATAAAATATTTTTTAAAATATAAAATATTATTTTTAATATAAAGTATTATTTTTAAATATAAAATATTATTTTTTAATATAAATATAAAATTATATAAATAATTAAATAATTAAAAATAATTATATATATTTCGGGTCGAATCGAGTCAGATTTGCCTAAAACCCGACCCCAACCCCCTAACCCGACCCTAACTTTTCTCTATTATTATCCAACCCGACCTAACCTAACTGGACCCGAAACTCGATTTTCAAAAAAAAAAACTGACCTTATAAGATCAGGTCGGTTTAAAACCCCCAAGAGTGGGTTGAGTTGCCAACCCTAACCATATCTCAATCTAATCAAACCTTAATACACCATTATTTACCAAATCCAATAATTTATTTCACATTTTTATTAACCAATAGTTAATCAATTTAGTAAGAAGAGTGCACAAAGGCCAAAACATTTTGGAATGCTACCCGACATGAAATGATCAAAGGCTTATAAAAAATGATCAACCCTTTAGCCTACAACAGCTAAAATTTGAATCAAATTCATGATATAGCATTGATCCCCATATGAGCAAGATCGATTCCTAACACCTTGGCAACCTTAAATAACTAGTTTTTAAGGAAACAATAGCTTTTTTTGTCATCAACTCAATTCCCACAACTCCAAACTTATTTTAACTATAAAAACGGATTCTTCTAACACCCATGAAGTGAAGAAACAACAACCTAAAAGCATTCAATTCATCTTTTAGGAAAACCAAAAGCATAAAGAAAGCTCTTAAAGTTTTAATTCTTCCAATTCTTGTATCTAAAATATATTTGTTCTTCATTTATCATTCGTTGCAGTTCATTAGGCAAACACCTAAACACTTAACCTTTGAGAGGTATTCTATATTTTGCAAATTATTTCGTGATCAAAGAGGATTTTTGAGTCAATGAGTGAAGTATTCTCTTAATTTCTTAACTTGTACTCATTTATCGTCATTATTGTCTTAAACCTTTAAATCATTATTTTGTCAAAAACATTATCTTTTATTCAATTAACATATTTTTTAATTTATGTATTTTATTTTCATATATATTATTTGAAATAATCTTATAAAAAATAATTAAAATTTCAAAAATAAACAAAAATTATATCTCAAACTTTGAGTTAGACCCAAAATCTTATGCACCAAGAGTGCAGTTGGCCTTGATATGGGCTGGCCATCCCATTACTATTTGTTTTTTTCCTTTTTGTTTCTCATATTATCAAAACTACATTATTTAGACCAACTAATAAAAACCTAATCCTAAACCCTAGCTATAAAACCATTTTTTTAGTATTTCTCTTTTATCAATATCAACTAATAGCCACTCTTTTTTTCCTCAACATTTGCTTTATTTTGGCTGTCGACACTTGCACCACCACGCACATTGATTTTATCTACGATTGCTCTTTTTTTTTCCTTCACTTTTTCTTCCCTTTTCTTCTCACAACCTTTTTCACTCCTCAATATATTAATGCCATCCCAGTGGTGTTCAAACATAAGGTTGTCTGTGGTTTCTCTTTTCTTTTTGTTTTCTTTTTCATTTCCATTCCCCTTCTTTTTCTTTACCCTATCTTCACTTCACTCTTTTCTTTTTTCAAAAGAAAATTTAGTTTTGCCTTTCCAATTGTCCCTATTTCGATTTACTTTTTATTTAAATTTTATTTTGGTTAAATTTGATATAGGGTTATGTAATTTTTGTTTGACTTTTTTTATGTGTGTGTTTTTTTAGTTTCTTTGTTGAGATTATATTTGAGTTTAATTTATAGTTTGTATTTTGATTTTATAACGTTTTATTTGAAAATTTTAGAGAATTTTTGCTTGAAATTTTGAAAAATCTATTGTTTTATATGTTCATTTCTATTATTATTACCATTGTTGCCATAACCATTGTAAATGGCAGAAAAGTGGCCATGGCTTTCTACATTCTTTACCTTTTCCCATTTTTCTCATCTCTCTTTCTCTCTCTCTTTTCAAATTTCTTTACCCCTTTCTCAAACTTTCCACATAAGTCAATTTCACAAAAACTTTATAATACCCTCAACAGCTGAAAAAAAAAAGTATCTTTCTTATCTTTTTTGGATAACTGTCACATTAAGATGAGCTTGTAGATAAAAATATATAAGAGATATTAGGTTAAATATTTCATTTTTCTTTTATAGATATTTATATTATCATAGTATTTCCAACGATGGTGAATTTTTTTTATTAATGATTATATGGGGTCATAATGATTTTGTTAAAAAATGTGACTGCTAGACGATTTTTAAAAAAATAAGGTAGTCGTCACTAATATTTTTGTTTAGATGAGATTAGTCACCTAAGAAACTAACTTTTTAATAAAGTTTTAAAATTATTTAAAATTTATTAAAAAAATTTTGAGTCTACAAAAAACAAAGTCATGGTCGGGAGTATGGTTAAGCATAGGAACGATTAGCACTCTTATAATGCCTGTTAAGAAACAATACTAATTAAACATTTGTTATTCTTTTAGCCTTCATATAAATAGTCTTAAGTTTAATATTTAAAAATAATTCCTTAATTTATTTTGTTTCAAAAATATTTTTCATTTCTTTATCAATTTTATTTGTTTGAAAAATCAACAAGTACGTTATATATTGAAAAATTCTCTCAATATTCCAATACTTTAGTAATCTTAGGAGAAATTTTCTCTTTTACAGATTTATAAAGAATCACAACTTAAACCCCGGTAGTATATCATTCTAAGACATTTTTGTTCATTTTCAAAATTCATATTCATACACAAATATAGATTAAAAAAATATGATGCTTATGAATCAATTTATACAAGATTACTTTTTATAGTTTTATAAAAAAGTTATTTTTTCTTATTTTTAATAAAAACAAATAACAGGAAATTTTTTATATTAAAAATTATTTTAAATATCTCAATACTTTGGTGACATTTAAAATATTTAATCTCTGAAAGATTCTTAAAAATCACTACTTAAACTTTTTTAATAATCTCATCCTCAAAAATATTTTCCCTTTTTTTAATGAAATTCTTAAATTATGCTAAAAATAAATAAAATAAATTTTCCATTTTAGTAAGTTAAAAAATTTATTTTTATTAACACTAGTTTTTAAAAAAACACATATTTATTTTAGCAATTTAAAATTTAAATATACAAGTAAATACATAGGTCAATAAATAAATAACTTAATAATAACATATAAATGCCATAACATACAACTCCAAAAACTTATCATTAGACACAAATGAAGAAGTCAACATCAATCTTTTTTTGTTTAGGTGTGATTCACTACCTAATTAAATCTATGCCCTTTTAAACAGAAGTCCAAAACTTGACTCAAGTTCCCCAAAAGTGTATATTTTAATCTACCAAAACCACATAAGGTCTAGAAGTATAGTTACATGTAAAGAATGTTATAGCACCCCCACAACATTTATCTAAAGACTGATACCAAATGATTTTCTATTATCCAAAACCTTAAAACATCTTAAAATTTTACCAAATAATTTAATATTAGAAATTGTTCTTACAATTACTTAAATAATTTGGTAGCAAATTAAGAATATTTCCTCACCGTAAGAAAATTCAAAGAGATTATTGTCATTCTTTGTAGAGACTCTGTCATGGGATTCATTAAATTTTCAAAAAAAACTTATTTCTTTCTAAAATCAATAAAACCCTCCAATAGTTTAGTAAAATTTTATTTTGAGATATATCTTTTAATAGTTTGGTAAGATTAATTCAAAATTTTTATTTTTTAAAAGATCATTAAACACTCCACTAGTTTAGTAAGATTTAATTTGTAGATTTAAAACCTCAATAGTTTGATAGGATTAATCTCAAAAATTTTATTTTCTTTATAAAAGATCACTAAATCTTTCAATAGTTTGATAAAATTTAATTTTAAGATTTAAATCCTCCAATAATTTGGTAAGATTAAAATAAAATTTATTTTTAATTCATAAAATCTTTCAATAGTTTGATAAGATTTTAGTTCGAGTAAATCCTCTAATAGTTTCGTAATATTAATTCAAAATATTTTTAATTAATAATTTTAAATTTTTTATGAAATTTTTCAATAGTTTGGTACGATTCATAATTTTAAAATAATTTTTAAATTTATGAAAATTCTCCAATAATTTTATATGATTTTATGAGTTTAATTTCAAATTTTATTTTTTAACACATCAATTTTTTTAACTTTTTCATCAACGAATAAATAAATTTCCAATCCAAATAAAATTAAAACAAAAAAATACCAAAATTAGGACTGTCAACCTTTGGTCAATGATGGTTCAAGTCAAACTAGTTTGGCAATCAAAGGAGTTTTAGGTCGTGATAAGGAGGGTTGACACATGGTTTCACGCACAAATCCTCTTCTAAACAAAATGACATGTTTTTGTTTGTCTATAAAAGGCCAAAATTTTCAACTTTTTCTCATTTTTCCTTTTCACTTTCTCTATCTTCTTTTTATTTCAAACACTCTCTTCTATGATTTTTGTCCAATACTACTAGTCGCTGTGCCACATAGGTCACTATACCTCACTATTGGTTAACTTCTATTTAATCCTAAAATTTCACCGTTGTTTTCTTCTGACCTCTTATTTTACATGCTCTAACTAGATTTTCCAAAAACTCACAAGATTTTTATAAATTAGAGTATAAAGTTGTCATGGTCAAATTTCAAGATCAACTTCTTTGCCGCTTTGATGGTTGCTGCTTTCAAGTATATTCTTAACCTTGCCTTTCATTACCCCTTAACAAATTTTAAAAACTTAAAACCTCCTAGAAGTAGGATAAACCAAAACCCAAAAAATCTTTTTTTTTGTTTTTAGTTTACTTTTTTTTTGCATTTTTTTCTTAGATTGGTGTTATTGTGGCTTATGTGTTTGAGGCAGATGGCGATTGAAAATGAAGATGGCTCTAGTGGTAAAGACCGGCATCTCAATGGATGCATGAAGGTTGGTGATTGACATCATCTTTGGCTTTTTTTATTTTTAGGTGTAGGTTGGCTATGATGATTAATGGTTGTGGCAGATTCAATAAGGGAATTTGTAGTGAACCTTTTGCTTATTTTAGAATGTGTTTGTGTTTTTCCTAGTCATTTTGTTACATGTAAGCTTTAAAGAGAATTAGATGAAAGAGGCCTCTATAATGGCTTTTGGAGTGGGGAAAGATTGAATGATGGTGTTGGGCTAAGTGATGATGGCAATAAGCTATTAAGGTGTGGTCATGATTGAAGCTAGATTCTACCTTATGTATAGTATGATCATGGTTGAAGCTAGATTCTACCATATGTATGAGTTGAGAGTATTTTCGTTAAAAGTTGTTTATGTGACTTTATGTGCTTGTATGCTTGCTTTTTGTATCACATAAAGCTACTGACGACTAATGGTGATTATGGTTTGTTAGTAGTAGGTGGTGGAGACTATGTCGGCACGGGCGGATTGGTGTTGATATAGGAGTTAGAGGTAATGGTTCAAATATGGCAGTGGTGGACTAATGGTGATGTGCAACAGTGTTGAAGTTGGCAAGAGGATAATGAAGGTTTATGTAAATGAAGATAGAGGTAATCGTGAGCTAGGTTGAACATTTTTAACTTCAACTTCTTTTTTTTTTTTAATCTTCTAGATCAAGGACCTAGATTAGTTCTAAAGCTTTTTCCCCAAATACTGGATTAATATAACTTTGGAAATGACCTTGGGTAGTAATAGATTGCATTCTTGGGGATAGGCCCTAGGGAAATTTGCTTGTACTCTTTAAGAAGGTTGGCCTTGATAAGGGTTGAATCTTGGAGGGTACAGAGGATCAATTACATCATACACTGAATGCTCTAGCTAACTTGGAGCTTCTTTCATCTCTTTTCCTTTATTCAATTTATTTAAGGCTTCTAAGAGTTTATTCAACTCTCTTTCAGGTCTTCTAGGACTCTTTCTATATTGTCAAAATGATTGAAATTTTCTTGTTCCAAGTATTTGGCTTAGACTCTAGTGTTGTATTGATGGTGAGTGGTGTTCTTGGACGGTGGAGCTATCCTTAAATCTTATGTAATACAATTAGCATGCACATAATAAAATATTTATGCCAGAGTTTTCAAAATTAACCTAACTTGTTTAAAAATCCTATACACATAAATGAATAAATGCATTGAATGCTTAACATAACAAATTATGATATATAAACACATGATTGTATACACAATAATGTATGAATGGGTAAATGAATGCATGTACTGATATTTATCATATTATGGTGCATTGATGAATACATATGTTAGTGATGCTAGATTAGAATACAATACACAACATACAACAACTTAACAATAAATAAGAGATAAAATAAAGCACAAAAAGTTCACTCATATGCCCAAACAAGGGTTATATTCTAACAAAGGGTACACATAGCTTTAACCTAAGGTTGGTTTCTTATGTTTTACTACATGTGGATTGGGTTAACTCTAAAGGTTTTCAAATTGTTCCTCACATCATTGTCCATCACAAACTAGTAAAGCAATCCAATCCTTACCCATTATAAGTTACAAGTAGAAAGGGTTAAATTTGAGTGAGAGCGTTTCGCTAGCCTAGGCAAAGACATGAAATCTCATGAAAGCATAGGTACTTTACTCTTTTCTAAGGGACGGAGCTTGGGTATAGAGCTCATGTTATGCAGATGCAAGTGAATGACAAAATATGGGATAATTAGAAATAGATAAAACATTCAAAGAAAAATTCTTAATTTTAACTTAGGCTTTAGATAACATAAGTTTATTGGCCTAACTCTTAGCATCCCCAATGGAGTCGCTAAACTATCATAACATCTAGATCCATGGACCTATCACTAAACACAACTATAGCAATTACCACCAATCTTTTTATATAGGTGTGATTGGTTACCTAATTGAATTTGCCCCATTTTAAAAAAATACCCTAAGCTTGACTTAGATATCTTTAAAAGGTAGATTCATATCTACGAAACCATGATTAGGTCTAGGAGTATAGTTACATGTGAAGAAGGTTATAGCATCTCCACATTACCTACCTAAAGGATGAAATAATGATTTCATATTATCCAAAAGCTTCAAAATGTGTTTGTAATTTACTTAGTAAATTTAATCTTGAAAATTGTTCTTAAAATTACTCCAATTGTTTGGTAGTAATTTGAGATAATTTTTTCACCTTAGGAGAAATCATGGAGACTCGTGTTCCACTTTAAAGATGCTCCATCATTTGATTCATTAATATAATTATTTTGAAAATAATTAATAAAATCTTCTAATCGTTTGGTGTGATTTTTATTTGCATATCCCCCAATCGTTTGGTGAGAACTTTATTTGAAAACCTTCTTTATGAAAATTTTAAAAATTAAGGCCATTAAATCCTCTAATAGTTTTGTAAAATTTAATAGAATTTTGAATTCTTCAATCATTTGGTAGGATTAAAAAATTATTTTTTCTTTAAAATTCACTTTGAAATTCTCTAATCGTTTGGTAGAATTCATAATTTGATATTTAAATACTCTAATCATTTGACATGATGAAAAATTATTTTTTAAAATTTACAATGAAATTATCCAATAGTTTGATAGAATTTATAATTTAAAGATTTCTAAACCTATAAAAATCCTTGAATCATTTGTAAGATATCATAAATTAATTTTTTTTAAAATATTATTATTATTTTATATATTTTAAAACATCCATAGCAATAGCATAAAATAAATAAAAGAAAATAAATATCATACTAATTCGACTAGGTCAAAGTCGAAATCCAAAATAAATTGAGGCCTAACAAAATTCTAACCAAGCTTGAAAGAGAAAGGCCAGCTAGATGATTTGGACATTACTATTAAGCTTGAATTTTCTTCAAAATGGTGAATGGGCTAGGCATTATTGCAATTGAGCTCTTGCAGTGGAATGAAAATGGCGATGAGATAGTGCAGTGATTTTGCTTTTGTCGATTACTTTTTCTTTTTTCTCTGATTATTGTGTTCCTCAACACAAAACTCCAAAAAGAAAATGTTATTTATCTAAACCTAAAACACAAGAAAAGGCTCTAAAAAACTCTTAATTATTTTGGTTTTTTTTACTCTTTCTCTCTTGATATTTTCAATTGATTGTTGATTGTTTTTAATTGATCCTAATAGGGTTTTTTTAAAGGCTTCTAATCCCAATTGCAATAGGAAAATGAGTTTTCTTGGTTTGAATCTCCTAATCAACTTTAAAATTGGATTTTTAATCTAAATTTACCTCTAAAACCAATTCTCTTTTATAGTCTTTTTTTAATTATAAAAAAGTAGCTAAATCACTAGCAATAGAGGCATTAAATAAAAATAGTAAGGATAATATCTTATGTGTTGTAGTTTGTGTCAAAGGGCAAACGAAAACTAAATGCAATAGAAGAATAGTTCCTCGATTGCATAAGATTCGAATCAATGAGCAAACACCATTTATCTAGTAAAAAAAGCAGTAAAAAACCAAAAAAATTTATTTTTGATCTTGTAATTTTGAGATTTATTCAAACTATAATTTTTTATCTCTTGTTCTAACCTTGTTTTGCCATTAAATGAACAATAAGATATGAAAAGTCTAAGTAGACTTATAATTGTAATAGGAATTTATAGGCATGTAATTGAATCAAAAAATTTTTTTAAAAAAAACATGATTAAAACCATAATAATAAAGTCAAAATCTAAAAGGATAAATTACAAACTAAATTTATATATGAAAACAAGGAAAATACAATAAATTAATAAAAAAATCTTACATTTTTACCTTTCATTTTTACCCATTTTTCTTAGGAACCAAATTAGTCTCTAGCAAATTAAAAAAAAAAATGAACAAAATAAAGAATACAAAAAATTTTTGACTAACCACTTGAAAACCACCTCTCTCTTCTTTCTTGCTAGCCAACAAACTTTCTTCCCTTTTTGGCTTTTTTTTTACCTCTATTTCTTTTTCTAGCTGCTAAACTCCTAACTTTTTCTCTTTTTTATTTTCTTTGGTTTTTCTATTTTGCTTCCTTTTTTTTCCAACTTTTCTTAAATTTTCCTCTATTTTTCCTTCTTTCTCTTTCTTCTTCTAATATTCCTTTCCCCTTCCACCTTCACATCTCCTTTCTCTTCCATTTCTTCTTTTTCATTTTTCTTTCTCTTGAATCTTCTTTAATCTCTTAAGATTTTTTACAATAAAAATTTAATAATATCCTTAACAAAATAAAAATTTTCTTCTATGTTCTAACATGGATAATTGTTGCACGAAAATGAGCTAGGAGACAAAAACATATGGTAATTAGACATGAATTTAATTTATTAATTTTAATTATTTTTATAAATTGAAAATTTATGAATAGGATGATAAAACTAATTAGGTCATGAGGGTCTACATGTCATAACATCTTAGTCAACTGGATCACAAGTACAAAATAGAGTAACTGTCAATCTTTTTAAATTAGGTGTCCTAAGCTTTACTGAACGTTCTTAAAAAAATAAAATTTGGCCTTTTAAATAAAATTAAATTTGAGAGTTTGATTATATATGGGAAAAGTTTTAATATCCTTACAATGCTCATCCCAAAATGGTAATAATTTTATTCTAGGACTAGGCTTAACTAAATAATCTTTTACTCTTAATTTTTTTTAATTTTTGATTTTGATACCTAATATTTATTTTTTAAAAGTAAATAAAAATCCTCTTTTAGCATGAAATTTCCTCAAAATCCTACTAAAACATTTGGTAAAATTGAAAAAAAAAAATTCACTTAGGATTTTTCGAGAAAATCATCGCTTGTGTTTTTGTTTTAATTCCATCATATGAGAAAGTTTTTACTCACTATATAAATTTATTAAAGTCATTTTTAGAGAAATAAATAAATATGTTTTTATTGAAAAATTTCTCCAAAATCTTCCTAACTCTATTGGTAAGATTGAAAAAAATTTCCTTATCTAAGAATTTTAAGAAAATCACTATTTGTGTTTTCATTTTAATATATAAATTTATTAAAGTCATTTTTAAAGAAATAAATAAGAATATTTTTATTAGAAAATGTATACAAAATCTTTCCAACTCTCTTAGTAAAAATGAAGAAAAGTTCTTTATCTATGAATTCTCTAAAAAATCACCACTTATGTTTTCCTCTTAATTAAGAATTTTTACTTACAATTAAAGTTTATATATTAACTATTAAATTTAGGGTAAATTTCATCTAGGTCTTTTAATTTTGAATATAATTCAACATAAATCCATTAGTTTAAAAAATTGACAACTTGTCACAAACTTTTCAATTTTACAGTACAAGTAGGTCATTCGATAAGTGATTTGTTAATTATTTCATTAAAAAACTCCTTTAACGATCATTTTACCCTTAAAAAAATCAATATTATCAAATACTCACATAAAGTAATGTTTTATATTAATAAATTATTTTTATTTTTTTCTCAAAGTATACTAAACTATTAATAACAAAAAAATTTTAAATATAACACACAAAAACAAAACTTACAATTATAAATCCATTAATATGTAAATATATGTATAACAAAATAAATATATTAAGCATGTACTATTATTTTGACATATAAAAATTTAAAAAAATGAAAAATAACTATGAAAAAAGTTTGGTTAAAAAAAAAAGATTATGATTGGATTTTTTAAATTCGATTTAGTTATTATAATACTCGTGTGTGTGTGTGTATATTAAACTTAAATCTATAGGTTTATGAAATATAATGATGACAAACTTAAATTGACAATTTTTATAATAATTAAGCCTAAGTTAAAGGGGTTAATATTTAAATACAAACAATTTGGTTATTTTATATCAAATAGATTTATAGAATAAAAATAATATATAAATATAATAAATTTAGGTTTAAGAGGTAATTTTGTATTTACTTAAATTTTATTAATGGAGTTAAAAACTTTGAGGTAGGTTGTTTTTTTTTAAATTAATAGATTTGTATTAAATTATATTCAAAATTGAAGGTTTTAGATGAAATTACTCTTAAATTAATTATGAAAAGTAAATAAAAATTATTTTGTTAAAAATTTCCAAAAGATTATGTGAAGACTTTTGACGGCATTATTTTGAAAAAATTCCTTAAAAAAAAATAAAATAAAAAAAAAAGCTCCTTGTTGCCAAAACAGCTTACAGGTAAGAAAACTGTTGGCTGCGCTGACATGGCAGAATATTCCAAATTCTTTAATGCTATAAAAAACGCAGAGTCCGGTTTGTGCCACCAAAAGATTTTTTTTTTTTTCACAAGACTAAAAAATACAGAATTTAATTTTAAAGAAAGAAAAAAAATTGAAAAAAAAAACATTTTCTCTCTCGCGAAAAGTCTACACTTCCTCTCTCTAAAAAAGTCTGCAAAATTTCGCAGATATAAAGAGAGAGAGCTTAAAGCATTTTAGCTTTCCTTCTTTTTCTTTTTTTTTCAGGTTAATGGCGGTTATCCGGTATCGCTGCAGCCGTTGAAAACGGTATGTGTAATTAAAAAAATTCTTATAGATCTAATTATTTATTTTGAGGATCAAATCATGCAATACTCTGAATCTAGGACTTTGGCTTTGGATCTGATGTCCTTATGTTTCTTAGGGAGGCTCCTTTATGTTCCGTCGTTTTATTGATGAAATGTCGGAAATGAGAATTGTTTGGAACCTGAGAAAATTGAAATTTAGTAGTTGTTAGTCTAACTCGGATTATCTTTTTCTCGTTCATTGATTCCTATTTTTGCTATCGTAATCATTCATGGAGGTCCAAAAATGGGAAGAAAACCAAAAAAAAAAAAAAAAAAACGAGAAAAATATCATGATTCATGAATGTTGAACTGAGATTATGCAGTTTAAGTTGAATTACTATTGTTATTGTTTATGCCAATGCGAAACAATATATTGTTGGATTCTTGCAAACAGGTGGGTTAAAAAATAGAAATTCTACTTTATTTTTGACTAACCATTAGCTTCTAATGGCATTTCATTGTTAATGCAATGGAGGACAGTGAGTCGGTTAATTGGAGATTAGATAACATTTTGGTGGTCTTGTAGGAGGATGTTTGAATACTTTAGGTTGAGGCTTTGATTGGTGGGAATGATGGAAAATTTTTAATCTAATCATTATGTTTTATTATCACCTTTCAACTTTTTAGCTTAACCACTGGATTCAAACTTTATCCTTCTCTCCGCTTCCCACCCCCCTAACCAAGCAAAGCTTGAATTGGCATTTTAGGCGATTTGTTGACAGTAATTTGAGATTTTTTAAAAATATTTTTTGATTAAATATTAATTTTCAGTAGAATACATGAGTCTTATTTTCTTCCTTCCAGATCTTTTAGTCTAAGTAATTATTTTCCACCTTTTCTTGGGTTTGGGTTTTTTATTTATTTACAATCATAAGTAGGGTCTTTTGCTGCTTAATATTGAGTAAAAGAAAAGTGAGCATAACTACAAATGTTAGATTTTCTTCTGAGCAGTGTAGAGTACTTCCATGGTCTCATTGCTAGGCCTATGGACCTAGAATTTTGGGCTCCTCTATATTTCTTTCCAAAACAAGGCACTGTATTGAAAGTATACCCCCCTATTTTCCAAAAAGCAAAAGGTATAATCTCCTTGCCCTTGTGCATAGGGCTAGAACCTAGTGTTTTGCTAGTATTTAACATCTTCCTTTTGCTTAGAATAAAAAAATAAAAATTAATGATTTTTTTATTACTTCTGAATTTATTAGCTATCACTATATGAAGGACTTTGTTGTGAATTTAGAACCACTTTTCTATTTATATGGCTAAAAGTGGCTTATTCATTAGTTAGATATTGTATTACTTCATCAAAATGTTTGTAGTTTGTGCTTGGTCCAAATTTATCTAACTCCAAATGTTGGAAATTTGTGTCTGTTTTCCTATTTTATCAAGTTTTCACTACTAATTGTTTGATTTGACCTTTATGCAGGAATATCAACTGGTGTCTAAAAATCCTTGGCCTGAATATGAATAATTTTTACTGGATCTAGAAATTTGGAGGAAAAGCCAGAGTAGAAGCTATTGAACCTAGAATACATCAGCTGTTATTTTAAAGACCCATAACATCTCAGGTGAATTCATAGTCTTTCTCTGGACAAACTAAATCATTAAAAATTCAGCAACCAAGTTCAGGGGGTGATTTGCCCTATACTGGGGAGTATAACTCTTTTCCTGTTGTTCGGAGGGTGAATTCTACCAGCACCACGATGATGGGAGATGATGTCGAGAATGGTAATCTGGGGCCTTACCAAGATAGGCCAAGGACATTTCCTAACATGCGTAGCAAACCCTATACCCCCTTGGTAAGGACCTTATGTTTGTCTCAGAATGTAGTTGTTAGTTTTGGAGTATGCATTTTGAGTTTTCGGCTAATGTCTTTTTTCTTTCTTTCTCATTTTCCCTTTTTCTTGATGTAGTAATTCATTTTGATCCTGCATTTGTTGTGACCTATACCTGGTTTAACTATTTTGGGAAAACAGGAATTAGCTTGGCATGAATTAACGATGTCAAGTGTCTTATTGACCACTGTTGGTCATCATTTTGCCCAATTTCAATATGCAGTGGCATAGGAATAATTGAATAATGCTTTATATTATTTGTGTTTTACCTATATACTTTCAGTAAGCTGAGATATTTAATTATTACCCATTTTGCCCAATTTCAATCTGCAGTGGCATTGGTATAATGCTTTATATTATTTATATTTAACCTACATACTTTCAGTAAGCTGAGATATTTAATTATTACCCATTTTGCCCAATTTCAATCTGCAGTGGCATTGGTATAATGCTTTATATTATTTATATTTTACCTATATACTTTCAGTAAGCTGAGATATTACCAGCAATGTTTTGAAGACTTCCTTGGCGAGAATGCTCATTCTAGCATTTCTCTAGGACAATTGGTATTTCGAATTCCTGTTATGAAATCCACAAAATTATATCCTAATTCTTATTGCCATATTACTTCCTTTTCAACTGCAACTAAGATCCTTGATTGTTGTCTTGTATATATATGTCTGTGTGTGTGTGTGTCAACCTGTTTCTGGTGTTATGGCACTTGACATAAGGTGCCATTTCCTTGTTGTGGTGTTCTGGAATTTAACATGATAGAAACACATCCTTGCTTAGAATTTTCTGGTCTTAGCAATAAAAATGGAAAAGAAGTTTAGCTTGAGATTCAGAGAGACTGTTGAATTGATGCGAATGGCAGTTTGACTAGTACTGGTAGAGTTGTACAAACAAGTTAATAAAATGTGCAGCTGAGTATTTTTGTCAGAAAAATAACCAGTGATGCCAGCCCTATAGGTGGGATTTTATGGAGAATCATGTTATTTTTCATTGCTATTTTCATGTTTGGCTAGGCATATGTTTAATCTTTCTCTCTCCTTCTGGCTTGTAGGACACACTTTTTCTCCTCATTATGCTTACTTTAATTAACTAATTCCTTTGTGCAGATTTTTCGAATTCTTATGGGAATGAATGTTCGTGTTCTTGTTATACTTCTCCTTTTGGGCTTTGGATATGTCTTTTATGTTGGAGCAAGTACTTCTCCAATCATTGTTTTTGTCTTCTCAGTTTGCATCATCAGCTTCCTTTTGTCAATATATCTTGCAAAGTGGGTACTTTCAAAGGATGAAGGGCCTCCAGAGATGGCTCAGGTAAATTTCTCTGAAAAAGAAAATTTCCCTCATAATATCAAGCTCTTTTTATGCTCCTAGAATAATTTTAATGAATGCTTCTCTAGATAATTTTTTCTTTTATAACTATCAATTCCTTCAACTTGCTGGTTTTTAAGTTAGTAAATTTTATGGAGACATTTGCTATGATATTTACTTTATCTTTTCAAACAATTCTTCAAATTTCAAACCAAATATGATGACATTGATCATATGATTGCATTGAATGTACTGCAATATTTAGATACTAAGTTTAGTTTGGGAAAGAAAAGAAATGGACAACACGCTGCGTCTTTGGACATCATGAAGTTTGCCAATATACAAAATGTTTGGTTTGTTGCTATCAAATTTAGCATGGCTTTGATTTCTAGTTGCAGTAGCTTTTAATATGGATACTGGACTTATATACTGGACTTACTGGCTCAGTAATTATGAACATGATATGATATGCTTGGTACGTGGTTAAAGGACATTATGCTTTTTTAAATTTAGCTACCATTCGAAGTGCACTATTCATGCAGAATATTGCTGTTTGGCTGTTAAATAACTGACTGTAAAGGGGGAAGATGGATAAGCAAAACCAAAGCTTTCTTCTCAAATCAGTTATTAAAATATTTTGTTGGAGAATTTAGTAATAAGTGCTTTATCTAACTGTTTGTTTTATTGTTGTTATATTTACTTTTTATATTTATACCATCATTAATTATTAAGTTTTCAATGTTTCTCCAAATTAAAAATGTTTTTTATACCTTGAGATTGTATTTGGAACTGTTAATTAGAAAGTTTTATTGTCAATGCCTGATAAATTTTTGCTTGTTTAATTTAAAATCAATCATATCCAAATAAAACAAAATTTTCAGAAAGTTTTTTTGTACAATTCAGGTTTGCAGGTAGTTTAATTGGTGCAGAACAAGAATGTTCTCCATCATTAATTTTTGTGATGAAGCCTTATGTCAAATTCTAACATAGAACAAGAAAAATCTAGGCTTTCTTCATTGTTTGAATTTGGAACAAAGAGAAATTTTAAAGGCTAAGAATACTATGTTTCTTACTGCTTTGTCACATTTTAAATATATTGGTCAAAGGGAAGTAGGCTTCCCTCATTGTTTATCATCTTTTTGTTAATCCTTAAAATGCTACTAAGAACTTATTATTTGTTAGCTACCTCCTTATCACTTTACTGAGCTTATCACTTTTTCTTTCTAGATATCAGAGGCTATACGTGATGGAGCAGAGGGATTCTTCAGGACACAGTATGGTACTATCTCCAAGATGGCATTGTTGCTAGCACTAGTGATTCTTAGCATATATTTATTTCGCAATACAACTCCTCAACAAGAATCTTCAGGCCTAGGAAGGTGATGATATATATGAACAATATGTAAAAACACATTCCACTTCCTTTTCTTTAGGTGACAAATTTTTTATTCCTTTACTTGCTGCTGCAGGGCAACATCTGCATATATCACTGTTGCTGCATTTCTTTTGGGGGCTTTATGTTCAGGTGTCACTGGGTATGTTGGGATGTGGGTATCAGTTCGTGCAAATGTCCGAGTCTCAAGTGCTGCAAGACGGTCTGCAAGAGAGGCATTGCAGGTTGTATCCCTGTCATTTCATATTATTCTGGATGCTTGCAGATTTGAATACTAAGTGCAAAAGTGACATGCAGATAGCTGTCCGTGCTGGTGGTTTTTCTGCCTTGGTGGTCGTTGGTATGGCTGTGATTGGTATAGCCATCCTTTATGCAACATTTTATGTTTGGTTGGGTGTGGATTCACCTGGTTCAATGAAGGTTACAGATTGTATGTAATTAATTTCCTCTTTCTTTAATTGATTTGAATCAATGCATTTTACGCAGATGAATCTTCCTATTGCATGGTTCCTATCTTTTTCTACATACAGTGGTATATTGAGAACATCTTGAGATTTCTTGAATGTTCATCTTCCCTAGGTGAAATTTGATAAGACTATAAGCATGACTCTGTTGGTTCTGTTTTTTCCATATTGATGGAAGTAGGTAGTAATTAGTTGTCTTAGCCATCTAAGATAGGTCATTGTCTTATAAATTCATCAAGAGTGACCATTAGGCTTAGAATAGCTAAGAGTTGGGTTTTAGTTATATTTGTCAGTGGCTTTTAGTATGGACTTCTTTATGGTAGTTGTTGATTGCCTACATTTTTCCTAATGAATGAAGGTAGCATTTGATATCATTTTCAAAATCTCCATGGTAATTTAATCATTGAGGTGATCTTATTAGCAAGGTGATTTTATCACTTACGATTTGTAATTGCTTTATTTGTTTAATAATAAGTAATTCTTAGAAATTATAATTCACTGGATATGCTATTCTTAAAAATAGAATATTATTTTTAAAAGTACCAAAATAACCATGCGTATTGTAAATTTGTAATAGTTATACAAGTTAATAATTTCAATTTTGTTTAAAGATAATAATTTGTAAAATATTAGTAATAGTTTATTTAAATTAGCAAAAATATTTTATTTATTAAATTAACAAAAAATATTTATTGATAGATAAATTAATTTTTATAATATAAATTATGTAAAAAAGTTGAATTAGAAAATAAAACTAATTTATTAAAATCATAACAAAAGAGAAATAAAAAGATTATATATATAACATTAAAAAGTTAAAAGAAAGCACACAAATTGTTTTTGAATTTGTTACAATGAATATTAGTTTGAAAATATAAAAATTTATAATATAAATAATTAAAATTGAGAAGAAGTAAGTTTTTAATTCACATATTAAATGGGTAATATTGACTGTTGTTAAATTTACTTATCACTTCACCTCAGTGATAATTGTTTTCCATCCTTTTGAAAGGAAATTAGATCATCTAGTGATCTGATCACTTTTGATGATTCAAGATCACCACCACGTAGGATCACCGAATGCTTACCAAACACGGTGATCTAATCATTATGTTTAGATCACCATGGTTTTTGGGGTAAGCACCCTGTACCAAACATCGTCAAAATGAATAGTGCAGATGAACATTGTATGAATTTCTAACAAAATACAAAACTATGGAGAAAGGTGGTAGGATTGGACATTCCTTAGAATTGGAATAAAAACGTGCTACAAGAAGACAATATTCTTGATGATGATGATGTAACTGTACTAAATTCTTTGATGTTCTGTGTAGAAGTACTATATTCTTGCCAAAGTTAATGACTTGAGTTGCTCTCTCTCTCTTTCTCTCTCTCTCTCTCTCTCTCTCTCTCTCTTTAATTTCTTGATTTGAGTTAGAATGACTGTAGAAACCTTGAATCTTTCTATCAATTTAATTTTACCAAATATTGTATGTTTTGGAAAAATCTGTCTCACGTGTCTGCTTTGAAACCTATTGCTATATGATTTAATATCTTATGTATAATATTATTGTGTTTTGGTAACATGTTATTCTTGATTCTTGACATATTGTTGCTAATATTTATTCCTTATTTGCTTTTTGTTTCTGAATTTCTGTGTTTCTTTCGCAATACAGTTCATATTGTTTAATTTTGTCTCAAATGGTGAACTGTTTTGATTTAGAAATTCAAGTGCTATCTTGGCTGCAATAATGAACTGATCTGTGTATGTATATTTGCCTGTATGTTGGGTTGTATGCATGCATGGCTGAATCTGATTTGAGGCTGTTTGATTCTGTGTGCACCTCAAGCTAGCATTATCATGTGTTTCAGAATCATTGGTACTGATGATACCTTGGTTGATTTCTTTTGTTTTCTTTCAGTGCCTCTTCTTCTGGTGGGATATGGTTTTGGAGCTTCATTTGTTGCCCTGTTTGCTCAGTTGGGTGGTGGGATATATACAAAAGCAGCTGATGTTGGGGCAGATCTTGTTGGAAAAGTAGAACAGGGGATACCTGAAGATGATCCTAGAAACCCGGCTGTAATTGCAGATTTGGTACCTTTATTTTCAACTTCATTCAATTCCTTACTATGGGTCAATGCTTAAGATATGACTAATCATTTGGAGTCTGCTGTAACATGGTTTTATTCCCCTCATATTTATATATTATTAGTTTAGTTTTGAGTTGAAAAATGTGAATGTAAAGCTTGTGCATATTTCATTTAATTTCCTGTTTTCATATGCTGAAAATTTTTTCTCATTTATGCACTGGACTGAAGGTTTATAGTTGTAGTAGTTGAAAGTAATGGTGTGCATTGTTTCGAAGCTGTTTTTTAAAAGGAATTGTGATTTTGTTAAAGATTTAATTATGATAGCACAACTGTATGTGAGTTATAGGGGGAGTGGATTTTTTTTAAAAATGTTTTTTAGAAGTCTATATTGCTTTACCGTAAAGAATTTAAATCCTCTAGTTTTAGAGAAAACTAGAGTAATCCATATGAAAATTGTTTTAAGAAAAAATTAAAGGTCGAATGCAGTTCAATAAGGTGGATGAACACACGTACTGCAAAAAAATATTGGAAGAAATGTGGTCAAATAAACTTCAATAACGTTTCTGCTTTATCTTTATTTTAACTTTTTAAATTTTTACACATTTTATCTTGTTGGTTATGTTTGGTACTTGAATCTTTCTTCTTGCATTGAAGGTTGGGGACAATGTTGGTGATTGTGCTGCTCGAGGTGCGGATCTTTTTGAAAGCATTGCTGCAGAGATAATTAGTGCCATGATACTTGGAGGAACAATGGCTCAGCGTTGTAAAATTAAAGGCAAGTGCAAGTTACCACTGATTTTCAATGTAGTTGTAATATTTTTATACCGTTAAATGTTGTGAAATTTGCTATTGCTTAACTAGGATGACTGCAAACTGTAGAATTTATATCATTTTATTGTTTTTAAAATCATTTACCATAAGATGAAAGTTTAAATATAACCAGACCGGTACAAGGAATTGAAATCTCCAATTTGGTGAGACGATTTTCTTGTGTCCTATTTCATGTTTTGTTAGTGTGGTTTAGTGAGGTTTAAAAGATGGTAGTAAAAATGCATAACTAGTGTTATTTGGCTGTTACCTGATGGACAAGGGAAACAAATTAAAATATGCCTCTAACTAGGAGTCAGACATCCCTTGTCTTCATTGGTAACATTTGCTGTATTCAAACCAACCTTATCAAAAAGCGGGTCTGCAGAAGTATGCATCCCTATGGTGTTAGAACTAAGTTTGTTGGTTTTTGATAGTAAGTCTATTGATTGTAGTTATAATAAAGATTCATACCTGCATCAATCTAACTGAGAGACAGCATCAAAAACATTTCCCATTCAGTTAGAAGTTTGGTTCTTTCTTTCAGTTTATATTGCTTTTGGCTTTGGCATATTCCTTATGTTGAATGGGTTCTCTATTTTTTTTTTTGGCTGTGGTCTCATCTTTGATATTTATGCAGATCCATCTGGCTTCATCCTGTTTCCTCTTGTTGTGCACTCATTTGACCTGGTGGTATCATCAATTGGAATACTTTCAATTAGGAGCACACGTGACTCCAGTGTGAAAGCTCCAATAGAAGATCCAATGGCAATCCTACAGAAAGGATACTCTGTTACAATAGTTTTGTCTGTTTTGACATTTTCTGGGGTAATATATCATCTATAAGTGCAACATATTGCTGTAATTTTTCTGTTTTCTCTGATAAAGTTTTGAAATATAGCAAATTTTATTCCTTTATTTTGGTTAAAACCTCATTCATGACTTTTTGTTCTTTTTTGAAATTATTGTAGTCTACATGGTGGTTGCTTTATACTGAACAAGCACCTTCTGCGTGGTTGAACTTTGCCTTGTGTGGGTTGGTTGGTATCATTACAGCGTATGTTTTTGTCTGGATAACCAAATATTACACTGACTACAAGCATGAGCCTGTACGCACATTAGCTCTTTCTAGCTCCACAGGACATGGGACTAACATTATAGCTGGAGTCAGTTTGGGCCTGGAATCAACAGCTCTTCCTGTTCTCGTGATAAGTATATCTATTATTTCTGCATTTTGGCTGGGTCACACCTCAGGACTGGTGGATGAAACTGGAAATCCTACCGGTGGGTTGTTTGGCACTGCTGTAGCAACAATGGGAATGCTCAGCACTGCTGCCTATATTCTAACCATGGATATGTTTGGCCCAATAGCTGATAATGCTGGTGGAATTGTAGAGATGAGTCAGCAGGTACTATATAGTTGATTCTCTAGATTTTCCTGTTATCAATCTATATATTCCACTTTCTTCTTTTTGTAGTATTTATGTTAGCTACTTATGTCTTGTACAGCCAGAGAGTGTGCGAGAGATCACGGATATCCTTGATGCTGTTGGGAACACCACAAAAGCTACCACCAAAGGTTTTGCGATTGGATCTGCAGCACTTGCTTCTTTTCTTCTGTTTAGTGCATATATGGATGAGGTCGCATCTTTTGCTCATGAATCTTTTAAACAGGTCTGTGTTACTGTACTTCTGCTTTAATGAAGGCTCTGTTTGGTTTACCACTTATGCGTGCAAAAAGGAAGAAGCAACATTTGAATAAATTAGTAAAAGGAAAATGCATGTCTTTACTTATAGGTGCAATAATAATGTTTGAATTAGTGCTTCTGAGAATCAAATAAAAATGTAAAAAGCATGTAGCAAAAGTGGCAACCAATGGAGCCTGTGGTTAGTTATTCTGCTAAGTCTTTCATTCTTTTCTGATATTCATAGTTCTATTCAACTCTCAGGTCGATATTGCCATTCCTGAGGTTTTCATTGGTGGATTATTGGGCTCCATGCTTATATTTTTATTTAGTGCATGGGCCTGTTCTGCAGTTGGCCGAACTGCTCAGGAGGTTGTTAAGGAAGTAAGAAGGCAATTTATTGAGAGGCCTGGTATCATGGTGGGTTGAAGTTTCTGACTGCCATTCATGGTTTACTTTGACCTTTGGCTTTTATATTGTATTTGAATTAGGAGCAGCAAGAGATATTGGAAAATATTTCTTGTGTGGATAAGAATCATGAGAGAAGTGAAAAGAAGAGAAAAATGATGTAGGACAATCTTTTTTCCATAATCCACTTTTGAAATTTTTATCCTTGTCAAATCTTACCAAAGGGAGAAAGATAATAGAGAGATTTAAGCTTTTCTATTTTATCAATAAGCTCCAACGTAGACAAATGTAGATTAATTGATTTTTGCTTTAAATCATGTTGCTTCTACTATCATTTCTCTCCTTTTCTCTTATGTAAATCCAGACACTGTTGTGCTTTTTTTTTTTGTCTTGACATACTGGCCGCAGGACTACAAGGAGAAGCCAGAGTATGGTCGCTGTGTTGCTATTGTGGCATCTGCATCTTTGAGGGAGATGATAAAACCCGGTGCTTTAGCTATAGTGTCACCAATAGTAGTTGGTGCGTCAATTGCTCTTTGCTGATTATTATTTACTTCTTCAGTCATGGGTTGGTTTGTTTATTTCTCTTATTAATCCTTCTTTCGTTTCCTTCTCATTTTTCTTGTAGCTTTTCCTTTTCCTAGTGTTCCTTCTTTGTTCTGTTTGCTTCATTAATCATTATTTAGATTTAGCAGTCTTGTTGGTATGCAGTAGTCGTGTTAGTGGTAGCAGCTGTGCATTCTAATCCTATTTCCTTCATTTGTTTGTGGTAGTATTGCTTGTTTGATCTAGTGGAAATTGAATTTTTTTCTAAACGCCTTCAAGCTTTAAAATATTTCTTTTTACTACACTGTAATACACTTGTGGAATCATATTCTTGCTGGAATCAGGCATTCTGTTAGCTATGGTTGTCTCTAGAATCATGTCAAGAATGTAGGAGATTATTTTACCCAAAAGAAAAAGAATGAAGAAGATTAGATGATTAAAGTGATTTCTTGAATTTTCTGGTGACTTTAGTTTATTTTTAGGTGATCTAAGCATTAATTACGGTGCTACTTTAATGCTTTTTTTTTTTTAAATAAAGTGCCCTCTCAACTTATGTAATTTCTACGTAACCATTTGCAGGTTTTCTATTCCGTGTTTTGGGTCACTATACCGGACGCCCTCTACTTGGAGCAAAAGTTGTAGCTGCTCTGCTGATGTTTGCAACCGTTTCTGGTATTTTAATGGCTCTCTTTCTAAACACAGCTGGTGGTGCATGGGATAATGCAAAGAAGTTTATCGAGACAGGAGCTCTTGGTGGCAAAGGCAGTGATTCTCATAAAGCTGCAGTTACTGGAGATACGTAAGTTCTTTGCACCTTCTTTTTTTTTTTTTTATCCCCTTATATTCTTCTTTCTTTCATAATGGTGAGGTGCTAGGCCTGGGAGAAAGAAGCAATTAGTTTAGTAGTGTAGTTTTGGTTTATGAATCTGGATTGTTGGCAGGGGCTCGTCCGGAGTGATCAAGGCAGGGTAATTCTTTGGTTTGATGTTCACCTAAACAAGAAAAAGAATTAAGATACTGATATGAATATTAGGCATAATTGTGCTATGGAAACCTCAGTGATCTCTGGTCAACCTGACTGTCTCATATGTTTTTCTCGTTCTGCACAAACTTGCAATGTTTGAAGATTTCAATCCTTCTCCCTTGCTTGCTATTTTTTATTGTTAAAACCATGAATGAAATACTAATAGGAAATGAAGAAAAAAAAGCATTTATCATAATTGAAAATTTCAGCAATAAAAAGTATGATGTTTGAACTTGGATTGCAGTGTGGGAGACCCATTCAAAGATACAGCTGGACCGTCGCTTCATGTGCTCATAAAAATGCTTGCTACGATAACGCTTGTTATGGCGCCAGTGTTTCTGTGAAGAGTTTGTTTATATCTAATGGCGGTGCTCACTATCATACACCACCCATTACCTTTAAGTTCTTAGGTATTTTGCACATATACATCTAGGTATTTTGATGTATATCATTGGTTTTCTCTATTTTTTTTTTCTTATAATCTGAAATAAGAGAGATGTTAGTATTTTTGGTTGTAGTTTTTGACCTACCATATTGAGGTTTTAATGCAATTAATCACTTGGCCTAAGCTTTTTTTTTTTTTTTTTAATGCTTTAAGCAAATAAATGTATGAATATAATAATGAACCATTGAAGGGTCATGTATTGGCATTATTATTACGAGATAAGATTGTGCTATAGGTACATAAAATGATACCCTTCGAATTGGTTCTCGTCATGTATTTGAATTCATGATAAAACATCTTTATTAATTTTAATGCGTAATTTATAAAGGAAATGAAATTGTGCTGGGTTCATGAGAGTTATTCCATTTGATGAAACAGATATTATGGGTCTTAATAACTAAAAAGTGAAAATTAAAATGCTAGACACCTTTACGAAGTTTCGAGGGTGATATTATTATTTCGGGTTAATGTGTGAATTGGTCTCTGAATTTTATTAAATTTTATTAAATTTTCTTATATGGCATTTATTTTTTTAAAAAAAGTACCATTAAATATTTGTCATTTCCTGAGCATTTTCGTTAAAAAAAAGTATGACGTTTTTTTTTCTTTCAAGAATTGAAAGTCGTGTCACGCGTAGTCTAAATAAGTTGAACGAGAAAGGTCGCGCTAGATTAGGGTTCACATGCCACGTTGGATTAGAAAAAATGGATGAGAATAAGTGGTGAGAGTAAAAAACTATGTTTAATTTTTTTATGGTTTTGAGCATAGAGAGATTTAGGGCCTTGAGCAATAAAAAAGAATACAAATTTAGAGATTTGTATCGAGAAAAGAAAGATATTGAAGCGGATATTCATAATTTGTTTAGAAAGTCGATTAAGGATTAAGATTTTGGTATAAACAATTATTTAGGATTTTGGGATACTCAAGTGATTCGGTTAGTGACCAATTCGCCTAGAGATTAAACTGAAATTTTTATATCAAAGTCGAAACAAGAAGCGAAGGTAGGGTTTTCAATTATTGTCAAAAAAGAGTTCATTTCTCGAAAAAGGTAAGCTCAAGTCTTAGTGGGTTTGGGTGAAATCTAATGCTTTTTGTGTTTGAGTTAGGAATGTAAATAATATCTATGTATTCGTAAGTTATTTGAGTTCGATTTAAATAAAATTTGAATTCAGTTTGATCATTGTTGAGTTATGTTTAAACTTGAATGACTAGACTTATTGATTAATTTAAATTCAAGAATCATAATCACTCAAGTAATCAAGTGACTCATGGCCTAATAGAGTTTTTTATTTTAATATATATATTTATTATTTTAATTAAAAATTATAATTTTACCCTTGAATAATGTACCAAAAAATCCTAAACATTACTCTTCAAACTCATTCCATATTCTTAAAATCTCATATGCTTCCTTTCTCAGTCTATTTTCCTTTCCAAATCCCAATAAGCAGCGCCCTTATACTTCTCCCCAACCCATCCTAGATTCCAAGCAACTATCATTTTCCTTTCCTGCCTACTTCTTTAAGCTTTCATCACCAAAATTTTCTCTCTATTTTGAGTCTCGATCCATTAACCCTAACTCCAGCCAATGATGCTCCTTCCAAGCCAGTAGCAATAATAGCTATTCTTTGTCAATATCAACATGTTTGATTACAACACTAATTCGAGGCAATGTCTCTGAGTTTAATTAGTTTTCTTTTATTTCCATTTTGAATTCATTGTCTTGTCTTCTAAATAAGCCATTGAAAATTGTTGTTTGATTCCCTTATGCTAAAACTTTTGTTAATGATCATGTTAACTTTTGCTCTAGGAAAATGAAACCAATTCTAAAAGAATCATCACAAGAAAATAGAGTTTTAGTGACAGAATTTTCCATTGCTAATACCCACTTTATCAATGAAAAACAGTTTTAGTGACAAAAATTTCACCATTAAAAGTTGTCAAATATTGTGAAGTCAAGAAAAGTATTCCATCAATAAAATGCCATTTACAGGAGGTTATCCCTATACATATTGGTATGCCTTCGATTGCTGCTCCTACTCACTTTTAAGGACATAACACTCTTTTTCCTAATGTGCAAACATCTGATCCAACTCAAGTTCCTCATTTGGATTATCCAAAGGAACAAGAAAAGCTGAAAATAAGTACACTAGAAACCAAAGAAGGCTATAAATCTTAACAAAAAATAGATTTCATAGAGGAAAGGCTTTGAGTTATTAAAGGGATGGATTTTTATGGCTCAATGGATGCTACTGGATTATGCTTAGTTCTTGAATAGTGATTCCACCTAAATTCAAGGTGCATGAGTTCGAAAAAATATGACAAAACTAAATGTCCTATATAACACATGTCATAATGTATTGTTGTAAGATAGTTGTATATGCACATGATGAGAAGCTATTCATTCATGTTTTTCAAGATAGTCTCACTAGATCTACTGCAAAGTGGTATATCCAATTAGATAAAACTTAAATCCATTGCTAAAGAAACTAGCAAGGGCCTTTATTGCATAATATAAGCGCATCATAGATTTGGCATTAGACGATCTGTCTTTACAAAGCATGGAAAAGAAAAATATTAAAAGCTTCAAAAATATGCTTAGAGGTAGAAAGATGCTACTACTCGAGTCCAACCACCACTACTCACTGAAAAAGATACTATAATTTAGTTTGTTAATAACTTTAAAGCTCCATACTATGAAAGTATGATTGAAAATGCCACCAAAAATTTTATTAACATGGTGAATTTTAGGGAGATAATAAAAAATATAAAAAAGAATGGTAAACGTGAAGGTGGTAATGCAACTAATGCAAATAAAGGGGGTAACACTAAAGAAGAAAGAAGGAAATACTCAATTTGTAACTTATAAGGAGCAACAAGTATGAGGGTTTTACCCATACCACCAATACCCAATATACTAGCCTTATTATCCTTCGATAAGTAATGTGTCACAACCTAATCCCTATTAGCCAATACCTTAGCTTTTCAACCAACTTGTCATCCTCAAATACTTACATAGATGCCTAGCCCTACCACTATACTAGCTACAAGACTAGTTTCAATAACTAATACCCAACCAAATGGTTCGAGGAAACCTTGAAACAATTGAGAGAGAGCTCACATCGATCTTATCCACATGACATATACTGAGTTATTCTTGAAATTGGTTAAAAATAACCTAATATCACTAATTCATTTAGAACCTATGAAGCAGCCCCATCTCAAATGATATAATGCCAATGCCACTTATGATTATCATAATAAAAATGTGGGCCATTGCAGAAAAAGTTGCTTGTTTTCAAACACAAGGTGCAAAGTTTGATCAAAATAGGTTTGGTGAGCTTTCACGAGCCAACAAGGTTAAATGTTATTGGAAATCATTTGCCTAACCACACAAGGCATTATTCTAATGAAGCTCTTATAATTGTCTATCACTTTAGAAATGCAAGTCTTTAAATATTTATAAATGTTTGAGAGTTCTTTTATTTATTGTCTTTTTTTTATCTTTCATCATTTCAATAAAATGACAAATGCATTTTCATTACATTTTCTCTTTCATTCTACTGCCTTTATATACCTTTTCTTATTTCACCTATTCTCATACTTCAAATAACAAATATTCTGACAATCATGATCATAATATAGGATTCAATTTTGAAAGCATCTTTTAATATGTTGAAATTGATTATTCAATATTCTTAATCTGTTGGGATTATTAAAGCAAAAAAAAAAAAAAAAGATAAGTTTTATGAATGAAAACTAACGAGGAATTTTGCCCATTGAAAGATGAATGTAAGATACTATATAGTCCTTTATAATGGTATTCAAAAGCTTGCCCTTATTTAATAAATGTTTTTTATGAGAGTATTTACTTTTAAGATGAGAAATAATAGTCATCCTTTTTTTTCTACATTTTACATAGAATAAAATTATCCATTTACCACCACTTTAAGCCTATTATGATTTTTCTTTAAAAAAAAAAAAAAACCCACCAAGGATCACCCTTTAATACTGAAAGGCAAATTTTAGAAAAAAATGACATTTTCACAAAAAGAAAATTGAAAGTCTCAAATTATCTAAAATGGAAAAAGAGAAAGCCCTTTTAACATTTGAATCTTTCTTAAAAAATGAGAAAAAATACAAAATGAAAAGATGAAAGAGAAAATATGAAAAAAATGAAAAATGAAAAAACTGATGAATGATAGGGCAAAATGCCAAGGTGTTTCATATGATACAAAATGATAATTTAGTTTATAACCCTTCAAATAATAATTTTGGCCTATTTATCCATTTTTCATAACCTCACACTTTAGTCTACATTATGAACCTTAAAAGTCTATTTTGATTAAACATAAATACTTAAATTAGAAATCATATATTATTTTAAGGCATGATTGTGACGCTATCAAAGAACAATGAGATTGATTAGGTTTTTGATGGAGATATCAATGATAAATGAAGTGAAAAATAAATGAAGAGAGGGAAAATATAAGAAAAATATTTGTAAAAAATTAATAAAAAAATAAAAAGTAAGACTTAAATTGAAAACCCATAATGGTGATTTAAGTACAAAATATATATATCTAAGCTGAAAACTTGAAAAACAGTTTTAATGAGTGAAGATTAATATCATTTGAAGATCCCATGTAGTAGGGGCACCATTTGAAGTCGATAAGCTTAAAAGATCAAGAACATCAATGGAATGGGTTTTTGAGAAAAACTTTGAATTAATTTATTCAAAATTATCTGAATATTCATTATCTTGGATGACGTAAACTTCTTTGAACACTTATCTTGATGATTTACTTTGAAATTATTCCTTTTCCTATTTGTTCCTTGCTAGACTTGTTATCATAATAAATATCTTTTTTTTTATTAATTTCTCGTCTTCACCATTTATTTTTCCTTTTGTGTAATGAACTAAGAAAGTGTAATGGATTACATTTGTCATAGGATTGTAATGATGATGAAGAACAAATCACTGATGATAATATGAAAGATCTTTGTATTATTTTGAAAAAAAAAATTAAAAGTGAGGGGGGCAAATCAAAAATGAAATGAGATTGATTAAAGAAGCGTAAAAGATGTTTATCCCTAAGGCTTGTAAATGAAATAAAAAACATTTGAAGGTTCAAATTTGTTGATCAGATGATGGCATTTTAGTTCACAAATCAATTGATACACTTAATGGTTAGTTTTGAAAAAGCTGAAGAAGAATAGAATGAGAAATTGAATTTCTGCTAGATGTCAAATAAGGATATAATATTAAAAAAATATAAAATTTTGGATTCAATCCCAAATCTAAAACTCCTACCATTGTTCAAACTCAATGTTATTATCTATTATATATAAATTATCCCATATATTGACAATGAAATTTTTAGATTTTATAATTAAAGTTATGAATATATAATTAATTAATTAATATATTCATATTTTTATACAATAGTAGTTTTTTTTATATATATAGAAATAGTAGTTTTACTCTAAATATAAGACGGAATGACTAATAACAGCAAGAACAACTATTTTTACCTTTTTATCATTGAAAACAAAACACCAGTAATAAAATTCATGGCTGTTATAAAAATTTATCATTAGCATTGCTGGTTTATTGGGAGGAATATTTGAAGATCGGTGATAATACAAGAGCAAAACGACATTGGTAACATTAGATCCTCTTATATATATTTATAGATATATATATTTATTTATGCTTAATTAGCTGTTTGATTTGTCATCTATAGTATGTTAAACCATCTCCTAAAAGAGGGAATCTGTTTGCTATAATTTCTAATGAGCTTCTTCCAATCAAGAAAGAGCCTTTTTTTTTCTCTTGTAAACGCATCATACCATGCACATAATATGCATGGTTGGAATGCATGAAAGGCATGCATTAGTGAACAAACCTTTCTTGTAAAATTCAGTCGCATGAAGTTTATGAAGAACTTTTGATTTCATGATTCACGTGAATAATTTCTGCCTTCTCTCCTTTTTAACAATATTGCACTATCCATGAAAACCAGTGCTTCGCATATCTCCTGAAGTTTCCTGCTTTAATTGGCTACGAATCATACAAAGATGATGAAGCAAAAAGCTGCTCATATCACCCGGCGGCCAAAGAACTTCCTTCGGCTATGGCAACGGCGGGCTGATCAACGCCACCTAAAACTTCCAGCTATTACTGGCAAGAGCCATAAAATCTTGGGAAGCAATTATGAGGAAATGTCGAAGGAATCATTGTTGACCGGAGAATTATCGGATGGCAGTAGCCGGGGTTCGATACATGTTCCAAAAGGGTCCATAGCGGTCTATGTAGGGCCAGTGCGCCGTAAGTTTGTGATTCCGACGAGCTACTTAGCAATGCCGGAATTTAGAGTTTTGATGGATAAGGTGGCTGATGAATTCGGATTTGAGCATGAAGGGGGACTACAAATTCCATGTGACGAACAAGATTTTGAGCAGATATTGCTTAGATGTGGCACTCCACCAAAATATCTGACAGGAGCCATAAAAAGGTTTTGAAGCGTTGGAATTAAACCAAACATTATATTTTGATTATTATTTATTTTTTTTATTATGAATAATATTTTATTAAAAGTTGTTTTATTAGTGATTCTTTTATGGATTTAGAGTTTTAGTATAAATTCGGTATTTTGTTTAGGGTCTGTAAGAAACAAAGAGGATTTATATTCAAAGAGATTGAGTGTTGTTTTGTGTAAGAATTTGAGTATGGCTCAAAGAATGCCTATGAAATCCAATTGACTTAAATAAAAATTGTTGGGTTAATATCATGAATGGTTTATAAATTATAATGAAATATTAAATATTAAATATAATATCTGAATTTTAAAAATTATTAATATAATATTAAATTATAAATATATTATTTAATATAGTATTCACCTTTAATATGGTTATCTTCAAATGATGATGCATAATGGATAAATTATCCTCCAAGATCAAGTATCACATTAATTAATAGATTCATTATTTATGTATCACATTAAAAGTTTTTAAAATTTAAGTATCACATTGAACATTTACTATAATTTAAGAGTCTATAATGATATTAATCCAAAATTATTTGATTTTATGATTGGACAGATTGCCAATAAAATTATTTCTTATTTGATTTTTTTAGAGTGTTCAGTATTTTACTTCCAAGGAGTGATTAGAAGGAATCATTCTAAATTTTTCGATTCCAAAATTTAGTAGAAGAGCTAGATCCAATTTGACTATGAATGTAAAATGCAATAGTTTGTATCGGACTAAAAAATGACAACAGATTGAGTCGGAGTGGATTTTTCCTCGCTTTAAATTTAATTCGATTTTATATTCATAAAATTTGAACTTGACTCGATTTGAAATTTTTTTTATTTTTTTCATATCCAAATTGACTCGCCTTAATATTGTATAAACTATATCTGACTCGACCTGTAATTAATAAAATATTATTTTATAAATATAAAATATTATTTTTTAAAATATAATTATACATAAGTAAATAATAAAAAATAAAAATTTTATATAATATTAGATCGGATCAAGTCAAATTTATTTAAAATTCGAACTCAACTCGATCTCAATTTTTTTTTAATATTATTTAATCCAACTCAACTTAACTCGAAACTCGATTTAAAAAAAAAAAAATTGATTTTATAAGATCATATCATATTAAAATCTATCGGAGATAAATTGGGCTTACCAACCCTAATCAGACCGGGATATTGATCCAGTAGTGGAGGTTGAGACAAAAGGAGAATATCGAAGATTAGTTATGCTCGGTTAATTTCATATCACGTTTCAAGAAAACAAAAGATTTTTTTAAAAAAATAGCTTTTGATAACTATGGAATACAGTACTGAATTTAAAAAGTATTTTGGAGAACCCGCTTGATGCCCTTGAAAAAGATGCTGAAAAAAGCTCTGTCAAAAGAGATTTGGGATATCGAGAAAAAATCGTTATTTATTATTTTTAAATATCTTCATTTTGCATTGATGTTTTTTTAATTATGATGATTTAGTAATTACTCCGTATGATTTTGGCAAAGAGTTTGATTAATTTTTTATTATAAAATAATATCACGCCCCAAAATTAATAAATAAATAATTATATTATTTTGAAGTAAAATTTTAAAATAATATGAAACTTGCTTTCTAATAACAATCTTGAAACATATATTATCATTTCAAATTTTCTTTAAGTAAAATCCATATTTAGAATTCAATACAATAATAAATAAATTATCCTAGAACCAATAAAATACTCCAATATCAATATACACCTCATAAAACCTCATCGACCAACAATGTCTCTAATATTATAGTAATCTTCTCATTTGATTTTCTAGTTTTTCATTAGTCTAAAATAAATTTATTAGTTAATATTTATAGAGAGAGATAAAAGAGAATGAACAAATCATAAGTTAACAAGTATAGCATACACACTTTATCGAATAAGGTATTATTTTTATTCATATTACATAGAACATTCAAGAATATTTGTCAAATCATAATACTAAAACAATTTAAAAATCATCCTTATGTCAAATAAAGCATTTTGTAAATTGATAAATTAATATCAAATATATTTCATTTCTTAAATAATTGGCAATCAAATGCCATCATTTAAATGTTGTAATCAAACCAAATCTTTAATTAATTTTTAGAAATCATCATAATTATTTTCATTATATTTTTCGTTGTCCATTAGTAGTTACGATTATTATTATAACATATGATAATAGCTGTATCAAAATATTATTTCATGATCATTATTAACTACTATAATCCATTAACAAAGTCTTATACTAATTATTATAACCCACTAGCAAAGCCGGATAATTATAGTAACTATTATAATTCGTTAGCAGGGTTGTGTGCTAACTATTATTATCCATTAACAGAGTTGTAGAACTAGTTTTAGTATCGATGATTTCACTACCTAAATATGTAACTTCATAGCTTTTATAAATCAATCTTTAAAATCTTAACAACCATTTAGTATTTCATTCATATAAGCCTCACATTTCACCGCAATCATTTATTGAAATCATAGCTGCGAAAATATTGTATCTTTCTATCTTTCATTCATAAGCTCATAATTCATCATTTATATATCAAAATATAAGATAATCATATGCTAGATCATGTTTTTATATATGAAAAACAGTAAGACATGCATTCATCATTTTGAGAAACTTACAAGCATACAAAGGTTTAAAACAAAGTGTATGAGATTTAGCCTACCTCGTTTTAATTTTATCACTTAGTTTTTTTCTAAAAATAATTAACAACTTATTCAAAACTATTTCAATGTATTAGAAATTGATCAACCTTTTTAGAAGCTATATACACTAAATCAACTAAATTTTACAAAAGCTAACTCAACTAATTAATGTTCATCTGCATGCACTATTTTCCACTAAAAACAATTATATCTCAAGATATGAGAATTCGAAATTAAAGATCCTTTTAGTGCATTAGAAAATTAACTCAGTAAGATTCCTAACACATATAATGGCTAACCCTTTAATTTCTTGTAAATTAATTACAATAATTTTTCAATTCATATCTCATTGCAATTGTCAGACAACCAACGCAGCTTAGAATCTATATTTCATTGGGTTTAGAATCATTAACTTTTTTGATAAATATATGCTTAAAATTTTCAAAATATTTTCATAATAATATGTTAATTAATACAATTAATATATAAAAATCAACTGTCATAGAAACTTGTTCTTACAAACACATTCCTTTAGCACAAAAATGGTTCTCCATTATCAGGCTAAGGTTATACCTAATCAATCTTTAACATATAATTAATGAATTAAACAAATTAATAATCTTAATCCTATCATATACGATTATAAGAATTTCTAACTTTTCTAATGAACTTTACCCAAAATTTCAACGTTAACAAGCTTCTTCTTCAAATTAAAGAGGATTTTCACTCACCTTTAAAAGACTAATATGGAGGTAGATTTTAATTTTTAATCAACTTTGATCTTCCAGCCCCAAGCTTTGAGAAAGAAGAGAAAGAAAAATAACCCTCATCAAAAAGAAAAAACAGCCTGTTTTCTTTATTTTTTTTCACTCTAAACAAAGACTGTTAGATTTTCCTAACAAATTAGCTCAGCCTCTTTTTCTTTTAATAAGTATTCTCTTAAACAAATTAATGGGTTTTGGTAATACTCTAATCCAATTATCATTTGGGTTGGGGTATTATAAAAGAATACCCCAAAATTATGTTTTATTGCATCCTCATCCTGTTGAATATTAGGACTATCAATTGCATGATGAAAAATTTGTTGATGAGAAAGAAATTACTTTTAGTGAGGAAGTTTCTCAATTGTTATTTGTTAAAAAAATTAAGATTGAAGAAATGGGTTCACTGAATTTTAGTTTGAAATCTATATTTCCTAATGAATATTTTTTTCTTTCTACAATTAAGGTTGAAAAATTGGATTTAGCATCTTTTAATTTGGATGCCGAATTTTGTGAAAAAAAAAAATCAGGATTGCCAAAATTTGACGTTGGTTTATTGTTTCAAAATCTGTTTTTGAACACCATGACAGTGGTGTTATTAGGGAAGTTGGTTTAGAAAATTTTTGATTGGTGATTCTCTTGTTGCAGATCAAAAGTTTAGGTAAGTCGGAATATGAAATTCATGATTTTTTGGGTTTCGAGAAATTCTTGTCAAAATATAATGATGGATTAATTTGTTGGGTTTGAGTTCTTTGCAGCAACAATTGCTTTGAACATTCTTGCTATTGATGGCATTCGTTTGTGGTTTCTTAAGAGCTTGGTTTAAGAGAGGCACATTGGAATTAAACTAAACTTTATATTTTTTCTATTATTATTTACCTTATTTACTATCATTAATATCTTATTTAGTTATTTTATTTAGAATTTGTAAGAGTTTAAGAGGCCGGGAAGCTCAAAAAAACTCAGTGTGGCTTTTATGTAAAGCTTCAAGTGTGGCTCAAGAATGCTTCTGAAACCTTGTTGAGGCTAAATAAAACAAAATTGTGTGATTGTGATTAATAAAATTTTTTCTTGCATGATAATTTGTAGAGCTTTCAATATTTTTTCGGTTGCGTTGATCCAAAGGAATCACTCCGAATTTCTTATGTTAACATGAAGTAAACCTTTCTCCCTAGCTTAATTATGAAGTAAACCTTTGGTTTAGTTTTAATGTATAATTTTTTAGCACTTGAGCATGCATTTGATGCAATGGTGGATGTATATATTTCTGAAGCAAGTTTGAATTTCCCTTCCTCCAAAATAAAATAAAATAAAATAGTATTTCCAAATTAATTCTTTTAAACTTGAAAGGATTTATCGAAGAAGATAAATAGAACGCAAATGAAACAAAGCTTTGAAAGCCAAAAAAAAATATGCAAGAAGGGAATTATGCCTTTTCACATTCAATCGATTGCATGTGTGAAGAAGCTTACAAGAAGCAAGAAAACTTCCGAAAGGTGATGTTTTTAAGAGTAATTTAGTTCGCGAAATTTAGAATTTTATTTAAGAATTTATGTTTTGATAGAGTGATTTCTTTTATTTGGTTCAAGAAATGTAATTTTGCAAAATTTTTTAAATTTTTTAGGAGCGTTAAAATAATTTAGAATCGGAAAGTTTCTTCTTTTTGAAGCTTTTTCAAATCTTTTATGAATTACAAAATTTATCTCACTTTTATCTTAAATAATTGATAATAATAATTGATTGTATCTAGGGGTGTAAATGATATATTAGTACTCACAAACATTTGAGTTCGATTCGAAGAAAATTCGAATTCGGTTCGATTATTATTGAGTCGAGCTCGAGTAGCTCGACTTATCGATCAAGCCGAATTCGAGTATTCTTATATCTGACTCGAATAGCTCACAAGCTTAATCGAGCTTTTATATTTAAATATATTTTTATTATTTTAATTAATAAAATATTTCGAGTTCGAGTTCGAGCATGAATAATCGAACTATTGTCGAGTATACGAATCGAGCTTATTTTTACATATTAATCGAGCTTAATTGAGCAAACTCGAATAACTCGAATTCGATCACAAATCGAGCTCGAGCTTGAAAAATAAAACTCGATCGAGCTCGAGCCGAATATCGAGCTCGAGCCAAGTATCGAACTCCAAGTTGTGAGTCGAGCTCAAACTCGAGCTTCTTACTATTCGACTTGACTCGACTCGATTACGTCCCTAATTGTACCCTTCAATAAAATAAAAATTGCATTTTCATTACATTTTCTCTTTCATTCTACTACTTTTATATACCTTTTCTTATTTCACCCATTCTCATACTCTAAATAATGAATGTTCTAACAATCATGATCATAATGTAGGATTCAATTTTGAAAGCATCATTTAATAAGGTGAAATTGATTATTCAAGATTCTCAATCTGTTTGAATTATTAAAGAAAAAAAAATGACAAGTTTTATGAATGAAAACTAGCGAGGAATTTTGCCCATTGAAATATGAATGTAAGATACTATATAGTCCTTTATGATGGTATTCAAAAGCTTGCCCTTATTTAATAAATGTTTTTTTATGAGAGTCTTTTCTTTTAAGATGAGAAATAATAGTCATCCCTTTTTTATATATTTCACATAGAATAAAATTATCCATTTACCACCACTTTAAGCCTATTATGATTTTTCTTTAAAAAAAAAAAAAAAAACCCCCACTAAAGATCACCCTTAATATTGAAAGGCAAATTTTAGAAAAAAAAAAAAAAGACATTTTCACAAAAGAAAAAATGAAAGTCTCAAATTATCTAAAATGGAAAAAGAGAAAGCCTTTTTAACATTTGAATCTTTCTTAAACAATGAGAAAAAATACAAATGAAAAAATGAAAGAGAAAATATGAAAAAAATGAAAAAATGAAAAAAATGATAAATGATAGGGCAAATGCCAAGGTGTTTCATATGATAAGAATGATAATTTAATTTATAAACTTTCAAATAATAATTTTGGGCCTATTTATCCATTTTTCATAACCTCACACTTTAGTCTACATTATGAACCTTAAAAGTCTATTCTGATTAAATGTAAATACTTATATTAGAGAATCATATATTATTTTAAAGCATGATTATGATGCTATCAAAGAACAATGAGATTGATTGGGCTTTTGATGGAGATATCAATGATAAATGAAGTGAAAAATAAATGAAGAGAAGGAAAATATAAGAAAAAGATTTGTAAAAAATTAATAAAAAAAGAAAAAGTAAGACTTAAATTGGAAACCCATAATGGTGATTTAAGTAATATATATTATATATATATAAGCTGAAAACTTGAAAAATAATTTTAATGCATGAAGATTAATATCATTTGAGGATCCCATGTAGTAGGGGCACCATTTGAAGTTGAATAAGCTTAAAAGACCAAGAACATTAATGAAATGGGTTTTTGAAGAAAACTTTGAATTAATTTATTCAAAATTATCTAATATTCATTATCTTGGATGACGTAAACTTCTTCAAACACTTATCTTGATTGATTTACTTTGAAATTATTTCTTTTCCTATTTGTTCCTTGCTAGACTTGTTATCAAAATGAATATCTTTTTTTTATTATTATTAATTTCTCTTGTCTTCACCATTTATTTTTCCTTTGTGTAATGAACTAAGAAAGTGTAATGGATTACATTTGTCATAGGATTGTAATGATGATGAAGAACAAATCACTGACGATAATATGAAAGATCTTTGTATTATTTTGAAAAAAAAAAATTAAAAGTGAGGGAGGGCAAATCAAAAATGAAATGAGATTGATTAAAGAAGCGTAAAAGATGTTTATCCCTAAGGCTTGTAAATGAAATAAAAAACATTTGAAGGTTCAAATTTGTTGATCAGATGATGGCATTTTAGTTCACAAATCAATTGATACACTTAATGGTTAGTTTGAAAAAGCTGAAGAAGAATAGAATGAGAAATTGAATTTCTGCTAGATGTCAAATAAGGATATAATATTAAAAAAATATAAAATTTTGGATTCAATCCCAAATCTAAAACTCCTACCATTGTTCAAACTCAATGTTATTATCTATTATATATAAAATTATCCCATATATTGACAATGAAATTTTTAGATTTTATAATTAAAGTTATGAATATATAATTAATTAATTAATATATTCATATTTTTATACAATAGTAGTTTTTTTATATATATAGAAATAGTAGTTTTACTCTAAATATAAGACGGAATGACTAATAACAGCAAGAACAACTATTTTTACCTTTTTATCATTGAAAACAAAACACCAGTAATAAAATTCATGGCTGTTATAAAAAATTTATCATTAGCATTGCTGGTTTATTGGAGGAATATTTGAAGATCGGTGATAATACAAGAGCAAAACGACATTGGTAACATTAGATCCTCTTATATATATTTATAGATATATATATTTATTTATGCTTAATTAGCTGTTTGATTTGTCATCTATAGTATGTTAAACCATCTCCTAAAAGAGGGAATCTGTTTGCTATAATTTCTAATGAGCTTCTTCCAATCAAGAAAGAGCCTTTTTTTTTCTCTTGTAAACGCATCATACCATGCACATAATATGCATGAAAGGCATGCATTAGTGAACAAACCTTTCTTGTAAAATTCAGTCGCATGAAGTTTATGAAGAACTTTTGATTTCATGATTCACGTGAATTAATTTCTGCCTTCTCTCCTTTTTAACAATATTGCACTATCCATGAAAACTAGTGCTTCGCATATCTCCTGAAGTTTCCTGCTTTAATTGGCTACGAATCATACAAAGATGATGAAGCAAAAAGCTGCTCATATCACCCGGCGGCCAAAGAACTTCCTTCGGCTATGGCAACGGCGGGCTGATCAACGCCACCTAAAACTTCCAGCTATTACTGGCAAGAGCCATAAAATCTTGGGAAGCAATTATGAGGAAATGTCGAAGGAATCATTGTTGACCGGAGAATTATCGGATGGCAGTAGCCGGGGTTCGATACATGTTCCAAAAGGGTCCATAGCGGTCTATGTAGGGCCAGTGCGCCGTAAGTTTGTGATTCCGACGAGCTACTTAGCAATGCCGGAATTTAAGAGTTTTGATGATAAGGTGGCTGATGAATTCGGATTTGAGCATGAAGGGGGACTACAAATCCATGTGACGAACAAGATTTTGAGCAGATATTGCTTAGATGTGGCACTCCACCAAAATATCTGACAGGAGCATACAAAGGTTCTGAAGCGTTGGAATTAAACAAACATTATAATTTTGATTATTATTTAATTTTTTTATTATAATAATATTTTATTAAAAGTTGTTTTAATTAGTGATTCTTTATGGATTTAGAGTTTTAGTATAATTCGGTAATTTGTTTTAGGGTCTGTAAGAAACAAAGAGGATTTATATTCAAAGAGATTGAGTGTTGTTTTGTGTAAGAATTTGAGTATGGCTCAAAGAATGCCTATGAAATCCAATTGACTTTAATAAAAATTGTTGGGTTAATATCATGAATGGTTTTATAAATTATAATGAAATATTAATATAATATCATATCTGAACTTTAAAAATTATTAATTATATTAATTAAAATATATTATTTTTAATATAGTATTCACCTCTATATGTTATCTTCAAAATGATGATACCATTAACTGGATAAATTATCCTCCAAGATCAAGTATCCCATTAATTAATAGCATTCATTATTTATGTATCACATTAGAAAGTTTTTAAAATTTAAATGGTCCATATTAAACATTTATTATATTTAGGAGTCATAATGATATTAATCCAAAATTATTTGATTTTATGATTGGACAGATTGCCAATAAAATTATTTCCTTATTTGATTTTTTAGAGTTGTTTCAGTATTTTAACTTTCCAAGGAGTGATTAAAGGAATATTCTGAATTTTTCGATTCCAAAATTAGTAGAAGAGCTACGATCCAATTTGACTACGAATGTAACAATGCAATAGTTTTGTATCAGACCAAATGAATGAAAGTCGAAGTGAGTTTTTCTCGCTCCAAATTTAATCGATTTTATATTCATAAAATCTAAATTTGATTCGACTTGAAATTTTTTTTATTTTTTTCATATCCAAACCTGACCCGACTTAATATTGTATAAGCTATATCTGACTCGACTTAATTAATAAAATATTATTTTATAAATATAAATATTATTTTTAAAATATAATTATATAAGTAAATAATTAAAAAATAAAAAATTTTATAATATTAAATCAGGTCAAGTCAAATTTATTTAAAATTCAACTCAACTCGACTCAATTTTTTTTTAATATTACTTGATCCAACTCAACTTAATCGAAACTCGATTTAAAAAAAAAATTAATTTTATAAGATCATATCATATTAAAATCTATCAAGATAAATTGGGCTTACCAACCCTAATCAGACCCGGGATATTGATCCTGTAGTGGAGGTTGAGACAAAAGAGAATATCGAAGATTAGTTATGCTCAGTTAATTTCATATCACGTTTCAAGAAAAAAAGATTTAAAAAAAATAGCTTTTGATAATTATGAGATACAGTACTGAATTTAAAAAGTATTTTGAAGAACCCGCTTGATGCCCTTGAAAAAGATGCTGAAAAAAGCTCTGTCAAAAGAGATTTGGGATATCGAGAAAAAATCGTTATGTATTATTTTTAAATATCTTCATTTTGCATTGGTGTTTTTTTAATTATGATGATTTAGTAATTACTCCTATGATTTTGGCAAAGAGTTTGATTAATTTTTTGTTATAAAATAATATCACGCCCCAAAATTAAATAATAAATTTATATTATTTTGAAGTAAATTTTAAAATATATGAAACTTGCTTTCTAATAACAATCTTGAAACATATATTATCATTTCAAATTCTCTTTTAAGTAAAATCCATATTAGAATTCAATACAATAATAAATAAATTATCCCTAGAACCAATAAAAATACTCCAATAATTCAATATACACCTCATAAAACCTCATCGACCAACAATGTCTCTAATATTATAGTAATCTTCTCATTTGATTTTCTAGTTTTTCATTAGTCTAAAATAAATTTATTAGTTAATATTTATAGAGAGAGATAAAAGAGAATGAAGCAAATCATAAGTTAACAAGTATAGCATACAACACTTTTATCGAATAAGGTATTATTTTTATTCATATTACATAGAACATTCAAGAATATTTGTCAAATCATAATACTAAAACAATTTAAAAATCATCCGTTATGTCAAATAGAAGCATTTTGTAATTGATAAATTAATATCAAATATTTCATTTCTTAAATAATTGGCAATCAAATGCATCATTTAAATGTTGTAATCAAACCAACATCTTTAATTAATTTTTAGAAATCATCATAATTATTTTCATTATATTTTTCGTTGTCCATTAGTAGTTACGATTATTATTATAACATATGATAATAGCTGTATCAAAATATTATTTCATGATCATTATTAACTACTATAATCCATTAACAAAGTCTTATACTAATTATTATAACCCACTAGCAAAGCCGGATAATTATAGTAACTATTATAATTCGTTAGCAGGGTTGTGTGCTAACTATTATTATCCATTAAACAGAGTTGTAGAACTAGTTTTAGTATCGATGATTCACTACCTAAATATGTAACTTCATAGCTTTATAAATCAATCTTTAAAATCTTAACAACCATTTTAGTATTTCATTCATATAAGCTCACATTTCACCGCAATCATTTATTGAAATCATAGGCTGCGAAAATATTGTATCTTTCTATCTTTCATTCATAAGCTCATAATTCATCATTTATATATCAAAATATAAGATATCATAATGCTAGATCATGTTTTATATATGAAAAACAGTAAGACATGCATTCATCATTTTGAGAAACTTACAAGCATACAAAGTTTAAAACAAAGTGTATGAGATTGTAGCCTATCCTCGTTTTAAATTTTATCACTTAGGTTTTTTCCTAAAAATAATTAGACAAACTTATGTCAAACATTTCAATGGTATTAGAAAATTGATCAACCTTTTTAGAAAGCTATAATACACTAAAATCAACTAAATTTTAACAAAAAAGCTAACTCAACTAAATTAATGTTCATTGCTTATTGCACTATTTTTCACTAAAACAATTAAATATCTCAAGATATGAGAATTCGAAATAAAGAAATCCTTTTAGGTGCATTAGAAAAGTAAACTCAGTAAGATTCCTAACAATCATAGTGGCTAACCCTTTAATTTCTTTGTAAATTAATTACAATAATTTTTTCAATTCATATCCATGCCTATTGTTCAGACCAACATGAGGCTTAAATTCACTTTAATTTGTTTGTGTTAGAAAACTAAACTCAATAATTTTCTCATAAATTATATGATATTCATGAGAAAAAATATGTAGATTAATACAAATATTAATAAAAATCCACTGTCATAGAAAACTTGTTCTTACAAAGCACATTTCTCCTTTAGTCCACAATAATATGAGTTCTTCCATTATCAGCCCTAATGTTAATCCAATAATCAATCTTAACTCATAATTAAATGAATAAAACAAGATCTAATAATCTTAATCCTATCATATACGATTATAAGAAATTTCTAAATTTCTCTAATGAACTTTAACCCCAAAATTTCAACAGTTAACAAGCTTCTTCTTCAAATTAAAGAGGATTTTACTCACCTTTAAAAGACTAATATGGAGGTAGATTTTAATTTTTAATCAACTTTGATCTTCCAGCCCCAAGCTTTGAGAAAGAAGAGAAAGAAAAATAACCCTCATCAAAAAGAAAAACAGCCTGTTTTCTTATTTTTTTTCACTCTAAACAAAGACTGTTAGATTTTCCTAACAAATTAGCTCAGCCTCTTTTTCTTTTAATAAGTATTCTCTTAAACAAATTAATGGGTTTTGGTAATACTCTAAATCCAATTATCATTTGGGTTGGGGTATTATAAAAGAATACCCAAAATTATGTTTTAATTGCATCCTCATCCTGTTGAATATTAGGACTATCAATTGCATGATGAAAAATTTGTTGATGAGAAAGAAAATTACTTTTAGTGAGGAAGTTTCTCAATTGTTATTTGTTAAAAAAATTAAGATTGAAGAAATGGGTTCACTGAATTTTAGTTTGAAATCTATATTTCCTAATGAATATTTTTTTCTTTCTACAATTAAGGTTGAAAAATTGGATTTAGCATCTTTTAATTTGGATGCCGAATTTTGTGAAAAAAAAAAATCAGGATTGCCAAAATTTGACGTTGGTTTATTGTTTCAAAATCTGTTTTTGAACACCATGACAGTGGTGTTATTAGGGAAGTTGGTTTAGAAAATTTTTGATTGGTGATTCTCTGTTGCAGATCAAAAGTTTAGGTAAGTCGGAATATGAAATTCATGATTTTTTTGGGTTTCGAGAAATTCTTGTCAAAATATAATGATGGATTAATTTGTTGGGTTTGAGTTCTTTGCAGCAACAATTGCTTTGAACATTCTTGCTATTGATGGCATTCGTTTGTGGTTTCTTAAGAGCTTGGTTTAAGAGAGGCAGCATTGGAATTAAACTAAACTTTATATTTTTTTTCTATTATTATTTACCTTATTTACTATCATTAATATCTTATTTAGTTATTTTATTTAGAATTTGTAAGAGTTTAAGAGGCCGGGAAGCTCAAAAAAAACTCAGTGTGGCTTTATGTAAAGCTTCAAGTGTGGCTCAAGAATGCTTCTGAAACCTTGTTGAGGTAAATAAAACAAAATTGTGTGATTGTGATTAATAAAATTTTTTTCTTGCATGATAATTTGTAGAGCTTTCAATATTTTTTCGGTTGCGTTGATCCAAAGGAATCACTCCGAATTTCTTATGTTAACATGAAGTAAACCTTTTCTCCCTAGCTTAATTATGAAGTAAACCTTTGGTTTAGTTTTAATGTTATTAATTTTTAGCACTTGAGCATGCATTTGATGCAATGGTGGATGTATATATTTTCTGAAGCAAGTTTGAATTTCCCTTCCTCCAAAATAAAATAAAATAAAATAGTATTTCCAAATTAATTCTTTTAAACTTGAAAGGATTTATCAAAGAAGATAAATAGAACGCAAATGAAACAAAGCTTTGAAAGCCAAAAAAAAAATATGCAAGAAGGGAATTTATGCCTTTTCGCATTCAATCGATTGCATGTGTGAAGAAGCTTACAAGAAGCAAGAAAACTTCCGAAAGGTTGATGTTTTTAAGAGTAATTTAGTTCGCGAAATTTAGAATTTTATTTAAGAATTTATGTTTTGATAGAGTGATTTCTTTTATTTGGTTCAAGAAATGTAATTTTGCAAAATTTTTTAAATTTTTTAGGAGCGTTAAAATAATTTAGAATCGGAAAGTTTCTTCTTTTTGAAGCTTTTTCAAATCTTTTATGAATTACAAAATTTATCTCACTTTTATCTTAAATAATTGATAATAATAATTGATTGTATCTAGGGGTGTAAATGATATATTAGTACTCACAAACATTTGAGTTCGATTCGAAGAAAATTCGAATTCGGTTCGATTATTATTGAGTCGAGCTCGAGTAGCTCGACTTATCGATCAAGCCGAATTCGAGTATTCTTATATCTGACTCGAATAGCTCACAAGCTTAATCGAGCTTTTATATTTAAATATATTTTTATTATTTTAATTAATAAAATATTTCGAGTTCGAGTTCGAGCATGAATAATCGAACTATTGTCGAGTATACGAATCGAGCTTATTTTTACATATTAATCGAGCTTAATTGAGCAAACTCGAATAACTCGAATTCGATCACAAATCGAGCTCGAGCTTGAAAAATAAAACTCGATCGAGCTCGAGCCGAATATCGAGCTCGAGCCAAGTATCGAACTCCAAGTTGTGAGTCGAGCTCAAACTCGAGCTTCTTACTATTCGACTTGACTCGACTCGATTACGTCCCTAATTGTACCCTTCAATAAAATAAAAATTGCATTTTCATTACATTTTCCTCTTTCATTCTACTACTTTTATATACCTTTTCTTATTTCACCCATTCTCATACTTAAATAATGAATGTTCTAACAATCATGATCATAATGTAGGATTCAATTTTGAAAGCATCATTTAATAAGGTGAAATTGATTATTCAAGATTCTCAATCTGTTTGAATTATTAAAGAAAAAAAATGACAAGTTTATGAATGAAAACTAGCGAGGAATTTTGCCCATTGAAATATGAATGTAAGATACTATATAGTCCTTTATGATGGTATTCAAAAGCTTGCCCTTATTTAATAAATGTTTTTTTATGAGAGTCTTTTCTTTTAAGATGAGAAATAATAGTCATCCCTTTTTTATATATTTCACATAGAATAAAATTATCCATTTACCACCACTTTAAGCCTATTATGATTTTTCTTTAAAAAAAAAAAAAAAAAACCCCACTAAAGATCACCCTTAATATTGAAAGGCAAATTTTAGAAAAAAAAAAAAAAGACATTTTCACAAAAAGAAAAAATGAAAGTCTCAAATTATCTAAAATGGAAAAAGAGAAAGCCTTTTTAACATTTGAATCTTTCTTAAACAATGAGAAAAAATACAAAATGAAAAAATGAAAGAGAAAATATGAAAAAAAATGAAAAAATGAAAAAAATGATAAATGATAGGGCAAAATGCCAAGGTGTTTCATATGATAAGAAATGATAATTTAATTTATAAACTTTCAAATAATAATTTTGGCCTATTTATCCATTTTTCATAACCTCACACTTTAGTCTACATTATGAACCTTAAAAGTCTATTCTGATTAAATGTAAATACTTATATTAGAGAATCATATATTATTTTAAAGCATGATTATGATGCTATCAAAGAACAATGAGATTGATTGGGCTTTTGATGGAGATATCAATGATAAATGAAGTGAAAAATAAATGAAGAGAAGGAAAATATAAGAAAAAGATTTGTAAAAAATTAATAAAAAAAGAAAAAGTAAGACTTAAATTGGAAACCCATAATGGTGATTTAAGTAAATATATATATATATATATATAAGCTGAAAACTTGAAAAATAATTTTAATGCATGAAGATTAATATCATTTGAGGATCCCATGTAGTAGGGGCACCATTTGAAGTTGATAAGCTTAAAAGACCAAGAACATTAATGAAATGGGTTTTTGAGAAAAACTTTGAATTAATTTATTCAAAATTATCTAAATATTCATTATCTTGGATGACGTAAACTTCTTCAAACACTTATCTTGATGATTTACTTTGAAATTATTTCTTTTCCTATTTGTTCCTTGCTAGACTTGTTATCAAAATGAATATCTTTTTTTTTATTATTATTAATTTCTCTTGTCTTCACCATTTATTTTTCCTTTTGTGTAATGAACTAAGAAAGTGTAATGGATTACATTTGTCATAGGATTGTAATGATGATGAAGAACAAATCACTGACGATAATATGAAAGATCTTTGTATTATTTTGAAAAAAAAAAATTAAAAGTGAGGGAGGGCAAATCAAAAATGAAATGAGATTGATTAAAGAAGCGTAAAAGATGTTTATCCCTAAGGCTTGTAAATGAAATAAAAAACATTTGAAGGTTCAAATTTGTTGATCAGATGATGGCATTTTAGTTCACAAATCAATTGATACACTTAATGGTTAGTTTTGAAAAAGCTGAAGAAGAATAGAATGAGAAATTGAATTTCTGCTAGATGTCAAATAAGGATATAATATTAAAAAAATATAAAATTTTGGATTCAATCCCAAATCTAAAACTCCTACCATTGTTCAAACTCAATGTTATTATCTATTATATATAAATTATCCCATATATTGACAATGAAATTTTTAGATTTTATAATTAAAGTTATGAATATATAATTAATTAATTAATATATTCATATTTTTATACAATAGTAGTTTTTTTATATATATAGAAATAGTAGTTTTACTCTAAATATAAGACGGAATGACTAATAACAGCAAGAACAACTATTTTTACCTTTTTATCATTGAAAACAAAACACCAGTAATAAAATTCATGGCTGTTATAAAAATTTATCATTAGCATTGCTGGTTTATTGGGAGGAATATTTGAAGATCGGTGATAATACAAGAGCAAAACGACATTGGTAACATTAGATCCTCTTATATATATTTATAGATATATATATTTATTTATGCTTAATTAGCTGTTTGATTTGTCATCTATAGTATGTTAAACCATCTCCTAAAAGAGGGAATCTGTTTGCTATAATTTCTAATGAGCTTCTTCCAATCAAGAAAGAGCCTTTTTTTTTCTCTTGTAAACGCATCATACCATGCACATAATATGCATGAAAGGCATGCATTAGTGAACAAACCTTTCTTGTAAAATTCAGTCGCATGAAGTTTATGAAGAACTTTTGATTTCATGATTCACGTGAATTAATTTCTGCCTTCTCTCCTTTTTAACAATATTGCACTATCCATGAAAACTAGTGCTTCGCATATCTCCTGAAGTTTCCTGCTTTAATTGGCTACGAATCATACAAAGATGATGAAGCAAAAAGCTGCTCATATCACCCGGCGGCCAAAGAACTTCCTTCGGCTATGGCAACGGCGGGCTGATCAACGCCACCTAAAACTTCCAGCTATTACTGGCAAGAGCCATAAAATCTTGGGAAGCAATTATGAGGAAATGTCGAAGGAATCATTGTTGACCGGAGAATTATCGGATGGCAGTAGCCGGGGTTCGATACATGTTCCAAAAGGGTCCATAGCGGTCTATGTAGGGCCAGTGCGCCGTAAGTTTGTGATTCCGACGAGCTACTTAGCAATGCCGGAATTTAGAGTTTTGATGGATAAGGTGGCTGATGAATTCGGATTTGAGCATGAAGGGGGACTACAAATTCCATGTGACGAACAAGATTTTGAGCAGATATTGCTTAGATGTGGCACTCCACCAAAATATCTGACAGGAGCCATACAAAGGTTCTGAAGCGTTGGAATTAAACCAAACATTATATTTTGATTATTATTTAATTTTTTTATTATAATAATATTTTATTAAAAGTTGTTTTATTAGTGATTCTTTTATGGATTTAGAGTTTTAGTATAAATTCGGTATTTTGTTTAGGGTCTGTAAGAAACAAAGAGGATTTATATTCAAAGAGATTGAGTGTTGTTTTGTGTAAGAATTTGAGTATGGCTCAAAGAATGCCTATGAAATCCAATTGACTTTAATAAAAATTGTTGGGTTAATATCATGAATGGTTTATAAATTATAATGAAATATTAAATATTAAATATAATATCTGAACTTTAAAAATTATTAATATAATATTAAATTATAAATATATTATTTAATATAGTATTCACCTCTAATATGGTTATCTTCAAATGATGATATATAATGGATAAATTATCCTCCAAGATCAAGTATCACATTAATTAATAGATTCATTATTTATGTATCACATTAGAAGTTTTTAAAATTTAAATGTCATATTAAACATTTACTATAATTTAAGAGTCTATAATGATATTAATCCAAAATTATTTGATTTTATGATTGGACAGATTGCCAATAAAATTATTTCTTATTTGATTTTTTTAGAGTGTTCAGTATTTTACTTCCAAGGAGTGATTAGAAGGAATCATTCTGAATTTTTCGATTCCAAAATTTAGTAGAAGAGCTAGATCCAATTTGACTACGAATGTAAAATGCAATAGTTTGTATCAGACTCAAAAATGACAATGAAATAAGTCGAAGTGAGTTTTTTCTCGCTCCAAATTTAATCCGATTTTATATTCATAAAATCTAAATTTGATTCGACTTGAAATTTTTTTTATTTTTTTCATATCCAAACCTGACCCGACTTAATATTGTATAAGCTATATCTGACTCGACTTATAATTAATAAAATATTATTTTATAAATATAAATATTATTTTTTAAAATATAATTATATATAAGTAAATAATTAAAAAAATAAAAAAATTTATACAATATTAAATCAGGTCAAGTCAAATTTATTTAAAATTCAAACTCAACTCGACCTCAATTTTTTTTTAATATTACTTGATCCAACTCAACTTAATTCGAAACTCGATTTAAAAAAAAAATTAATTTTATAAGATCATATCATATTAAAATCTATCAAAGATAAATTGGGCTTACCAACCCTAATCAGACCCGGATATTGATCCTGTAGTGGAGGTTGAGACAAAAAGAGAATATCGAAGATTAGTTATGCTCAGTTAATTTCATATCACGTTTCAAGAAAATAAAAGACTTTAAAAAAAAATAGCTTTTGATAATTATGAGATACAGTACTGAATTTAAAAAGTATTTTGAAGAACCCGCTTGATGCCCTTGAAAAAGATGCTGAAAAAAGCTCTGTCAAAAGAGATTTGGGATATCGAGAAAAAATCGTTATGTATTATTTTTAAATATCTTCATTTTGCATTGGTGTTTTTTTAATTATGATGATTTAGTAATTACTCCCTATGATTTTGGCAAAGAGTTTGATTAATTTTTTGTTATAAAATAATATCACGCCCCAAAATTAATATATAAATAATTATATTATTTTGAAGTAAAATTTAAAAATAATACAAAACTTGCTTTCTAATAACAATCTTGAAACATATATTGTCATTTCAAATTCTCTTTTTTAAGTAAAATTTATATTTATAATTCAATACAATAATAAAAAAATTATCCTAGAACCAATAAAATACTCAAATATCAATATACACCTCATAAAACCTCATCGACGAACAATATCTCTAATATTATAGTAATCTTCTTATTTGATTTTCTAGTTTTTCATAAGTCTAAAACAAATTTATTAGTTAATATTCATAGAGAGAGATAAAAGATTATGAGCAAATCATAAGTTAACAAGTATAGCATACACACTTTATCGGATTAGGTATTATTTTTATTCATACTGCATAGAACATTCAAAAATATTTGTCAAATCATAATACTAAAACAATTTAAAAATCATCCTTATGTCAAATAGAGCATTTTGTAAATTGATAAATTAATATCGAATATGTCATTTCTTAAATAATTGGCAATCAAATGCCATCATTCAAATGTTGTAATCAAACCAAGTTTTTAATTAATTTTTAGAAATCATCATAATTATTTTCATTATATTTTTCATTGTCCATCAGTAGTTACGATCATTATTATAACATATGATAATAGCTGTATCAAAATATTATTTCATGATCATTACTAACTATTATAATCCATTAACAAAGTCTTATGCTAATTATTATAACTCACTAGCAAAGCCGTATAATTATAGTAACTATTATAATTCGTTAGCAGGGTTGTGTGCTAACTATTATTATCCATTAACAGAGTTGTAAAACTGATTTTAGTATCGATGATTTCACTACCTAAATATGTAAATTCATAGCTTTTATAAATCAATCTTTAAAATCTTAACAACCATTTAGTATTTCATTCATATAAGCTCACATTTCACAGTAATCATTTATTGAAATCATAGCTGCGAAAATATTGTTTCTTTCTATCTTTCATTCATGAGCTCATAATTCATCATTTATATATCAAAATATAAGATAATCATATGCTAGATCATGTTTTTATATACGAAAAACAATAAGATGTGCATTCATCATTCTGAGAAACTTACAAGCATACAAAGGTTTAAAACAAAGTGTATGAGATTTAGCTTATCTCGTTTTAATTTTATCACTTAGTTTTTCTCTAAAAATAATTAACAACTTATTCAAAACTATTTCGATGTATTAGAAATCGATCAACCTTTTTAGAAGCTATATATACTAAATCAATTAAATTTTATAAAAGCTAACTCAACTAATTAATGTTGATTGCATGCACTATTTTCACTAAAATAATTATATCTCAAGATATGAAATTTGAATTTAAGATCCTTTTAGTGCGTTAGAAAATAAACTCAATAAGATTCCTAACAATATATGGCTAACCCTTTAATTTCTTGTAACTTAATTACAATAATTGTTTCAATTCATATCTCATGCTATTGTCAGACAACATGAGGCTTAGAATTCACTTTCATTTGTTTTGTTAGAAAATAAACTCAATAAACTTTTCATAAATATATGATATTCATAGAAAAAATATGTAGATTAATACAAAATATTAATAAAAATCCACTGTCATAGAAAACTTGTTCTTACAAAGCACATTTCTCCCTTTAATCCACAATAATATGAGTTCTTCCATTATAAGCCCTAATGTTAATCCAATAATCAATCTTAACTCATAATTAAATGAATTAAACAAGATCTAATAATCTTAATCCTATCATATACGATTATAAGAAATTTCTAAATTTCTCTAATGAACTTTAACCCCAAAATTTCAACAGTTAACAAGCTTCTTCTTCAAATTAAAGAGGATTTTTACTCACCTTTAAAAGACTAATATGGAGGTAGATTTTAATTTTTAATCAACTTTGATCTTCCAGCCCCCAAGCTTTGAGAAAGAAGAGAAAGAAAAATAACCCTCATCAAAAAAGAAAAAACAGCCTGTTTTCTTTATTTTTTTTCACTCTAAACAAAGACTGTTAGATTTTCCTAACAAATTAGCTCAGCCTCTTTTTCTTTTAATATGTATTCTCTTAAACAAATTAATGGGTTTTGGTAATACTCTAATCCAATTATCATTTGGGTTGGGGTATTATAAAAGAATACCCCAAAATTATGTTTTATTGCATCCTCATCCTGTTGAATATTAGGACTATCAATTGCATGATGAAAAATTTGTTGATGAGAAAGAAATTACTTTTAGTGAGGAAGTTTCTCAATTGTTATTTGTTAAAAAAATTAAGATTGAAGAAATGGGTTCACTGAATTTTAGTTTGAAATCTATATTTCCTAATGAATTTTTTTTCTTTCTACAATTAAGGTTGAAAAATTGGATTTAGCATCTTTTAATTTGGATGCCGAATTTTGTGAAAAAAAAAATATATCAAGATTGCCAAAATTTGACGTTGGTTAATTGTTTCAAAATCTGTTTTTGAACACCATGACAGTGGTGTTATTAGGGAAGTTGGTTTAGAAAATTTTTGATTGGTGATTCTCTTGTTGCAGATCAAAAGTTTAGGTAAGTCGGAATATGAAATTCATGATTTTTTGGGTTTCGAGAAATTCTTGTCAAAATATAATGATGGATTAATTTGTTGGGTTTGAGTTCTTTAGTGAATGAATAAATATGTATCAATTCTCTGAACGCACAAAGCGCATGAAGAAGATCTTGCATGACTCAGTTACAGCAGCAACAATTGCTTTGAACATTCTTGCTATTGATGGCATTCGTTTGTGGTTTTTTAAGAGCTTGGTTTAAGCGAGGCAACATTGGAATTAAAATAAACTTTATATTTTTTCTATTATTATTTACCTTATTTACTATCATTAATATCTTATTTATAGTTATTTTATTTAGAATTTGTAAGAGTTTAAGAGGCCGGGAAGCTCAAAAAAACTCAGTGTGGCTTTATGTAAAGCTTCAAGTGTGGCTCAAGAATGCTTCTGAAACCTTGTTGAGGTAAATAAAACAAAATTGTGTGATTGTGATTAATAAAAAATTTTTCTTGCATGATAATTTGTAGAGCTTTCAATATTTTTTCGGTTGCGTTGATCCAAAGGAATCACTCCGAATTTCTTATGTTAACATGAAGTAAACCTTTTCTCCCTAGCTTAATTATGAAAGTAAACCTTTGGTTTAGTTTTAATGTTATTAATTTTTAGCACTTGAGCATGCATTTGATGCAATGGTGGATGTATATATTTTCTGAAGCAAGTTTGAATTTCCCTTCCTCCAAAATAAAATAAAATAAAATAGTATTTCCAAATTAATTCTTTTAAACTTGAAAGGATTTATCGAAGAAGATAAATAGAACGCAAATGAAACAAAGCTTTGAAAGCCAAAAAAAAAATATGCAAGAAGGGAATTTATGCCTTTTCACATTCAATCGATTGCATGTGTGAAGAAGCTTACAAGAAGCAAGAAAACTTCCGAAAGGTTGATGTTTTTAAGAGTAATTTAGTTTGCGAAATTTAGAATTTTATTTAGGAATTTATGTTTTTATAGAGTGATTTCTTTTATTTGGTTCAGGAAATGTAATTTTACAAATTTTTTAAAAATTTTTAGGAGCGTTAAAATAATTTAGAATCAGAAATTTTCTTCTTTTTGAAGTTTTTTCAAATCTTTTATGAATTGCAAAATTTATCTCATTTTTATCTTAAATAATTGATAATAATGATTGATAGTATCTAGGAGTGTAAATGATACATTAGTACTCGTAAGCTACTTGAGTTCGATTCGAAGAAAACTCGAATTCAGTTCGATTATTATCGAGTCGAGCTCGAGTAGCTCGACTTATCGATCGAGTCGAATTCGAGTATTCTTATATCCGACTCGAATAGCTCGTGAGCCTAATCGAGCTTTTATATTTAAATATATTTTTATTATTTTAATTAATAAAATATTTCGAATTCGAGCATGAATAATCGAACTATTGTCGAGTATACGAATCGAACTTATTTTTACATATTAATCGAACTTAATCGAGCGAGCTTGAATAACTCGAATTTGATCACGAATCGAGCTCGAGCTTGAAAAATAAAACTCGATCGAGCTCGAGCCAAGTATCGAACTTCGAGTTGTGAGTCGAGCTCGAACTCGAACTTCTCACTATTCGACTTGATTCGACTCGATTACGTCCCTAACTGTACCCTTCAATAAAATAAAAATTGCATTAAAATTCAAAATTAATCTGACATGCACAAGGCATTCCAAGCCAAACTAGCAAGTTATTTTTGCTTTTCATATTGAATTTGTATTCTACTAGAGTAATTTTTTATTAAAATTCGTACAATGCCTTTGAATTTATTTAATAATTGAAATAAAAATTTGGTTCAATACTTATAAAAGATTATAGTCGATGTTAAGAAATGTCATCCATTATCATATAAATACCATTTTAAAAAATAAACGCAATCTATTATAATATATAAATTATGATTGAAAAAAATCGTCTATAGGACATTTATTTCTTTTCAATTGATAAAAAAAAATTGTTTGTTCTGAAGAGTATGTATAGATTACGGTTGATGGGAGAAAACAGGCTGTAGGACGTTTTAAAAAAAATAAATATTATCTATCTTCGAAAAGATGACATTTTAAAAAATAAACGTCATCTATTGTTTAGTGGTTCCCATACGGCTCTTTAGCCCTTTTAACATCATGCCTAGCCATTCTTTAAAATAAAAAGTAGTCTTCATAATTTAAAATACAATTCGATTATATAATATTAATATGATAAAAAAATAAAATATAAATTAACATAGCTTAAAATTATAATCATAATTATATATATGTTTAACAAAATAAAAAAAAATTATATTTTATATTTTTATATCAATATAAATTATTATACGTAATTTCATATAAAATATAATACAAATACATAAATTTTGAGAGAGTGTAATTCTCAATATGTGTAGATTTTTGGCAAAAGATGATTGAGTCTTGGCAAAATATCCTTATATATATATATATATATATATATATATGAGAGTGTGTATTTGTGAATTATATATAAATTAATTCACATATATAAAATTAAAAATAAAAATTATAAATGCTTTATTAAACTTAATTTTCATTTTTAATTTTTATATATAATTTTTATTTTTAATTTTATATATATAATTGAATATAATCTCATTAAATTTAATTTAATTATTTTTAATATTTTATTATATAAATTAAATTTAATAGATGGATTTGAAATTTATTTTTTTAATTTGGATTGAATTTGAAAAGATTTTGAGATTTGAAATTTTATGTTGAATCAAACTTAAATAAATATATAAATTATTAATATTAAGTATAAACCTAATTCGATCTGATCAATGAACATTTTTACTTTCAATGTTTTGTGAATTTTGATAGAAATTCACTTTAAACGTTAAAGATTTCAACCTTAACAATGAACGATAATAAATATAAAAGTTATTATTAAGCTTTGACAATATATTTGTAATTTTGAAAAAAATAATAATAAATTGGATTTCTTGACAAAAGAAAGTCATAAAAGGCTAAGGAATGATTGAACCCTTTATAAATTGTTGTGGTTAAATTTTGTATCTTTTTCTATTTAATTTCAAATTCATTAGTACTTAAATTTGTATATATAATTTTAAAATTATAACTTTTACATTTATGCTTATTGAATTTTAATTTTGAAAAGAATTGAAATCAATGTAATTCACTTCTCTGCATTTGCAGTAAACATAATTACTTTAATATTTATTATCATAGTTAATCGACTGTCATAGAATAAAAAATTTTAAGGGAAGAGAAAACTTTTCATTTCAGGATCAAGATAAATTTAAAAAAAAAAAAACAAAAAAAACTAACATTAAATTTACAAATTTTTCACAAAAAAAAAAAAATGATGATAAATAGCATAGAATAGCCTGTTTTAAAATGTATTTCCACTTTCTCAACCCTTTATCAATAATTGGTAAAAAGAAAAAAGAAAAAAAAAAAAAAAAAAGGCAGAGCAGCCAGGGTAAGAACATAAAATTGTTGCAAATAATAGCTTCATATCATAAACTGCTCACCAGGATGTATTATTGATTATATGCCTCTTCAAAATGGCGACTGTAAAATACAATCTTTAAAAAGGGCAGTAATACCCAAATCAAACTTTTGGTTTGTGAATATCTTAACCACTATATAACATGGGGGCACACAACATTTCATTTGAGTGTAAATATAACAATACAAAATACTTAACTAATCCGATTGAGCAGAAGTGGGTTCTGATACTCATCCTCCTTCAGATCACTTGGTGACGCGGTAGCTCTGCATGATAGGAAAAAATAAAAAGTCAAGCTTCATATAAGCTGAAACTGGCACAGCCTGTCAACTGCTGCATGCCCCATGAAAAGATCATAACTAAAATGCAGCGATTGAAAGAGGAAGCAACAATACCTTAACCCGTTTCAGCAAATCCTTGGCCTTGGCATCTTTGTTAAAGTGATCACGTACAGGCTGTAGATAAAGTATAGATTAAAAAAAAATAGTTCACTAGCAAGTAAACAACATAAGGTGTTCGGCCAGGATCATCAAGCTAACACGAGAAACCTCATTTTCTACATGTTAAAGCCCACTATCTTGCAGTGCCCGTGACAGGATATTTGAGGAGTTAGAACAGCAGTTCAATATTTGATTAGAGAAATATTAAGACAAGCTGATTGGCATTATCCTTCCTAATGACAAAACCTCAGAACCACTATATGAGCAGCCACAAGTTCACTTTATTTTTCAAACCAGTGGCACCAATATTAAGACAAGCTGATTGGCATTATCTTTCCTAATGAAAACTCCTCAGATACAATATATGAGCAGCCAAAAGTTCTCACACTTTATTTTTCAAATAAGGGGCACCACATGAATACCAACACACGAATACATAAAACACAGCAACAATGACAACAAGCCAAAAGTTTGTGTTGTAAAGCCTGTTTTACCCAAGAAATTTGCCAACATTTTGCTAAAAAGAATGGGAAAAGAAGAAACAGCAATATCAGGGAGTGACACATAATGCAATTGAATAATCATTCATTCAAAAATTTCCCATTTGGGTTACTAAGCAAATTTTGACAAATTTTTGAAAATATTATTTTATTATGGAGTCACACAGCATGTAATTGAATAATCATTCACTCAAGAATTTCACATTCAGGTTACTAAGCAAATTTTGACAGATTTTTGAAAAAATAATTTTATTATACACTGGCAATTTATTATATCAAACCTAACATTAGAAGCAAATAAACTCATAATATATTATAGTTTATATTTTCTTATCTTGATTTATTTCCTAGTTAACTCAGATTGATCTGTTCAGTTTATACGAGTCTCAGGATAAGATTGTGGTAAAAGTACAAATAAAGACCAAATGCTTAATTTACCTATATCTAAGAAAATCAACTTCATTTAGCATGAAGTACACAACTTTACAAAAGCAAAAAGAAAATAAATAAAAGAGTGCATCTTCCATTATACAAAATACAAAAAAAAAGGAGAATAAACTGTAAACTTAAGTGTCTGTCAAGCCATTACTTTGAAAAATAGTGTTCTTTCTTTCAGTAAATATTACTAAAACTTTTCGACAAATTTAACTACCCTTTCTTTTCTTTATCAAATGGGTGCATAAGCAAAATTTCTTCAAAGTGATAACAATATAGTCCCATGCATCATTTTTGGCTGCCCTGGGATGCAGGAACCATAGCATTTACGCAATGCAGTGCAACAAATTTCTGCCCATTATAAAACCCCAAAATAGGCAAAAAGAAAATTCAAATCGAGATATCAAATATCAGACCTCATTATATTACAGAAGAGAGAACAGGTGCACAAAAAAACCTACTCAAAAATGGAATAAATCAAGGATAAAATAAAAGCTCATAAAAAGCCTGGTATAGCTAATCAAGCATAGATAGTCTATCCTATTAAAATTTTTGAGTTTAACCAAAAGATAAACGCAGTGGTTATCTGCTGGGGACCTGACTCAGTTGCAACAGGGCATTTTGTTCAGGTATTACCTAGTTATTAACAGAAATAAATAGGTAAAATGTGCTTACCTGTAGAATCGTGTTTAAAGCTCTAGAAAGAGCAGGCTTCAAATCACCAGGATGCAACTCCCCACTCTCATAGTCAGAAACAAGCTCCTCAAAATTTTTAAAAATCCTGAATGAAATGATAATACATTAATGCCATGCCACTCCGAAATAGTATGATAATAACAAATTACAAAAAAATGGCTTCTTAAACGAAAAAAGTGAGTTATAGGAGTTTCCAAACTTCCAGTGTGAAAGCATAAGAATTAATTTCTAAAGTGGCTCATTCATTCTTATGCTGGAATATAAACGAATAAGAAAGGTATTGGACCACTAACTTGTCACCACCATTCTCTGCACTGCGTTCCACCCTGAACTCATTAAACCATGGAAATATGATGTATTTGATATATTCCAAACATGGATTCGCCTCAACAATTTTAGGGGGGCAGTATGCCTTCTTTATTTTCACATTCACTTCTGCCTGTGACATGAATCACAAGAAAGTATCAGTCAAGATTCAAGTTACTTTTTATCCTCTTTCTGAGTACTTTGATAGAAAGACAGCCACTTATTAGTCCCCCAGACTGAAGGACATTCTACCTCCTCATCCTCCATGAAGATTGACGATGATGGATCACTCTTGGACATTTTCTCTTGCCCCTGCTGCAGACCTGGTAGCATATCTGCATGTCATGAAAACCAAGAACGACTCAGATAAAAGGAAAAGAAACAAGCAAAAGAACCAAAATTGATGTTGAAGTAGGACAATACGATGAGACAAGATAATTGGTTTGTTTTTCCTCTTTATGTCATCACAATACTCTCTTGCAAGCACATTGACTTTTCTTTGATCCATGCCCAACTGGCAAATGTCGGCCTGTTCACATAAAGTAATTCCACTTGCCCTTAGATAAATAAAAGTTTGAAATTAACATTACAATATATCAGAAAACGTACAATGTAAACAAGCAAGGGCACAGCTTGTAAAAGATAATCCAGCATTGCACTGCAGTGAAACAGAAGGAGATCTATAGCAAAAATGCTGGAGATCCTAAACGGTTGTTCTTCACTTAAAACTTTCATGGTTTTGTAGCTGAAAATTTTATAGTACATTTGGAACTTCAATCAGAATTCGAAACTTTTCTTGATTTTGACGGGATGGGAACAAATTGAATCAAAGAATAACATTGAGAAAAAACAATGCCGAATGATGTCCTAGAGAAACTTCTCAATTAGAAAAAATAACCATTGATGTCCCAAAGAAAATACCCTATTAAGATTTTATATCGTTGATGTCAAGATATTCCTGCTACACACTATAGATCCAGTTTCAACAATACATTTTGATATTTTTCCAAATTTTAAGAGACAAATTTTAATCTAAAATGAGCAACTGACAACAAGGACAGAATAGAGACTTCATAACATAAAAAATTCAGTTTCTCAGAAAGTCACCCTTGTTGATCTAGAGAAAAATGTTAAAACGAAAAAAAAGTAACAAATGCAAGGACCAAAAGCAATACTGAGAACGGTCCAGCAAAATTGCCCATCAAACTTTTTTTCTTTTTTTTTTTTCCAACCAAAAGAGGATCACTTTATAGCATGCCACCACAAATATTGACAGATAAGTCATTAACATAGATAAAAATATTACACAAACATTTTAGTGCGTCAGTATGCAAGTGTAATAGAGAGAAGGTGAGTAATTACTAGAAATAACTCAGGATACTGAGTGTCTTTCGCACTTTCATTAAGCTTTGCATATATATCTGACTAAAATTCTTTACTAAAAGACTGGGGATCAGAAAAACATAACATTCATAAGCAGAAGCACCTTAAGGAAAAATATGTCAGCACACTGCATGCATGGATAAAGAATTTGGGCAGCTGACAACTCATCTTGCTCACTACGGCCCATAATTTGACAACACCTAGAAAGAACAAATTGCGTTTGTGGAATCAACCAAAGCATTACTACTAATAGGAAGAAAAGAACAGAGAAAAAGATCAAAATTTTATTATCCCCCGCCTCATTATCCTGGGAAGCTTGTTTCTGCGGGCTATATCCATCACAAGTGGCCAGTACTCTGATGACCTGGAGTTAATTTCGTCCGAAGACCACAAGAATTCAACCTTTCCATTTAGATCCATGCCAACCGCCTTCCAGATTTCAATCAAATATTGTCCAACTATTTTGATTTTCTTCAAGTCACCGCCCATTTTATTGTTTAGCTGTGCAAACCAATCTGCAATCCAAATTTTTACTCTACATCCGGCAGAAGTCAGTTTGTTAACATTTATCGTCTTCATGACTCCCTGTTTACAGGCAAATAAAACAATAAATTTCAATGGAAGAGGGAGAAAACATCAAAAAGAACAGCCAAACTCAAATTATATTCTACAATGACATCATAACAGAGGAAAAGTTGCCACGATCTCATCCTGGATACATGATATGAGTAAACATTGTCCATGACAGAAGCATGTTAGATCTGAAAATGATGATGAAGTACAAGTATGGCAAGCAGCATATATTTATCAAAAAAGAAAAGGAGGGAAATATTCTAAAAATCTAGAGTACTTATTCAAAACCAATTAAATCAGCAAACAACAAAGAGGAAGCTAAAACTTTGAATTAAATCACGAGAGCAATGAAATTTGTCTTTTTTTTTTCCTTTTGATGCAATGTGTTAGGCATAAATGAATCCATAATTAGCTTTGACATATTAATTAAAGCCAACAAAGCATTGATTTCAATTCAAAGATCAAATTTCTACATTTAGAGAGAATTTAATCGAACAAAAAAAAAAAACCATGGAGATTATAGAAATGAAAGAAAAGGAGAATACCTGAGCAATGTGCATTCTGCCAGAAGGCTCGAATCCATCGTAGCAAATGGGTTCAGGCTTGTGGGTAAGAAGGTTCAACAGCTCATCCTCTTGAATACATTCTTCCCCAACACTTCGTATAATCTTAAACCTTTCTTCTACACTCAACCTGAAACCATAATTTAAAAAAAAAAAAAAAACCAATTCTCATCTAAAACTAACCAAAAAAAAAAAAACTGACTGAAATTCCAACGGAAATAACTTACTGTGGAGTTGAAGAAGAAGAAGATTGGGAGTTGATAGAGAGGGATTGCATGGCGGTGGACGGTGGGGTCTGGTCGGCAGGCGATTGGTCCGCCATCGGTTTTAAGTATATCGCAACGGCGGCGGAGGCTTTACAAGCTTGAGTAATCCAAATTTTGCTAAGCCCTAGTAGGAGAGCTCTATGCTTTTGGCGAAATGCGAGTGAATTTCATCCCTTCGATTCGGTGGCTTTTATTGCGGACCGTTGGATGAGTAGCCACCATTCTTTAGTAACTTATTTTAGAAAATTCATTCATTAAAAAATTTTCAGTCAAAAAATATTAGAAGTACAAAGTAATTAAATAATTGAGTAAAAATATTATCATTTAATTACATTAATCTTATATTCTTTTCTTATCATTTAATTACATTAATCCTATAGTCATTAAAGTTAAGCTTAACTGGTTGGTCGATCTAATTCTTCGAAATTCACGTTAGGACAACGCAACTATCACGGGCCGAGACTCCTTGGGACCGTGACACGACCACCCACCTGATAATATATAATTATGCTGAAGTATCATTCGCACATTGAAAGTCAACCTACCATGTCAACTCAAATCAGGCCATGTCTGCATATAACCCAATTAACTATTAATCAAGTCATTTAGACCCGATCACATCTTCCCTCAGGTATAAATATGCCCTCTCATCCTACGTATTGGTATTCTACTCTCCTCATTTCTCTCTACTTTCTTATTTCCTTACTACTCTTTTAAGCATTATCAAAGATAACTCAGGTCTTTACTTTTAATCGATCTCTATCCTTAAGATTTTAGGTTTTTACCTTCCAAACCGAGCTTAGTGCAGACATTTCGACGTGCTAGGTAAGAGGTTTATTCTTTGCTAAGTTCGAAGTGGCACCTAGAAAAAGAGTCATTGAAGAAGAAGATAATCTCGCCACCATTGAGACCTCCCACACTCAACCCAGCCAGCCCAACCCAAACTGACCTCTTCAAGCCACACAAGCAACGGAATAATTTGAAGCTATGACCCAACAATTGCAAAGTTTAAAGGAGCTCATCCAAAATCTAACCCTTTCACAAACTTTTAAAATGCCGATCATCACTCACAGGAACCCACAAACCCAAAAAGCGTCAACCTATGAAGATAGTGAATCCGAGTGACCCCTGAAGAAGAAGAGACCTCAAAAGGCTACTACTGGACCAACTCAAAAACTCAAATCACTCAGAAATCGAAACAAAACACTTCCGAGAATGTGGCCAATAAAAAACTGGAAGCTCGAATGAAAGCTATAGAAAAAGAACTTAAAAACAAAGCTTCTATGCTCATAGACGAGTTTAAATTCTTGGAAACCTCTCCATTCATAGAGGAGATTGACCGAGCTCTTTCCGCAACTAGATTTAAGATGTCGACTATGAAGCTTGCTTTTGATGGTACATCCGACCATTTTCATCACCTCAGACTTTCAAGACTAGCATTTTGATGCAGGGGGTCGATAAGTCGCTAATGTGTAAAGTCTTCGTGGCAACACTCAAATGAGCAACTTGATCATGGTATTCTAGCCTTGAACAACATTCAATTTCAACTTTCAAACAGCTTGGGCATTTTTTCCTCGTGCACTTTTTATAAGCAATTGATCACTAGGAAAACCACTTTCAGCCTGATGTCTATCACGTAAGAACCTAGAGAGTCTTTGAAACAATATGTTATGTGTTTTAACCTTTTGGTGTGATTGATTGCCTTCACAAATGGAAAGAAAAAATGTAAAAGAAATTTATGACTGGAAAAAGAAGAAGAAGAAGAAAGGAAAAGAAGATGGATAGAAAAAATAATTTGTTTTTATTTTGTTTTAATTTTTTTAATGCCATGTCATCTTAATCATGTTACATTTTTATGACATGGACACATCACATGGCTATTAGCATCATACATGGTGTGCCCATTAACATTCAGGTAGAGATTAACGATTGGCTAATAAAAAAAAATTTACTCAAACATTAGCAACTAAAACGTAATTTTTTATAGTTTGGTTAATTGAAGCTTTTATTTTGGATGGCATAAGCTTATCCACCTCAATGCCAAACAGGTTTTAAATTTAATGGTTCTTTTAGCATTGCTATTACAACTGAAAAAAACTTGAGAAAAATGAGTTTAAAAAATATAGTTAAAATTTTTAAATGTTTATTATTGCTATGTAAAAATGTTGTGAGTAATTGAAATTTTAAAAAAAATAAGTAGAAAATAATAAAATATTAAAAATATAGGGATAATATAATGATTTTCTATTCCAAATACACTTTTCATTGCAAAAATACTTTTAAGAAAACTTTTTAGTTTGTGTTGGAAAACTAGACTTTTAAGGTGTGTTTAGAGGGTGCATTTCACTTACAATTCTTTTTACTATAATTTTACAATTGTCTAATCATAATAAAAAATTATGTAAGGATCTGACACATAAGTACGAGCTTTATATAAAATTTTGACAAACATCATATAATTTTAAATTATAATTAATTAATTATAATACGATGATTATAAGTGATATGATCTCATAATTGAATAGTGCATTTGGAAAAGGAATTTCATCTCAATTAAGATTTTTAAAATTTCAAAAATAAAAATACTTATTTAGGTAAAAGTAAAAGAATTTTAAAATTTAGAAAGAATATCAATAAGGAATTTGAGCACCTTAAATTCTCTCTTGAAATTCAACCTAAAGAGGTGGCTTTTGAACATTTCTCAAATAAAATACAAAACTCAAAAATAAAATATTATTTTATTTAACTATAATGTATTTTTTTATTTTTTATACTATTAATAATATCTATATATTTTTACAAATTTAATGAGACTCATATTACATATTTGTATGTATATGTATTTTTATCTTTAATATCATTATTCTTCCTTTATTATTATTTTTTATTCATCAAATTGCCACGGACTAAATTTTCTTTTAAAAATATTTATCTAAATAAAACAATTATAGTCTTTTGAAATTATGCATTTTAAAATATTTTTATTTTAAATTGGATTAAATTGAAAAATAGTCCATATAATATATGCATTTTATCAATTTGATATCTAAAGAAATAAAATTAGCGATTAGGTACCTAAATTTTCATTTTATCATACACCTTAATACTTTAAACTAATACCGTTAGTAAAGTTATCTACGTGGTATCAATACTAAATAAAATCATAACATATATAAAAAAATTCAATTATCGTCACATTATCATTTCTATGTTTAGAAAAAATTCAAAAAATCTTAAAACATTTAAAAAATCTAAAAAAAATTTAACAATTCAAATAGACATATGGAAATTTTAAAAAAATTTAAAAAAAAAACAATTTCCAAAAAAATTATGAATTCAAAGAAATAAAAAATTCTAAAAATCTCCAAAAATCTGAAAATTTACAAAATTCCCAAAAAAATCTATTTTTTTTTAAATTCTAATTTTTGAAAGAATTCAAAATTTCAAAAATAAATACTAAAAACTAAAAAAATTAAAATGAACTAAAAATTTAAAAACTAGTAAAATTTAAAAAAAAAAGAAAAAGAAAAAAAGAAAATTTTTAAAAATTCCAAAGAATGTTAAAAAATATGAAAAAAATAAAAAATTGAAAATTTCCAAAGAAAATAAAATCTGAAATTTTTTAAAATCCAAAAAAAATTAAGAAATAATATTTAAAAATCTAAAAAATTCAAAAAAAAAAAGAAAATTGCTATCATCCCCAAAAAATTGAAAAAATCCAAAAAATTTTCAATTTTTAACAAAAATTCAAAAAAGGAAAATTTAGAAAAATTTTAAAAATTTTAAAAATATATATAACATTTCAAAAAACTCAATATATAAAAATGAAAACTAAAGCTTTGCCTTGTACCATTTTTTAGTTTTTTAGATTTTCAGATTTATTATTTTTACTTTTTTTTTTTGTTTTTTCTGATTTTTCTTGGATTTTTATTTAAAAAAATTAGATTTGTTTTGATGTTTTGGGATTTTCTTTCAGATATTTTTTCAAAATTTTGTATATTTTTCAATTTTCAGATATTTTCTTCAAATTTTCAAAATATGTTGTTTAATTTTTTAGATTCATTTTCCTTTTTTTGGAATTTTTTATAAATTGATTTATTTATTTTTTAAAAAATTTTGACAATTTTTTACTTCTTCAAAATTTTGGGAATTTTTAGGATTTTTTTTTATTTTTTTAGAATTTTTCAAGAAATTTAAAAATTTTTCAGATTATTTTTCCTTTTGTGGCTTTTATAGTAATTTTTTGCAATTTTTACTATTTTTCAATTTTTAGTATTTTAAAAAAAATTTAGATTTTCAAAGAAATTTTATTTTTTATTTTTTCCTTTTTTCTATTTTTGGAATTTAAAAAAATTCAGATTTTTTAAATAATTTTTTGAATTTTTTAACATTTTCAAATTTTTGTAAGTTTTTAGTATTTTTAACTTGTTAGAATTTTTTTAATTTTTGTAATTTTTCATAAAACTATTTTGAAATTTTTGGATTTCTTAAAAGTTTTTTAAATTCTTTCTTAATTTTTTAATATCTTTTAGATTTTTTCTAAATTTTTAATTTCTTTTAAATTTTTGAATTTTTCTTCTAATACTAACGTAACCATGATGACATGATAATAATTGAACTTTTTTTTACACCTGTCATGAATTTAGTACGAATATGATGCCATATCAACAATTCAACTAACAATGTTAATATGAAATATTATTACTAAATAAAAGTTTGGATACTTAATTACGAATTTTATTTATTTAAGTATCAAACTGACATAAAAGATATAGTATATGAGTCATTTTTATATTTAAATCTTTTTAATTTCTTTAAATTTTCAAAATTTCTCATTCAAACACAATTTTAAAAGAAATTTATATTTTATTATTATTTAATATTAGATTGGACCAAAAGCAACTTTTAAACACAAAAATTATTTTCAATAGCAACATGAAAATGGTGATTTGTGCATTGTTCGGTGCATTTAATTTGTTTCTTGCTTTCATTACTTTTTTGAAAGGGATAGGAGATTGGATGATGGGTTCGAAGTTCAAACTCCCACTTTATATGTCTTTCCAAGTCTTCTTAATTGATGGGTCAAGAAGTTAAAAACTCACTTTCATTATTTTTGAATGATATAAAAGCTTATTATTATTATTATATATATTAATTTTTAATTCGTGCGATGCATATAATTTTTATTTTTTTATAAAATTATTTTAATTAATTAAATTTTAAAAAATATTATCTTTCTTTTAAATTTTAAATTTATATGTTGTAGTTTTTTTAATTTGAAATCAAAGTATAAAAAATGTTCATATATAATTGCACTTAAAATTGGAGAGCATATTTATTCTTATTTTTTTTCCTCCAATCTATGGATTGTGTTTGATAACTTAAATTTTAAAAAGAAAAAGGTATTTTGATTTTAAAAATTTGTGTAAAATGTGTGATAAAGCACATATAAATATAAACATTATTTCATGATTATTTTTTAAATTTAAGGTTTGTCGGATGTCTATTTAATGGTGACTTTGAAATATTTATATGTATTTATGATTTTGAAATTCATCTTTTTATATCATTCAAATTAAATAATAATCATATTAAAATTTATTAATTTATGCATAATGTGTATATTTTATTTTTGCAATTTATATAATAAATAAAATCCAAATTCACTTTCTTAAATTCACCTTTTCAAGTGTAACAATAGTGTTTTTCAATTGGACAATCACTTATTCTAAAATAAGTTATTTTAAATTTTATGAATTTATCTAACAAAAGACATTAAAAATTTTATAATTTAAGAAATATATGTTAAAAATAATTTTAAATTTTATTTTTATATATTAAAAACATAATAGTTTGATTGTATTCAACATGTTTATCTATGTCAAATAACCATTAAATAGTCAAAAATTTTAGTAGAAAGCTCATACTTGTTCATTAGCCACTTTTTCCCATTTTAGTGTACATGTATTTTAATTGATATTTGTTTACTATTTGAGGTTATCAAAATTTGAATCATGATCATTAAAACTAAGAATTCAACACTTATCAATAATCTACGAAGTTGTTGGCTAATTATAAATATAAAAGATTGCACGATATAAAAAATCAAATCAAAATTAGGTGGTACTAATTTAACTATAGGTGAAATTTGTTTAAATAAAATAATGAAATTAATAAATTCTTTTTTATAAAAAAAAAATATCAATTGTTTTAATAATTATATAGTTATATTACGGGCTTTTATTCAAATATCAAATAATTGATAGCTAATAAGTTTTTAAAATATGTTTTATATGGATTAGTTAATTAGAAGTAACTCAAATTCTTTCCTCACATGCTAGTACGTCTTCCATTTAATGTAGTATAATAATATTAAAAAATAATATATAAAATTAAAATTTGGCTTTCTAACAATAATTTAAATTTAAAATTTTTATTTCATTATTTTATATAAATATATAAAAAAAAAAGCCTTTGACAGGAAAAAAAAAAAAGGAAAATATTTAACGTGAATGGTTTATATTATTAACATGTGAATGATCTTAAAAATTATCATGTAAAAATTTTTTATTTTATTGATATATTTTTAATTTAAAAAAATAATTCAAAAAACTAAATTGAATATGTTTTTTTTTATTATTTATCTTAAATCACTCTCATTAATTTCATATGAAAGGTATTAAAACTTTAATTGCCATTATTAATAAATAAAATAATTTTACACTTATTTTTTTAATTAAAATATTTAACTCTCAAATTATATTTATTAAAAATATACACTTTCTAATTTTTTAAAAATATAACGTATTGGCTCTACCTTTGAAGCTATATATGTGAGTGCATATATATATATATATATATATTTAATATATTAATTTTAAAATGATTAATAAATTATCAAATTAATTAAAATTAATTTTAATATGTCAACTCAAACTAATTTTATTATCATTATTATGCTAATTTCAAAATTTCTCTTTTCATTCCTCTTAAGCACATTGAAAACACATCATACTTAATTATTTTAATTTTCAAATATAAATTACTCTCAATTTAAAATACTACTGGTTTTAAACCCGTGATATACACGAGTAAACAAAACAATTATAATTTTCATTATACATCAAATTATTGACACTAAAAGAATTGCATGAGTAAAATATTAAAAGGTTTATATTGGTAAAATAAATATATGGTTATATTTAACATATCCATTTTTTTTAAAACATTGGAAAGTTAAGTTTTGATTTCTATTGAATATTCAAGAATGTTATGTAATTTCAAAATTTTATGGTAAAGAAAAAAATTTTTTTCAATTCAAAAAATTAATTTTCAAATAGTACTTCCTTAAAAATTTAAAGTTTTATATTTGTGTCATGCACAGAGCCAGTGTATCTATAATAATTTTTAATATTATATTATTTCAAAATTTTATATAATTATAATTTTATAGAATAATTTAAATTTTATTTTCATGATTACAAATATATTGATAATGGTTGATAAAAAACATAAGTTACCTTAAATAATTTATTATTATTATTTTATTTACAATATAATAAATTACCTTGATTCGATTATAAAAAATAAAATTATAAAAGTATAAAAGAAAAAAGTGTGATATAGATTTTTTTTCTCAATAAAAAAATAATTTCATTCATAAAACCAAACGCTTGCAAAACTTAAGAATATCACAAAGAAGGCTCCAATTGATAACCAAAAAAACCAATTGTAACAACATCTAATAATATATACAATCTAATTTCTCAAAAAATAAAAAAGATAATACACTCAATCTAACCCCCTTGTAGTCTACTACTAACAAGCATAAACTAATTATGTTTTTTCCACTCCCATCTTTGTTAAAGAATCAGTAATATAGTTTGCTACTTTTCCTTCCTAATAGTGTGCTTGGATTGAGGGAAAAGGAAGGAAAGGAAATGAAAATAAAAAGAAAGTAAAGGAAACAAAATCCCCATCTTTTATTTGGATAAATTTTTAATTAAAAAAAGAAGTGAAAACCAAATAACCTTTGATTTCTCTTATAAACTCAATTTTTTTAATACCTCAATTTGAGGGAAAAACTACGAAAAAGAAAGTTGAAAAGAATTTTTTTTATAAAAAGACTATTACATCCATCTTTTTATTAATACTAAAAACCTAGTAAAAAAAATTGACCACATCACAATCATCTTATATCAAAACCATCTCATTTTTTAAATAAGTTTCACATGTCTCTTCCAATATAAAAATTTTTTATAATTTTTTAATGATTTGATTTTGATGAATGATTAAATATGAATAAACATATTTTTTTAGGTTTATGAGATATCAGAGTAGCTCAAAAATTTTTATTTTTATATGTAGTGTATTATAATTTGAGTTTGATTAGTCAACAAGATGATATAATACATGCTTTTCGGTCAAAAGATATACACACCTTATTGTCAAAAAGTACTATTTTGACTAGAGTTTTTTTTTTTTTTTTATGTATGAGACAATTCCAATGGAATGATTTCTTTGGTCAAAAAATGGCGGCATTATACTGATTTCTTTGGGTCATCTATAAATAAGTGTACAAAACAGTTAATTAAAACTACATTGCATTAATCATCAATTGCAAAAATTGTTATATATCTTTAACAGAGTTCAACAATTTACTGAACCTAAGAACCAAATTAGCAACTGAAACATGGGTGATCAGTTAAAATATAATAATAAATAAATTTGGATTTCTCTACCAGGGCATCAAAAAAAAAAATGGCAATTCCAAGACATTATAGAAAGAAAAGTGAAAAAAGGGAAACAGTATGAGATGTTTCATTGAAATACAATTAACTTGGCTATGATTATAAACATATCAGTACACTATCCACACAAACTTAATTGGCAAATATTAATATTATAATAATTAATATATATGAGTAATTGATAAATATTAGTATTATTATTAGTAGTATGTATGATTTATTGTTAAATGCCTTATGTCTCAAAATTCTCTAATTCAATTTTGTTTTATTATTATTTCTTTCATACAAGTGTTAGTGTATTTATTTTTACAATAATAATAATTATTGTTAATGTTTTGCTATATAGATAGATAAAAAAAAAAAATGAGACAATGATTGAGTATTTTTGGAGAGAAAGTTGTTGAAGGGTAGTTATCTACATTATGTGTTTAGCTATTTATTGGTATGTATATAAAAAATGATCACAAAAAGATGTTATTGATCATTGTATGAGTTTAGAAAGAGATCGGGGTAGAGATGAAATAATGAGTCAAATTGTTGTTAGTGAGAAAGGTAGAGATATTGTAAGAATGAGACCTAAAGTTTTTCTAGATTTATGTATAATACTAAAAAAATGGTTGTCTAGAACCAACAAGACGAGTTACAGTAGAAGAATAAGTTGTTAAAACTATTTATGTATTATCTCATCATGCAAAAAATAGAAAGATAATTTTGGTTTAGACATTCAGGAGAAACAACTAGTTGCCATTTACATCATGTTTTAAGAGCTATAATAAAGTTAGAGAAGAGATTCCTTAAACAACCAAATGGCTCACATATTCCAATTGATATACTTGGAAATAATAGATTATACCCATATTTTAAGGTAAGAAATTATTAGTTACTTTAATTTAATCACAAGTTTGTTTTATATTCAATAAGTATTAATATATAAAATCAATATTATAATTGTGTAGGAGCTATTGATGGAACACATATTAGAGTGAAGGTATCAAATACAAATGTTCCAAACTGTCATGGTAGAAAATAATAACCAACACAAAATATATTGGCAACATGTTCATTTGATTTAAAATTCACTTATGTATTACCTGATGGGAAAGTACTATATCTGACTCAAGAATTATGAAAGATGTACCATCAAGAAAAAACAGGCTTATGATTCCAGAAAGTAATGAATATAATATATTATATTTAATTTAGTTACTTATGAGACTAAAATAGTGATATGGTTACAATTTTGAATAGGTACATATTATCTTGTTAATGTTGGATTTATGTTAAAAAATGAATTGATTGTACCATATAGAGGAGTACAGTATCATTTGAAAGAATATTCAAATAATCTGCCAAGAAATTCTTAAGAATTATTCAACCTTAGGCACACATCTTTGCATAATGCAATTGAAAGAGCATTCGATGTCCTAAAAAATAGATTTCCTATTATAGCAAGTACAAATACATCGACTTATGGAGTTAGAACCTAGAAAGTAATAATTTTAGCTTATTGTATTTTACATAATTACTTAATGATAATAGATCTCGATGATGCTCTTATTGATGAGGTTGATTGTGAACTAAACACTAGGTCCACTGAACAACAATATCGTGCTCTTAGAAATAAGAATAAAGATTTTATTAAAATCAAATTTTAATTATTGTTTTATTCATTATCTTATATTTTATTATTTATATTCTCACAATATAATACATATAAATTTTTAGGCACATTCTCATGTGCAAGAGTGGATGACTAAACCCATTCCAAATTATGACAAGATAGAGATTCTTTATGGTAATAATCGAGCCACTAGAGAGCATGCTGAAACTGCAACAGAATGAGATGAAGGAAGCAATCTTTTGGAATTGATAATGAGTTAAGAGAGAACATTGATGATATTGATAATTTAATTTCTCAAAATGAGATAACATTAAAGAATCATGATATTTCAAATGAGGAGTACATTGATTTCATGACATCCCCTAGAGCTCGTTCTAAGAATCTATTTGATCTTCGGAGTAGTTTAATGAATAAAAGAGCTACAAAACTCAAAAGATGACAAAGACAGTGAACTTATTCAAGAGGGATTTGAAATGGTTGCTAATGCACTTACCTTGTAGAAAATGCTATTTATGAAAAGCTCAACACTCGTGTTGATCTAATTTCAAAAAGTGAAATATGAAATCTATTGGAGGAGATAGGAATTGACTCATAACGAATCATTATTACTTACCTATATTTTAATGATAATCTTGAGAGAGTAAGAGCAGTGCTTGGATGCCCATAGGATAAAAGAAAAGAAGTCATTGAAAGGTTGGTGTTTGGTTCATCTAGTCATTAAAGATGTCAAAAATTTCTTTGCTACATAAGTTTTTAATTCATTGAAATAGGTTTATTTTCTTTAGGATGGAAATATTTATTTTTTATTTTGGTAAAATAAATTTATGTTAGACAACTATATGGTGATATGTTTTTATTTTTTGGTTAGTGCAAAAAGGAAATACAAATTCACTAGTATGTAATATTTTTATGTAATTGTATTTTTTATATTTAATAATTTGTATATGAATACATTGTCAAAGTGATAGTGTGTTAAAATTTTAGTAATGACCAAAAAATCCATTAATGCAAGTTTGAAAAACATCTTCCTATTTCATTTTATTAAAAACCATTGATATTGCAATAATTATGAGTCAAGACAAGATAGCAAATATATTATGGTCCAGGAGTACTATAAAAGTATAGGTAATGAAAAGTTATAATTGAAAAAAATTATTATAATGAATCATTTTTTTTCCTTTTCACTATTTATCCGAACAATGGTTATTAGAATTTTTTTCTTTTCTTTCTTTTATTAATTTTAATTATCCAAATAATGGGTACATGTATCATTTCTTTTCTTTTAAAAAACTTTATTTTTCTTTCTTTTCTTTTATTAATATTTATCCAAACATAGTGTAAAAAAAAGACAAAATCAACAATTCCATTTTTGCTTATAATAATTAAAAACTATTTACTCCTTCCAAGGTCGTATCTGTATTGAATATCTTTATTTGGATCAATGAATAGTTTATGGTATTTCACTCAATTTATTTGTTTAAAAATCAAGTTATTGACTTGTTAATTTTAAAAAAGAAATACGAATTTAATTTTTTGAATAAAAGATACTAATATTAAAAAGTCATTAGGCTCCAAATACTAAGTGTTCATTTGGATGAATAATGATATTAAAAACAATGATAGAGGTAAAATTAGTTATTATAACAATGAGATTAGTTATTGTAGTGATAAAATTGAAATCAGTGGTGAAATATATGTTTTGATATAAAAATAATAGTGATGGTGTGATAAATTATAGTGTGAAAATAAAATGATCATTAAGTATATTAAATTTAAATTTATATCAAATATAAAATTTAAATTATTATATATTTATGAAATTAGTAAATAATTAAAATTATGAAAATTATTTTGTTAAATAATACTTTTTTACTAAATAATTAAAATTTAATAAAAATGATAATAATATGGCAAATATTTTTTTTTTAACAAAAATGATTACGAATTAATGATAATTTAGAAAAAGATAATAATTATTTTATATTGAAATAATAATTATTTTTATTTAAAATAAAGTTTTGAAAGAATAAAAAATAAATGCAAAAAGCCAAATGATAAGATTGCATGATAGTTAAAAATAAATAAATCAAGATATTTTTTTTTGGAAAAAGGGACGCGATGGGAATGAAAAATCCCACCTAATCCTCTTACCTCTGGTGAACTTTTGAAGTGACCATGAAAATTTTTATACTTAATCACATTAATAGTATGTTACCCAACAAAATCATAGTATAATTACATAAAAAACCATATTAAGCGTAACGAATAGGAGGATCAATCAGATCCAAATGCAACCTGGTTACCGGTTTTACGTTTCAACTATAGGGCTACGTGGCCTTCTCACATCCCGAGTGATGAAAAGCGCGTGTTGCATTGATTGCCGTTAGCATTTTCTTTTTTTTAATATATATATATATATATAGAGAGAGAGAGAGAGAGAGAGAGAGAGAGAGAGAGAGAGAGAGAGAGAGAGAGAGAGAGAGAGAGGCACGTTTTTCAATTTTACAAGAAAGCGCTCAAAGAAGAGGTGGATTGCTTTTTGCATGTACCAATAATAAAGGGAGGAACAAGTTCGATAAATAAGTGGCGGGCTGGCTGGCTGCTATGTTTTGAATGATGCCATGCCAAAGCAAATTACACGTTTCCTTGGAAATTAAAATGGTCCCCATTTCACAAATTTTACTAAAAATAAAAATAAAAATATTAATTTTATTTTAATTAAAATTTAATTACAATTTTACATGCAACATTAAGTTTATTGTAATTAAAATTTTAAAATTATAAAATATTCAATTTTTGATTAATTCTTCTCAATTATATGATATAATTTACAAAAAAAAATACTTATTTTGATTTATTTAAATGAATTAAATGGTAAATATTTAGTTATTTATTTTTAAAATTTAATAAATATAATTATAATAAAATATCCTTAAAATTTTTCAAAAAATATTAAATCAAAATAAAATTTAAAAATATTAATAATCACACTATAAAAAAAGTATTGTATATAATTAAATATCTTAAATTATTTTATAATCGTTCTAATCTAAATCAATAAAAATTAACGTAAATATCTTTAACTACTTGATTTAGTAGTCAAGACAATCTTAAAAAAAGACATTAGATTTCGAGGAGATTCGAATCCCAACCTTCTTTCTTCCTCTTAATGTAAGATTTTATCCATTTGAATGATAAAAAAAAAATTAACGAAAATAATTAAAATTTATGATTTAAATATAAAATATTTAATTTTGAGCTTGCATGATCTTTTATTAATAAATGGTTTATAAATTTAAAGAATTTCAAAAAAATTTATAATTTATGAATAAAATAATCTCTTTTATTCTCAACTTTTTTCCACCAAAAAAAAAAAATGCTCAATACACATTCATATGCCACTAGGGACCAAGTGAAGGTGACCCAAATAAAGTTTGATTTGAAATTTTTTGGTGTTCCTTCATTGTCATTCAAAGACTTTCAAATCTCGTTTGTCAACTTTTTATTGTGTTCAGGTACAAAATTTCTTCGTTTATTTAACTTTGAAAAGTCAAGGATTCTTTAACCCTTTTTTTTTTTTCCTTAGTTTGCCTTTCTTTTTCAGTTTTTTTTTCTACGATAGAATGCGTATTCTCTTTGGAGTTGGTTCATTTATTTTTTCTATCATGAAAAATTAATTCAATTGATTATAATTTTAAAATTAAATGCATTTAAAGTTATAATATATATGATATTTGTGAAATTTAACAAATAATTAAAAGTTAATAAAATTTATAATATATTTTTTATTTTTATATGTATTTATGTATTTAAATATTGTAGCTATTTATTATATATATAATTAATTACATATAAAAATATTTTCTGTACTTAATTAATGTATAAATATATTTATTTATGTATCTATTTAAAATTTTATTATTTGCTTATTTATTATATAATTATATAAATTTATTTATCATTTTAAATAAACTACTGAAATTAAAAAAAAAAGAAAAAAAAAGTAAAACTGTGAAAAAATAATTTTTGGTACATCAAAAGTTGTAGTTTGAAAATAAAAAAAAATTAAATTACGAGTATTAAATTTAAAATTTAAAATTATTAAAAATAACTGTAAAAATTAATTAAATTTAAATTTAAATTCTAGATTTGTTATTTTCCGTTAGATCTCATAGCTTCAGTTGGAAATCATGGATGGAACAAGATAAAATAAAAAAAATTTATTTCAGTATACAAGGGCCTGAAAGTCGACAAAAAAAAAAACTCTCCCAAACAAAAAGGGAAAGAAAACCAAATTCCCTCCTTTTTTTTTCCCCTAAAACCCCAAAAAAAAAATAATGGCCCAAAAATCTCCCACTCAGCCTCAGGCACGTAAATTTTCTTGCATTTTCTTTCCTTTTCTTTTCCTTTAATTATAGTAATTATTTGTGCGAAGGAAAAGAAAAAATAAAAGAGATCTTTGAATATTCGATCAAAATTGTTGCCTTTATTTATTTTGCTAACTTTTTGAGTTTATATTTCTTTGTTTTTATTTTTGAGAAAACTGAAAATGTGGGAAATAAATTATTGTAAAAATAATAGTTGTAGTAATAATGTTGAAAATGGATTTTGAATCGCAGAAGAACAATTACAGGGTGTTTGGAAACATGGCGTTGGTTGTTCCGAAGGAGCTTGAAGAGCTTGAAAAGTCGTCTTCTTTGTCTTCTCCGAGGCCTTTTGAGATCCGATTTCAATTCCCCGATTTCAGGGTTCCCATTAGAGTGAGTTTCTTTTCCTTTTATTTTGTTTTTTTTTTTTTAATCTAGTTATTGTTCTAAGGGCTGTTTGGTTGCTGAGAAAATGGAAAATATTAAATATAAAAGAAACAATAAATTTGCTTTGGAATCCCACTTGTTCATGGCAAAAAGTGCAGTAATCAGGAGATTAAATCATGCTTTTCTGGTTCAAATAATTTTCAATTTTGATTAGATAAAATGTTTGGCTGCTGATAATTATGCTGAAAATAAGGGAAAGAATAATCGCACTGAATAAAAGATAAAAGATGTATAAAAAATACCCATCTTGAGAAAAATGTTTATTTTTAACTGTAGTTCATTGCATATTTTTCTAAACGGAGCATTATCTCTTTTTTTTTTAAATTTGTTTCTGTCAAAACCAAAAAAAAAAAAAAAAATCTTTATTGGAATTTTTTTACTGGATTTTGTGTATTTTATGAATCTTTATGATCCAATCTCTATAATGGCGAAATAATTGTTGCCAGTATTAGGGTTCAGCTTGAATTATGAGAAATCTTTGTATTGATGTAGTTCATTGAATGTTTTTCTGAATTTTCATTTGCTGGCAGCAGAATATATTTTATTATGGAAATAAAAGACATCTACATTTCAGATGGTGACCTTTTTAAACAGTTGTTATCTTTTGTTTTCCTGAAGCCGAAACGGGAAACAAATATTGCTTTAGTGAATTTTGCAAATTATTTTGATTAAATGCTCTATAAGGGCTAAAAGATTGTTGCCGATATCACAAAAGCATGATCTGATTGTTATTCAGGATTTCTTGAGGACTAGAGAAGTTGGTGAATTTCTTAGTGGAGCTTTAGCAGGAGCTATGACAAAAGCTGTTCTGGCTCCTCTAGAAACTATCAGGTTGGCAGAACATGTTTTGCTATATGGTTTCATTTATTATTTTGCAGAGTTCTTGCCTTTGCCATTATATCTGATGGTTATGTTTCTTTATCCAGGTGTCTAGTAAGTGTAATTTTTTTCTATCAGCATTAAATCTGTAAACAAAGATATGGAAACTTACCTGGAAGCTAGAAAAGGGGAGGTGTACTATATGGCTCACTAATAGTTGAAGATTTTAAAGAGCTGAACATTGAATTTATTTCCAATTTGATCATAAAATTTCAAACTTGGTTCTCGATTTTATTTTTTCATTTTGCATATTTTTCTCTATGCCATGGACCATTAGAAATTTAAAGTGCATAAATTGGTCCAAGTCTGACAAACTTTTGCCAACTCTTAAAACTTTTTGGTATAAGTTCGAGAACTTGCATGTTCATTCAAACCTTTCTATGCGGTACTGCAATTTATATAGATCCTTAAAATTTCAAAAGAAACCACTCAAACTGATAATAAACCAATTTGTTACTTTCTACTTATTATTGCCCTCAATGTTAGTTCTTTTCCCCTAAAAAGAGAACGAAAAGGAAAAAAGGAAAAGAAGGAACAAATTGTTTGTGTGATGATGCTTTGGATGCCCTATATTCTTTCCCTGTATTGCACTGGGGTCCACTTCTTGTTGCACCTGTGAGTTTAAGTTAATTCGTGTATTATAGGATTCGATTTGTGTGCCATTTGTTTTGGTTCTAAGGCGTAATAAAGTCTTGCCTTGCAAAGTTTTGGACATCAAGACCTTTTGGAAATCTTAGAACAGCGTGTTGTGTTGTCATCATTATTGTATTATACGACTGGATGTGTGTGCCATTTGTTTTGGTTCTAAGGTGTAATAAATTCTTGATTTGCTAAGTTTTGGATATCAAGTCGTTTAGGAGATCTTAGAACAGTGTGTTGTATTGTCATCATTATTACCTTATTCATGATCCTCTTGGGCTTAAAATCTTTATCATGCATTTGTCACCAACAAACCTATTTGTAGCTTAAACTTCTGATGAGTTATGTCAAATTACTTCTTACATTTCTTGGAACATATTTGTTTGACTCATAATTTCTGAGTTCTGACATATGCAGGACCAGAATGGTGGTTGGTGTTGGATCTAAAAACATATCCGGTAGTTTTATTGAGATCATTGAGCAGCAAGGTTGGCAAGGACTGTGGGCTGGAAACGGAATCAATATGCTTAGAATAATTCCCACCCAAGCAATTGAGCTTGGAACATTTGAGTATGTCAAGCGCACGATGATATCAGCACAAGAGAAATGGAATCAGATTGAAAGCCCAAAAGTGCAAATTGGTCATGTTAATTTCAACTTTTCTCTTTCCTGGATTTCTCCAGTTGCTGTGGCTGGTGCAGCTGCTGGAATTGTTAGCACACTTGCTTGCCATCCTCTTGAAGTTCTCAAGGTATCTGGCATATCAGGAGCCTCTTATCTTTTTTCCTTTTTTGTTTTTTGAATAAATAGAAAAATAAAAGCAGAACATTCTACATCAAGCTGAATTATTTCTTTTAGTTTTTGCATTTCAATGCTAGCTATACAGGAAGCGCATCTAACAGTATAGACTGTATTAATGATGTCTTCCAACTCATCATACTTATTACTGCTTCAGACTCCTCTTAGTATCTCACTTGTCTGAAGAGTGGGTAAATAGTTGAATAGCCTATCTTTTATGTTGTTTTGACGTTGGGGATGATAATTGATTCTGAATCTGATCATGTTGAAGATATCATCGCGTTTTCTGATTTTATGCTTTTGCATATGGAGCTGATTGTTCTTGCAATTCTTACAGGATAGGCTGACTGTCAGTCCTGACATATACCCTAGCTTAAGCATTGCAATTAGTAAGATTTACAGGGATGGTGGTGTTGGTGCCTTTTACTCTGGTATATCTCCAACACTAATGGGCATGCTTCCCTACAGTACATGTTTCTATTTCATGTATGAAAAATTAAAGAAATCCTACTGCCAATCAAAGAAGAAAAAATCTCTAAATCGTCCAGAGATGCTTCTAGTTGGAGCTCTTGCAGGTGAGAAACTTGGCCTTTACACTGATGGTTTTGGAAAATTTTTATGGGGTTTTTGGGATATCATTAATAAAAGTTGCTTGTTTTTGTGTCTTATGAAAAATAAAACAAATTTTCAGATCCTTTCTGTTATCTTGACTATTGATGCATCAATGCTTAACAGTTAAATTGGTTCAATTGATATGGCCAGGTTTTACTGCTAGCACCATCAGCTTTCCCTTGGAAGTTGCCAGAAAACGGCTGATGGTGGGAGCTTTGCAGGGTAAGTGTCCACCAAACATGGCAGCAGCACTTGCTGAAGTCATTAGGGATGAGGGCTTCATAGGTCTTTACAGAGGATGGGGTGCAAGCTGTTTAAAAGTAATGCCCTCCTCTGGTATCACCTGGATGTTTTATGAAGCTTGGAAAGACATATTACTTGTCGAGAAGCACGTATTATGATTGCTCCAGAAAAACTCGCAATAGCTAACCAGTTGAGAAGTAGTTGATTCAGGGTTGTTCGTGGGAGCTCTGGGATGGGGCTGATGGTATTTATGAGTATGAGCTGCCAGTTTTTATCTGAATAACCCTGCCAATTTCTACAGAAAATTTTTTTTATTTAGTTCTACAGAATTATTAGGTGAGCTTAAATTTGGGGGGCGACATTGAATATTGACATGTATTGTACCAACATATTTCTTGTATCACATAATTACTAGTATAAAATTTTTTTTGACCAATTTGGCCTCTAAATTTTTCTGTATTGTACCAACAAAACTTCGGATTTCGTTCTCAGAAACTAAATGTTATAAATGAATTAAATTTTAATCACAAAGATCAACCACAGGAAAAGCACAGCACTATAAATCCCTACTGCAACTCTACAGTCTTAGCCAAAATATCCAAAGGATACAACGAGGCTTGTATGTTCAAACTGCACTTGCAATTACATGTTATCCTCTTCGACAGAGGTGCGACATTTCTTTGCGTTTGTAACTGAGGAACACATGTTCGGATCAACTAGGAGTTCTCAGCAAGCATATAAAGACAGAACAAGCATAATCCTGTTTCAGAGAACAAAACGAATTGGAATTTTCATACATCTGATGAAAGATTTATTCGAAGAAGCTAATTTGCCGGTTGAGTATCTTATGAAAAACTTATAACTAAAAAAAAAAAAGTCTGCTTTGTTATCAGCCAGCTAATCACTTCTTACATTTTTAGTGGCATTTCCTAAATATTGATGGCAAGGTGATTGCTCGAAAGTGGTAAAATGAAATTTCCCAATGCATAAAATCAATTCTCCTTTAACCTCATAGTGCTTGAATGACAAAAGAAACTTTAACTGGATCTCAAGACAAAAGGATGTACTTCATTCATCGTTAACCAGTTCAAACATCTTCATGTTTAGCTACAAGAATTATAGTAGCGATTGATTTCAGCAACAGAAAATAAAACCTAATGGCGAACATACCAGCATAAGCAACTGTAGCACCTGAGACCAACCGTCCAACAGCTGACAATATGTAAAGACAAACAATAACCTGAAGGAAGAGATGCATAATTTTCAAAAGACATACAGGAATGAGCATTTCAACCAACAACAAAAAGAAAGGGAGGCCAGGGTTACAAATAGAATGTGTGTTTATCTTTAAAAGCTTAGCAGTATCAGGCCCTTCACAGCAAAATTAGCATCTAAAAAAAAGGGTAAAAAGTGCTCAGAAAGCTGATCATATGGTGAATAGCAATTTAAGTTGTAAAAATTCACCCCAAGAAATAGCCTTTTGTCATGCCCAGTTACTGCAACCCTTGGAACTGACTCTGCTGCCCCTACGGTATTAGCTAACCATGCAACAATGCTATTAGCAGCATCCTGCGAGATCTGCCACTCAAGTGGAGCTACTGGTACCCTACAAAACAGTAGTTCCATGATGGCAAAGAAACAGTTCAAGAATCAAATTCATTGCTATAACGAAGAAGAAATATTGTATGAATATTCCCAGATAAATCGCATTGTAAACATGCACATAAGATATCATAAAATAATTTTAAAAATTAATTAGAAATAAAAATAAGACATATGTCAATATTTTAATATTGCATGTAAAATTAAAAATTTATGCTGATAATAGATCAATATTAATTTTATAAAAATTAAAAAATTTTAAAAATATTAAATAAAAAAATTTGTCCTGCAACGACATCCAAGTAAAACTCAAGTAAGAAACGGAAATGTAGATCAGAATGGGTTTTACCATACTTTTAATTTTCAATTAAATTTAATTAAAATATAATAATTAGAGAATATTTTGTCATAAGCTATTTTAAAATTTTAAATATGTAATTATACCATCATATTTTTAGTTTTGAAATAAATTGACCGACATATTTTTAATTTCAGATAAAAAATCCTGACTTGGTATTATATTTAATAAAATGGCCGTAATGAAAAAATAAAATAAAATGAAACAAGAAAATTTTGAATTTTACCTCCAGTTTTTTTTTTTTTTACATGTTGTTTCTAATTTTTTTTAAATTATAAAATAACTTCTAAGAATATTTTTTAGTTGTTAATATTTCCGATCAATTTGCTTTTAAAATTAAAAAGATATAATGTAAATTTGCTTCAAAAATTAAAACGATGGGTAGTAAAATTGCATAATTAAAAAAATTATATGATACATTAAATTACTACAATAATATGAATTATAAGATTTGCCATTTTACCAGTAAATTTTGGTGATCTATAGTAATGGATTGTGGAATCAATAACTATGTTTTAATGAAGAGGAATTACTCCCTAAAAAATTGAGAAAATTTTTCCCTTTGCATACAAATAATTGATAGACGAGCATACCTTCTTGATATCAATAAACATCTTCTATTAAATTTGGGTTGGCTTTATGTGGTTTTATATTTTAAGTTAAAATTTTTATTTAATAATTAATTAATTTTAAATTAAATATTTAATATGATAACATAATAAAAAAATTTTACTATTCTTTTCAAATTTATTGCATGACAAATATTTTTTTTATCTTTGTTTATAGTGGCAAATTCAAAGGGGAGCAAGCATGGCCATTGCCTTCCCCCAACATTTTTTTACACCATTGTAATATAGTAGCTCAGCCAATCTAATATCAGTGTCAGCTAAAGGTGATAACGGTTTGATTCAAATAGGATTCGATTCGATTTTTTTAGATATTATATAATATTATAAAAATTCAAAATATGATCTCAATCCGAATTGAATTTTCATTTTATTCGAAACTGAATTGAACTGAATTTTATTAGTTCAATTTAGTTTACCAAATTTTAATTTTTAATTTTTATATATTTTGATATAAAATTTTAATATATTTAAGTAAATTTTGATATAAAATTATTATTTTATTTTATAAAATTTAAAATATATATAAAAATTAAAAAAATATATAATTCAATTAAATTTGATTTTTCTTATTTTTTACTTCTTGATTCGAAATTTGATCCGAACTTAATATATATATTTAATATCTGAACTTAATTCAAACTGAATAAAAAAAATCAATTAAACCAAACCGAATATTACAATTTCGAATTAATTTTCAGATTTTTCAATTTTTTTTTCTCACTCCTTGTATCGACCATCCTTTTCCATTAACTTCATTGTTTGACTCCTTACTTGCCTTATATTTGGCTTCACCTCTATTTCTCTATATATGATAGGACTTATTAAATTTGTATTATCTCACATCTAATAAATATTTAATTTTTTGAATCTTATATTCAAATTGAGCCTATCTATTGATTTTAAATTAGATATTTAATATGGTATCAGAATCAAATTTTTTTTCTGTTACTATTTTCAAATTTGTCATGTGATAACATCTCCGTCTACATTCGATTCCTTTCCCACCACATTTCTTACCCCTTCTTGGACCATTTTCATGCATCTGGATGCTGTAGGAGTTCAGCCATCAACCATTCCTCTGATATTATTGAAGTGGTATCACTTCCTCCAACAAACACACCCTAAAATATTTGTCAAAACAAAAGACTTCAAATATAAGAGTGTCACAACAAAAAACAGGCTTTTCCTGTATTTCATTTAAAAGTAATGTCTTATTATTATTATTTTTTATATCAAGAAGATAAAATTTTAATACAAGTAAGGAGGAGGGAGAGACTTGATTCAAAATCAAATTTTTGATGTCCTCTCAAACGTCTTTAATCACTAAACCAAAGAATTGGAGATAACTTAAAAATAATATCAAACACTGTAAAGGTGAAACCAAAAATATGAGAAAGGAAGGGCCAAATAATTATTTTATTAGAAAAAATAGGATCAAGTATTATTTTTAGTAAGATGAAGTATTTTACTATAATAGTGTAAATTTATCTTTTATATTTTATATATGTAGCTTTTTCTTTTAATATTTATTTAAATAACAAAAGCATTTATCAATTCAATCACATAAGGGTTGTGTCAATGACTAATTACATTTAAATGAAACAACTTTAAGTATTTGTATAGATGTACCATGGTCTTCATGAGCAACGCTGTGGCCTCGTTTAGAGCCGCAGGGAGCTCCGATGAAACACATTTAGGGCTTCCAACTACCATCGGGCTTCGTTTTCGCTAGAGGGATCCGATGTGATTGAGCTAATTTTGGTGGCACTAGACGCTTCGATTGTTGCCAATGAAATTGTCCGTTTCTAAAATGTCTTACAACTTAGCACTCGCCTTATTTTTTCATTCCTTTTCCTTTTTTGTTATTTTTATGTAAAAATTTCAAAATGATTATAAATAAATTAACATATTTAGTAAAGTTAATAAAATATAATTGATCGCGTTAATTATTAAAGCACTGTTATCAAATTCAACTTGTATAATTATAAAATTTTTATGAATATTAAAGAAATTTAAATTTAAATTTTACTTGTATAATTTAATAATTGATTGTCATATCCATAAAATCAAAATCACATCAAAAAATTTAATACCTACATCATTAAATCAATGACCACATCAACATTTTAACAATAAAGATTTGATAAATTCATGATTGAATTAAAATTATAAAATTAAAATAATACGAGAATTATATATTTAAAAATTATTTTAAAAGGATTAAATTTTTAAAATATAAAAAAAATTAGATTTTATTAAAATACATGAACCATTATCATAATTTGAATTTTTTTCAATTTTCTATTTAGTAATAATAAAAATAATTCTCTAACTCGTCACATGCCAATTTTCTTTTAAGATTTTATTATTATTTATTTAATAATAGCAAAAATAATTCAAGTTGGTTAACTTTTTTTTTTCGCAATCACCCAAAAAATAAAACTCAACAAAAAAAATCCCTTAGACCACAACAAATATAAAAATAAAAAGGTAAAAATACAAAATAGTCATTGTAAAGGATGATTTAGTTATTTACCGTAGCCACAAATAAAGTCTTTTTTTTGAAAATTTCTTTATTTTTTATTTAATAATAATAAATAAGAAAATTTCATGGTTTTTTCTCGCTATTTATTTGTTTCTTAATTTCTATAAATAGTTTAAGTGAATATTATAGAATATTCTCCAATTGTTTCATTTAATCAATTTGTTTTAAAATAAAAATAAGAATTGAATAAAATTAACTAATTTAAAATTAAAGATAAAGTTAAATATTTCACATAAATAAATTAAAAGATGAATTATTTGAAATATTATCCAAGTGAAATTTTTTTTAAACCATAAAAATGGATATCGTTAGCCATGTCATAATTTCTTTTTTAATATAAATTTTCAAAAAATATTTATCATTTTATTAATTTTATTTATAAAATAAATAATTTTATTATTAATATATTTAATAATTTTCTAAAATTAAAATCTTTCACATAAATAATGTGATAAATTTACATTTTATCTTATTGTTTCTTTTTTCTAATAAATTTTTAGAAATAAAAAAATCAAATTCTTGTCGCTCACTATGCAGAAACGGACACTTAAAGTAGGCCTTTACGTACCTCAGTCACCATCAATCAATCAAAACCTGCATTTTTCAAAAAATTAAAAAAAAAAAACAGTGACACTTCGGTCTCATGCTTTTATCAAATTCGAGGATTCATATATTTATATTACATAAAATGTTAAAATTTATATATTTAAATTATATATTTAATAGAGAGAACGAAAGGGAAGGAAAATCTCAACACTCAAAATTCAAATCTAACCATAATTAATAATTACAACTTAAAATGACTTCGGCACTTATGGAGCCTAAAATAATGCTAAATTAACCCTAATGCTCTGATAATTCCCTAAATGTAGTGAAAATCACAATGCAACAGATAAACAACAAATGCTTGTAAGATCAATAAATAAATACCTTAAAAGCCAAATCCTTAATTAAGCATATTCTAGCCGATCGTCATCAAGACGACGAATAATAATATACAGGTTAATATCTCTAATAACCCTTTGAATTATAATAAAATAATCAATATGATCTTTGAATTTAGTATCTCATTTATGAATTTTTTAATTAATGTGATAATATGATTAATTTTAAATAACGACACGTAATTGATAAATAATTTTTTAAGTATCATATTAATTGATAAATTTATGATTTAAAAATTTTTAAATGTTAAAAATCGCATTGAATATTTTAATATAATTCAGTTCGAAACATTAACACATAAGGTATTGATGACAATACACAATTTCTCTTTTCACCACGATTAAAGCAAGATAAACCTAAATCCAGAAATTACTGAGGTGAACTACCCTAATATAAGAGGGTTAAGATATAACTGAGAACATGATAAATGAGAGGTAGCAATTTGGCAGGAAAACGGACGATAATAGACCAAATTCAACCATTTCTTGAAATCAAAAGCAACATAAAGATTTTAAATAAGAGGTAACAATAAGAACATGTTTGTCGGCCTCTTCATCAGTTTTCTGAGAAACCCAGATCAACAACAATCCTAAACTACTTAAAAAAAATCAATATACATGCTTAATTTTTTTTTCTTATTTTTTATGTCTCAAAATTATATATATTTTTTGAATATCTAAAATTTTTATTATTTTATATATTGAAATTATATTTTATGATTTTTTTTAATATTAACAAAAAATATTTAATTAATGTTAATTACTAAAATATATGATTTAGTTAATGATTTTGCTATGATACACTAACTGTAGCATATAAATATAAGAAATTATCAAATATATAAATGAAATTAAGAAAATAACACATTCTTAAGATATATTTAAAATAATTTTAAAAATTAATTAAAAATAAAAATAAGATATATGTCAATCTTTTAATATTGCATGTAAAATTAAAAATTTATGCTGATAATATATCAATATTAATTTTATAAAAATTAAAAAATTTTAAAAATATTAAATAAAAAAAATTTGTCCTGCAACAACATCCAAGTAAACTCAAGTAAGAAACGGAAATGTAGATCAGAATGGGTTTTACCATACTTTTAATTTTCAATTAAATTTATTTAAAATATAATAATTAGAGAATATTTTGTCATAAGCTATTTTAAAATTTTAAATATGTAATTATACCATCATATTTTTAGTTTTGAAATAAATTGACCGACATATTTTTAATTTCAGATAAAAAAATCCTGACTTGGTATTATATTTAATAAAATGGCCATAATGAAAAAATAAAATAAAATGAAACAAGAAAATTTTGAATTTTACCTCCAGTTTTTTTTTTTTTTTTACATGTTGTTTCTAATTTTTTTTAAAATTATAAAATAACTTCTAAGAAATATTTTTTTAGTTGTTATATTTCGATCCAATTTGCTTTAAAATTAAAAAGAATAATGTTAAATTTGCTTCAAAATTAAAACTATGGTAGTAAAATTGCAGTAATTAAAAAATTAATGATAAATTTAAATTACTCACATAAATAGAATAATAAATTTACATTTTATCCAGAAATTTTGGTGATCTATAGTTAATGGATTGTGGAATCAATAACTATGTTTTATGAAGAGAAATACTCCTAAAAAAATTGAGAAAATTTTCCTTTGCATACAAAAATTATAGGACGATGCTACCTTCTTGATGCAATAAACAATCTTCTATTAATATTGTGTTTTATGTGATCTTATATTTAAGTTAAAATTTTTATTTATAATTAATTAATTTTAAATTAAATATTTAATATGGTAACAAAATCAAAATTTTTTTTACTATTCTTTTCAAATTTATCACATGACAAACATTTTTTTATCTTTGTTTATAGTGGCAAATCCAAAGGGGGGCAAGCATGGCCATGGCCCTCCCCCAACATTTTTTTACACCATTGTAATATAACAGCTCAGCCAATCTAATATTAATATCAGCTAAGGGTGATAACAATTCGATTCAAATTGGATTCGATTGAATTTTTTTAGATATTATATAATATTATAAAAATTTAAAATATGATCATAATTCGAAGTGAACTTTCATTTTATTCGAAACTGAATTGAACTGAATTTTATTAATTCAATTTAGTTTACTAATTTTTAATTTTTATATATTTTAATATAAAATTTTAATATATTTAAGTAGATTTTGATATAAAATTATTATTTTATTTTATAAAATTTAAAATATATATAAAAATTAAGAAAATATATAATTCAGTTAAATTTGATTTTTTTTTTATTTTTTACCTATTAATTTGAAATTTGATCCGAACTTAATATATATATATATATATTTAATATCTGAACTTGATTCAAACTGAATAAGAAAAAAATCGATTAAACCAAACCGAATATTACGATTTTGAATCAATTTTTAGATTTTTCTATTTTTTTCTCACTCCTAGTATCAACCATCCTTTTCCATTAACTTCATTGTTTGGCTCCTTACTTGCCTTATATTTGGCTTCACCTCTATTTGTCTATATATGATAGGACATATTAAATTGATATTATCTCACATATAATAAATATTTAATTTTTTGAATTTTATATTCAAATTGAATCCACCAATTGATTTTAAATTAAACATTTAATATGATATCATAATCAAATTTTTTTTCTGTTACCATTTTCAAAATTGTCACGTGATAACATCTCCATCTACCTTCTATTTCTTTCCCGCCACATTTCTTACCTCTTCTTGGACCATTTTCATGACATCTGGATGCTTTAGGAGTTCAGCCATCAACCATTCCAACCATTATGTTATTATTGAAGCGGTATCACTTCCTCCAACAAACACAACCTAAAATATTTTTCAAAACAAAAGACTTCAAATATAAAAGTGTCACAATAAAAAACAGGCTTTTGCTGTATTTCACATAAAAAGTAATGTTTTTTTTTTTTATATATATATATATCAGGAAGATAAAATTTTAATACAAATAAGAGGGAGAAAACCTGACTTAAAATTAAATCCTTAATGTCTTTTTAATCGTCTTTAACCATTAAATCAAAAATTCAGAAATAATTTAAAAGTAATGTCAAGTATTACAAAGATGAAACCAAAAATATGAGAAAAGAAGGGTCAAATAATTATTTTATTAGAAAAAATAGGATCAAGTATTATTTTTAGTAAGATGAAGTATTTTACTGTAATGGTGTAAATTTATCTTTTATATTTTATATATGTAGCTTTTTCTTTTAATATTTATTTAAATAACAAAAGCATTTATCAATTCAATCACATAAGGGTTGTGTCAATGACTAATTACATTTAAATGAAACACCTTTAATTATTTGTATAGATGTACCATGGTCTTCATGAGCAACGCTGTGGCCTCGTTTAGAGCCGCAGGGAGCTCCGATGAAACACATTTAGGGCTTCCAACTACCATCGGGCTTCGTTTTGGCTAGAGGGATCCGATGTGATTGAGCTAATTTTGGTGGCACTAGACGCTTCGATTGTTGCCAATGAAATTTTCCGTTTCTAAATGTCTTACAACTTAGCACTTCCCTCATTTTTTTCATTCCTTTTCCTTTTTTATTATTTTTATGTAAAAATTTCAAAATAATTTTGTTAATTTAATAAATAAATTAACATATTAAGTAAAATTAATAAAATATAATTGATCGCATTAATTATTAGAGCACTATTATCAAATTCAATTTGTATGATTATAAAATTTTTATAAATATTAAAGATATTAAATTTTATTTATATAATTTAATAATTAATTTTATTCGTTCGAATTATCATATCTATAAAATCAATATCACATCAAAAAAAGTTAATACATACATCATTAAATTAATGATCACATCAACATTTTAACAATAAAAATTTGACAAATTAATAATTGAATTAAAATTATAAAATTAAAATAATACGAGAATTATATATCTAAAAATTATTTTAAAAGGATTAAATTTTTTAAATATAAAAAAATTAAATTTTATTAAAATACATGAACCATTATCATAATTTGAATTTTTTTTCAATTTTCTATTTAGTAATAATAAAAATAATTCATCTAACTCGTCACATGACAATTTTCTTTTAAGATTTTATTATTTTTTATTTAATAATAGCAAAAATAATTCAAGTTGGTTAACTTTTTTTTTTTCGCAATCACCCAAAAAAAAAACTCAACAAAAAAAATCCCTTAGACCACAACAATAATAGAAATAAAAAGGTAAAAATACATAAATAGTCAATTGTAAGGATGATTTAGTTATTTACCCACCACAAAATAGCTCTTTTTTTTTAAATTTCTTTATTTTTTTATTTAATAATATTAATAAGAAAATTTCATGGTTTTTTCTCGCTATTTTATTTTGTTTCTTAATTATAAAATAGTTTTTAATGAAATAATTTATAGAATATTTCTCAATTGTTTCATTGTAATCAAATTTGTTTTAAAATTAAAAATAGAATGATAAAATTAAACTAATTTAAAATTTAAAGATAAATTAAGATATTTCACATAAATAAATTAAAGATGAATTATTTGAAATATTATCAATGAAATTTTTTTAACCATATAAAATGGATTAATACGTTAGCAGATGTCATATTTCTTTTTTAATTATAAATTTTGAAAAATATTTATCATTTTATTAATTTTATTTATAAAATAAATAATTTTATTATTAATATATTTGATAATTTTCTAAAATTAAAATCTTTCACATAAATAATGTGATAAATTTACATTTTATCTTATTGTTTCTTTTTTCTAATAAATTTTTAGAAACAAAAAATCAAATTCTTGTCGCTCACTATGCTTGGGTTGGCTGTAGGGCCGCTTCACTTTCGAAAGACATGGTATTATGAATGATGCAGAAACGGACAGTAAAAGTAGGCGTTTACGTACCTCAGTCACCATCAATCAATCAAAACATGCATTTTCAGAAAAAAAACAAAAAAAAAAACAGTGACGCTTCGGTCTCATGTTTTTATCAAATTCGAAGATTCATATACTTATATTATATAAAATATTAAAATTTATATATTTAATTATATTTTATATAAAAATTACATATTATAATAAATATTAATATAAAATTATAAAATTTATTTTATTTATTTTATTAAATTTAAATATAATAATTATTAAAATTTTAAATTATATTAATAAACTTTAAGTCAAAAATAAAGTTGAGAATAAATTTAAATACTTCAAATCGTGAATGGAAAGGGTAAAACTTTGTCGGTGATGGATCGGTAGCAACTGGTGGCCAGAAAAAGATTGAATGGCCATCGGAGAAAAGGAAAAAGGAAAAGGGAAACAGGGAATGAGGATTCATGGATGGAATAGCAAAATAGGATTTTAGGCGTTTTTAATAGATCTAGTAATTTTTTAATTATATTATGTAAAATATCATATTTATATCATATTTTATATAAAAATTATAATTTTATAATTTTATTAAATTTATTTATAGTTTTTTAAAAAATGTATATTATATTATATTATATTAATATTTTATATTTATATTATTTTTGTTATTGTATTATATTTAAAATTATGAGATCTTTTTTTTTTTTTACAAATTTTATTATATAAACCCTAAAAAACTAAAACTAAAAAAAAGTTAAAAAAAAAAATTTCATAGTATGTCAACATCTAAATCTATATATTTTACTTATAAACTTATCTAATTTAAAAAAGAAAAAAAAGACAAAGACTGAAAAATATATTTTTAATTAATAATATCAAATGAATGTCACACAATTTTTTAAAAATAATAAAATTAATTAAATATGTAAAAAATAAAAAAATGTTAAAAAATACCACATCAGCAAGTCAAATTTTACAACATTAATATATAAAAAAAAAGTAAAAAAAAAAAAAAACCACATCACAAGTCTTACATCAAACTTTACAACATTAACATATATGATTTAACAATAATACTATATTGTATATATGATTTAACAATAATATTAAATTATATGGAGTAATAAGTAATGATACTCCTATTAAGTAATATCTTAATTTAGTTAAAAGAAAAAGGCTCATTTTTTTTTTATGGTTTAATATTTAAATAAATCCTAGAATTTTATCTCAAAATGCAAATATGCCTTTTATCTTTTATTGAATGAAATTAAGATTATAAACATTTATTTTATTATAATTATATTCATAAAATCTTAAATTTAAATGAATAATGTCTAATTGATAGAATTTTTTAAAAAAATATTCTCTTTAATATTTATCATTTAACTCATACAAATAAATTTAAATAAGTATTTTTTTTATAAATTAAATCATCTAATTAAAAATTTTAAAGAAAAAAATAGAATATTTTATATTATTAAAATTCTAATTACAATAAAATAAAAATTCTTAACCTTAATTTCATGCAATATAAGTTAAAAGATTTATTTACATTTTGGAATAAACTTAAAGAATTATTTACATACAATATTTTAAATGAAAGCTCAACATAAACCAAAAGGTTCTAATCAATGCTCAAAATTCAAACTTTCCCTTGACATAAATGTTAAGTAATTTGTTATGTAGATCAATAGTCACTAATTGTAATTGAAAAAAAAATTATTATAACTACAATTGAAAAAGAATTTCAATAAAAATTTTTTGCCAACATTTGAATTCGACTGATATGCAATAAGTTCAATTGTGGTGTGGCATAATCCAAATGAGCACTAAATCATTAGAAAAAGTTTTTCCGTACAGGTTAAACAAGGGCACTAATGGAAACTAGGGTAGGGAATAGGGATGATTGAAACAAAGAGACAGTGAATGATAATAACATTAGCATTACTTCTCATACAATATCCACAACATGTATCTAAATTCTGAAACATCAAAAAGTTTGATGAGATACAAAATATCCTAAGCACAACAACTTAAACCACAATTCTTGTTCAATGCTGCAGAAATGACCCTCTGCTTTCTCATTTCTAATCTTCAATAAGCAATTTCGGTTTAGGATGATCACGATGCATTGATGTCATTCACCAGATTAATAAATTTTTAAGTAGTTGAAGCAAAAAACTGGTAAATGGCAATCAATACCATCAACCTAAAGCAAATCATATGCTACCACTCAATCAATTATAAAGAAATTTCCAGGAAAAAATCAATGGCAACACTGAATTTTAAAACAAAAATAGAGGGGTCTTTCTGCAGTTAACTGACCACTAAACCAGCTCTGTTAATCATTCCTTACCGCTATCAACAAGGAAAGAGGATGGGCGAAGGATCCCTCTGCAATTTCCCATCAGATAAATCTAGTTTTTTCATCTTTTCTTCACACCAGAACAACTGCTCTTTACTGATCCTTGACATTCTAAGAACCCTGGAGATAATTTTGATGTCAATTAGGCCAAACAACAATGGAAAATCCTCATGTGTTAGCGGTCGGGATTTCTTTTTCCACCCTTTTGTTTTTTTACATAGTTCCTTCAGCTTCACCCCCTTCTGCAGAAAGAAATGAACATAAAGAAATCATCAGAAGTTACAATGAGTAGATCCATACAGAGTTTTTTGAACAGTACAACAAGGGGCATCCTCTTTAGTAATAGAGATAAGAGATCCCTATCTTCAATACCATGTAACAAAAAAAAAAATGAACATCTCCAAAGAATGGCAAGTGCAATTAAAGAGTAAGCCACCAAGAGTCCATCGATAATACAGCTGGTGAACATTAGTAGCACGATGTTTGTATTGACCAAACATGCTTAAATTTGGCACAAATTGTGTCAATTTGAAATCCAAATTTTATTGGTTTAAAAAGCATACTTTTATTTGAAATTTGTGTCCTTTCATATTGCAAAGGGATGGTAGAAAATTAAGATTTTCTAGCAGTCTAGCATGATTGTTTAACTTTTGTTTTGTTACAGCATTTCATTACCTCTAATAGTGTAGCCAATAGGAGATAAAGAGCCAAACTAAACAATATACTTAAATGTTCTAGGATAGCTTTACAATTTCAAATAAAATGGCAATTCACGCATGCTCATTAGAATATCAAAGCAAGCCAAGCAAATGAACTATTAATAATCATGGGGCACGAACCTGGTTGCAACTCTCATAAAGCAAAGTATTCAATAAAACTAGTTAGAAGGGGTGTAATGTGGGCAATTATATGTAATCAAGTAGTAACCTATAAAGTTGAAATGGATAGCATAGCATGAAGTTACCTTCTCTAATAAAGACTGAACTTGTTGGAGAGGGGTAGCCATTGGGTTTTGGTTTCCAAACAGGTTAATAATGCTACTATTTTTTTTCTTGTCCGTTTTTACAAACTGCCGGAATGTCAGGATTGAACTCTCGATAATCCTGATGATATCAGGAGCAAGGACCACATAATCTGATTCATCTTCCACCTTTTCCTTCTGATCTGAACCTGTAAAGATTCAAGGAAGAATTACCTTTTAAGTAAATAGAACCAATCCTATCAAGTACTTCCTCATTCGGTTAAACAGAAAAAATATAGCAGATTCATTTACAGAACCTAGTTTCAGTGTGTAAACTGAAATAATTATTAGGCCACAAAGAAAATCCAAGTTTCCTACTTTTTTCCCCCAACAATCCTCAAAGATTTACCTTGTATGTTTGGAATTTGAAGCAGCTTAGGCAAAATATTCCTAGCACGGGCATAGATTTCAGTTCTGAGACCATCCTGGAAAGGTTCATTTTCAATGAACCTCTGTAACAAAACCTGGAATTGTTGAAGCTGCTGAGCACTGCAGTTGTAACAGGTGGGATTCTCAGGATGGCACAAAACTATCTGGCTGAGTTGTGTATATTGGCAATGAAGTGCTTCCCAAGTTAAGCAAATTTGAGCTACATATGCTATTTCAAGATCCTGATATGGGTTACTTATAGGCTGCTGCAGGTGCTCCGTTTCTTCATCAGGTTCTTCAACCTTCTTCAAGGAAAGGCAGCGCAGGGGGGATGCAAGCTTCTTAGATGCAGATTTTGGTGGAGTTGAAGGATATCTGGGGCCTGTAAGACAATTATTTGCAATGAGAATTCAAGATTCAACTTTAACAAGGAGACCACAAAGCTAAAACTAAACAAAAGGTGAAAATATTTCAGAAAACACTTCTACACCCACCAACAACAAAAAAAAAAAAAAAATTGAAACCCCAATGATCCTACATATGGCACTTAGTACTATACTTTAGCACCTAAGAGTAGAATTGAGTCAACAAGAAAGCTGTTGACTCAGATTTGTTTAGCAGTGTGCTAGCCTGAATTTCAAGATCTCCTCTCACGTTTGAAACCTTAGTTTCTCGTTTCTTCCATCACCAACTTGCAAATATATAGTAAAAGGCAAAAAAAAAATTGTCCATTCAAAGAAGAGGAGCTGCTTAAGAGTTGAAGTACAATATTCCAAGAAATGGCTCACTTTTCCTTAATTTGAAGTTTTATTATAGCCACGGGAGGAACAAACCACATTTTAGTTATGCATAGATGCAGTCAGCTTTCCTAGATAAGAACACAATAGTTTGACCCTCTCTAGCCAAATTCTTTCTAAGAACATTAAATTGCTGCAATTATTAATTGAAATTCAACAGCACAAACATAGCTAAAGGAAATAATATCCTTAGATTAACAAAACTGGACAAGTTAAAAGAGTTATCCTTCCATTATAAACACAATATAAAGCTGTAAGAGTTTTAACTAAATTCTTTGGTTCCCATCAACATCAACCAAGACCATGTTGAACAAGCATCAAACCTGTAGAAAACCTCAAACTAGGAGCACCTGACAAAGTACGGAGTAAAACACGAAGGTCTACAAGGGGAGAAAAAGAAAACACTGCCAAAAAATAGCATTCATCATTAATTGCATCTACCAGTGCTGTATGATTACTCAGATTGTCAGACAGGACAATAGCTATAATTTTACAAAAATTAATGAGCTTACAGCCTGAAGCAAAAGAAAAAAAAGAGGGTAAATGACAGAAAGCAATAAAACGAATGAGAATGACTCCAATTAATATTGCACCAATCCCAACACCCAACACTTAAGTGAAGCATTAAGAAGCAAGCGTACTGAGTTCCAGGAAAACTCTTTTTCATAAAGGGAAATACAAATTGACAAATCATGAATAAGGTCAAGAAGCTTAATTCCGAGGCTAATCAGATGGCATTGTACTCAATAATCTAATATGTTGCATCCCTCACAAGCTTATTCAGCTCACTAATTTGGACAATATTATTTTCTCAAGTAAATTTAAGGAGATTCATATCACAAACAGATGAGTGGTGACATCTACAAAGCCTGAATCACCACCCTACTTCCCACTAAGACCTTGTACATTTGGAACTCCTATGTGCTTGTGGTGCTAGTGAAGTGCAAAAGAAAGAAACTTCTAACTAGAAATTTCAACCCAATCAGGCAACAGCATGTCTCCTCAAAATGCAGCTAATATGATTTCCCAGCAGAAATGTAAGAACTAAAAGCTCGTATAGCCACAGCTTCCTCACAGTGTAAAATCAGACAATGCAACAGAGATGATGGAAATATTTACCAGCTTCCTTGAGCTGCTGTGCAATCATCCGATCAAAGAACAGCATACGCTCACAATACTTTTCATAAACAGCATCAAACCCACCCCACCATTGTCTGCCTTCTGCTTCCACATCCCTCCACTCAGTAGAGCTGGTCTCACCAGCCTCCTCTTCCTCGTCCTCAGGGTACGACTCCTCTTCTTCTTCAGGAATCAACACCATAAAACTGTTTCTTCTTAGTTCTTTCAATCTCCTCTTCACCTCATTCGTAATAAAATCATCATCATCATCCTCAACTTCAGCCGCAGGATCAGCTTTGGATGATTTATTTAAATCATTATCACCTCCAGTAGCACCATTCTCATTCTTTGGTTCTTCTGGTTTTGGTACAGGCTTATCCTCCAAATCCTTTTCAAGGTCAGGCTTGTGGGCTTTCCTAAACTTCTTAACTTTCAAGAAATCCATCTCCTACACTTTTTTCTGCTGCCAAATAAGCTTCTTTTTTTTTTTTCTCTTTAATATTGAAGCTTTAGAAACTAGATTCTGTGATATAAATTACACTTATAGATCCCAGAATCATACCAAGATACTCAGAGAGTAACTTTTCAACTAGAGAATAATATTCTTATTCCAGCAAATGTCAGATATCCAAGCCAACATGCCAAGAGAAGAACCAGTAAATTGAGCCACAGAAAGTCCTTTGGTAGCAACAGTTAAAATCCAGACTCCTTGAATATATTTTAAGCAAGCATCTGAAGATCTCACCTTAGACAAGAATATCATCTGAGATAGCCCAAGTTTGCAATCAAAAAGCAGCTTTCAATGCAATTGATACATAAGCAGAAGCTCTACAACAGAGAAAAAAAAGTAGTCATTTCTCACTCAAAACCTATGAAAACAGCACTATAGCAGAAAGTGAACAAAACCCTTAACAGAGAGGCCACTGAAAGTACATTTCTTTCAGAATCATTCACTTCAAAACTTCCATTAAAACCTCACAAAGATTTGTGATTCCCTTACCATTTACGCTCCGAAAAGCACATTACTAATCAACCAATCACAACAAAACAATCAAAGAAAACCCAAGAATCTTCAAAGAAGGCTTTAGCATTTACAGTGATCAAAACCCCCTCCAAAAAGACAAAAACTGCCTCACAAGTTTTTCTTTTGCTTTTTTATTTTAGCATTTCACTCACTACCTAAAAAAAAAAAAAACCAGATTTTTCTAACCCACATTACACTTGTAGAATCAAAATGGAAAAATCTCACAAAAGATGGTTGGAAAAGCAATGAAATCAACTAAAGTTTCACCTTTTTAATTTTTTAAAAATATTTTTAACGCTCATTTCCATTAAAACAAATAAAACCCACATGAAATCTGCCGACAATGAGAGAAATTTTGAAGAATGCATAAATGAATCAACCATCCAGGTTTCTTGAACAAAAGGTAAAGGGAACCCTGCCTTTCTGAAATAACTGGAAACAGAAAGACTGTACTTGACTACACAGAAAACAACAGTGATTTGTTGGGAACAATGAAAAGTCCAATTAATGTCAAACAACCAAACAAAATTTTCTTTCATATTCACTTTCTTTTCAAAATATTTTTTTTGAAATAAAAAGAAATTGTTTAATTTTGCTAGTTAATAATAGAAATTTTAAAATAATAATTTAAACTTTATAACTGAAATTTAAATATTTACAGAATTTTTATTAAAAATATAAAAATAAATGTTTAAATAAAAATAAGAAAGCACGAGACCCGAGGGAAACAGTGAGCATCGTGCAGAGAATATTGTCAGAAATGAGAAAGAAAAGCACTCTCTCTGCAATAAACCAAATTGAAAGCCCCGCCAAATATGGGTTTTGATTTGTGCGCTTTTTTTTTTTTTTTTTCCCATTTTACCCTTTTGTTTCCATTTTTAAATCATTTTCTTGTCCTTTTCTCTCTGCTACAATTTGAACTGTCCGTCCGATCACTTGATTGTTGATTCCAGCAATTTCTTTCATTTTTTTTATTAAAAACCGAATAAATCTGATGCATAAATATGATTCAACAATCCAACAATTTCGAAAAAAAATATTTATATCATTTTTATTCTTTTTTTTTTATTTTTTTATTTTTTGCGAAATTGAATTCAGCCGATCATATTAAAGATCGGTTTTGCTGGGTCATGAGTCCGTTACTTGTTTGAAAGGCTGAGAAAAAAAAGTAGAGAAAAATTCGAAAATTAATTTTATATTATAATATTAGTTTGATTTGAATTTTTTTATTTCGTTTTAAATTTGAATATTAAATATTTATAGAATTTGAATTAGATTTTAAATAAGAAATAAAATTGAATTTAATTATATATTTTTATTAATTTTTATATATATTTAAAATTTTTATAAAATAAAAATAATATTTTATTTTTAAATTTATTTAAATACATTAAAATAATATAAAAAATTTAAATTTAAATTTAAAAATTAATAAATCAAATGATAAAATTCTATTAAAATCAATGATATAAAATTTTAATTTAAATTCAAATTAAATTTTAAAAATTTGTAATTTTTATATTACCTTAAAAATAAAATTAAATTTCGATCCCACTGAAAACTTCTAATGAAATCAAGGTTGACTAGATTTCAATAAGTGTTTGTTATGTAAATTATTTTTTTTATATTTAAAATCATTTTGTAAGTAGTAGAAAGATGAAATCTTTTACCTCTTGCATAACAGATTATATATTTAAAATATAATTAATTTATATTAACTACTAAAATGAAGTTTTTAGTGGTCTTTTGAAGATGATTTTAATTTTGACACTAATTCGTTAGCCATCCATTCAAAAAAATTTTAGTTTTGCGATTTTTTTACTTTTTCTTCCAAATAAAAAATATTTATACTTTTTTTAAATTATTTCTAAAAAATAAAAAATATATAGTTAGGGATGAAGGATGTGTCATTCAATTAGCAACCCACAATTTTTTTTTTTTTTTGGAAAATTTCACATACAATATTTGTGATTTATGAGTTTCTCACTTACACTTTCATGGAAAATTTTTCCTCATTTATAATTTTGTGGTGTATTTTCATTGTCAGAAGAGAGTAACAACGTTAAAAATCAAGCAAGTTTTAGTGAAATTATAAAATTGCTCTCATTTTTATTTTTTAATGTCGTTATCTTTTTTGGTAACAGAAGTAAACCACAAAATTACAAGTGGAAAAAAAATTTTCATAAGGATGTAAGTGAGAAAGTCACAAACTATAGGGATTTATATAAATGTTACCTTTTTATTTATTTATTTTTAATTTTGGGACATTTTTAAAATTTTTTTTTTAAAAATAAAGTAAAAAATATAACAACAATAACAAACTAAGCCTTATATTCTATAACTCTAAAGTCGGTTATATGAAAGCCAGAAAAGAAATCATGTTAGGTCATAATTTTAAATTTTCTTGTACCACTCATTTTTTTCAAAAACAACATTTTAATTTATTTACTTAATCCTCATATCATTTTTTATTACTTGTATCATGTCTTTGTAGTCTACCTTTAGAAGTTTTGGTCTCTTCTAAATCTAAAAGCTTATTTTTGCTAACTGATGCACATATAAACCTATATTTTACATGTCCAAAACATCTCAAACATCATTCTCTCATCTTTTTCTCAATTCAAACAACCTCTAATTTTTCTCAAATATCTTTATATTTTATTTTATCCCTTCTAGTTTTGTCACATATTCATCTATGCCCTTGTATCTCAACTATACTCATTTTCTTTTCATGTTACTTCATAATGGCCTAATACTCAGTTTCATATAACAAGTAAGTCTTACAATTATTTTATACAATTTTGCTTTTAACTTTAAAAATTGTTGTAATCACACAACACACCCTAATTACTTCATCACCTCAAGCATTTTACTTGAATCTTATGATTTATAACATTTTCAATCTCAGCATCATTCTGAATAATTCATCCCAAATATTGAAAATGACTACTATTTGGTATTAGCTCACCACTCAATTTAATCATACTATTACTTGCTTCCTTATGATTACTAAACTTATATTATATATATTCAGTTTTAGATCTACTTAGTAACCTTACGACTTTAGTGTATGCCTCCATAATTCCAATTTTGCCTTAAGATCATCATTAGTTTTAGTAATAAGACTATATCATCGACATATAACATACATTATAGCACTTTGTCTTGGATATGTCTAATGAGCTTATCCATAACTAATATAAAAAGAAATAGACTTAGTGCTGAGCTTTGATACAATCTTGAAGTAATGGGAAAGCTATTAGTCACATTCAAAAATGTTTTTACATTCGTTACAACTCCTTCATACATATCTTTAACTATGTTAATGTACTTTAAAGGAATTTTTTTCTTCATTAAGGCTTACCAAAGTACCTCTTAAGGAACTCTATCGTATGCTTTTTCTAAATCAATAAATACTATATATAGATCTTTCTTTTTTGCCTAAAAACCCTAAAAAAAAAAGCCTCAATAAGTAAATTACCTTTATTATAGAAAGTCTTGGCATCAAACCAAATTGGTTTTCAAAAAAAAAAAATCTCATATCATAACTTACATTTAATTGCTCTCTCCTAAAATTTCATAGTATACACATAAGCTTTATTTCTTGATAGTTTGAACAATTTTGTATATAACTTTTATTCTTGTATAAAGGTACTAGAGTACTGTTTCTCTATTCTTTTAATATCTTTTAAATATGTTAAATTTTGTTGAAAAGATTTGTCAATCTTCCTATCTTTATTTCACTCAAGTATTTTCAATCTTTAATTGGGATTCCATTTAGTTTTACAACTTTATTTGCTTTCATCATTTTCAAAGTCTCTTTAATCTCATACCTTTTAATATTATATTTAAACACACAATTTATACCCTTAAAAGATATGTTACACCCACCTATATCATGCTCAAAATTACTATTAAAATATTGTCAAAATAATATCTTCATCTCTTTTTAATCTCCTCATTTTTCACTAAAACTTTATTGTCACCGCCTTTGATCCATCTTTTACCATTAAGATCTTACTCTTCTTATCCCTCATCTTAACACCTTTGAACAATTTTTTTCTCTAATTTTTGTCTCTAATTTTCTATATAATTTCACATGGATCCTAGTCTTTAAATTTAGAATAGCTTTTTTGGCTTTCTTTTTTGTTATCTTATACTTTAAATAACTCGTCTCATATCTATTGTTTCTTAAACTTTATAACACTCTCACTTAGCTTTAATTGTGTTTTCACATCCTTATTCCATCACTTAGACTCTTTTCCCAATGGTACACGACCCTAGATTCGCCAAGCGTCTCTTTAGCAACTCTTTGAATTTTGGTAGAAATATTTTCTCACATTACTTTTACATCCTCATCAGGTTTTCAATTATCCTCTTTTATCAATCTATATCTAAAATCTAACATTTTATTCTCTTTTAAGTTTCACCATTTAATACATGTTCATGACTCTGATGTATCCTCTTTAACCCTCAAAGGTGAAAGATATCTAAAACTAGCAATCTATATTGTGTTGTTACACTTTTACTCGGTATAATCTTACAATCTTTATAGCTATTTTTATCCTCTTTTCCTCATTAAAAAAAAAGAAATTAATTTGATTAACATTTGATCGACTCTTAAAAGTCACCAAATGTGATTCTTTTTTCTCAAAATACAAATTTAATATAGTTAGGTCAAATGTTGTAGCAAACTCTATAATATTATCTCCAATATCATTTCTTTTTCCAAAGCCATAACCTCTATGTACCTTCTCAAAGTCGGTACAATCCTTGCCTACATGATCATTCATGTCTCCTCTAATAAACAACTTTTTCTCTATTTACTATGGCTCATACTATCTCTTCTAAATCTTCTTAAAATTTTTGCTTACTCGCTTGATCCTAACCTATTTATGAGGTGTAAGCACTAAGGATATTAATAGTTTCCTTTCCTAATATAAGTTTAACATGTAAAATTTTATCTCTTTTTTTTTTACCTTCAACCACATCATCTTTTAAATTCTTATCTATAATTATCCCCATTCTATTTTTACTTTTTTTTTAATTGTGTATAAAAACTTAGAGCCTCATATTTCTATCTTTCTAGTCTTTTTCCTTACCCACTTAGTTTTTTGGAGACACATAATATTACTTCCTCTCGTAGTCATTATCTTTCCTATCTCTACTAGCTTACTAGTAAACGATATTATATTCAAAGTAGCTAAGCTAACTTACCCTCATGGACTACCTTCATTACTTGTGTTCTTCCATTAAAATAAGAGAACTTTTGCCTATGTGACACCACAACCAAAAGGCAATGTGGCATGTCACTTTCGGGTGATGACTTAGCAACTTTTTTCTAATTTAACATTATATTTGGGCTCGATGTAGTGTGTCGTTGGAAGGTGATAACTTAATGAAAATTTTTATTTTGGTATTTCATCATAGTTTGATTATATTTAATGTTGGCTCTCATCTGATCGTAACTCTCCTTGCTTTATCGGGGCTTGGAACACATAAATAGAGTTTAAATAAAAAAATTTAAAAATTTAAAAAATAAAAAATAAAGTAAAGGCGTGGTTTTTATACTTTTCCTCTTATTAATTTTTCCTTTAACTTTTTTTAAAAAATATTATTTTGTAAAAAATTATAAAAAATAATAATAATAAAAAAAAGAAATCATCGATATTTTTTCATTTCATCTCTTTTAAATTTTCCATTAACTTTTCCTAAATAAATATTTTTCATAAAAAAATTCAAAAAATAAAGAAAATACAAATATCAATAAGCAATAATCACTAATAAATTTATCATCATCAATAATAATAAGAATAATTAAAATTGTCATCAAGTAGGGATAATTCTAAATTGTAGTACCCATTTCATTATCAAAAATGAAATATCAAAACATAAAAGATTTCATTTATTATTTATAACAAATAAAATATTAAAATATTAAAAATATATCTTAAATAATTATACTATTCATCATACTATTCATATCTTAAACGTGTTTGATGCGTTTAATAGGTGTAAGATATAAAAAATATGTTTAGTTTAATCGTGTCATATGAGTATATCACATGAAACACTTTTAATTGTATGTAAACAATACTTACATATGTAAGACACGAGTACACATTTAACATATGTAAGACACATTTAACATGATTTTATATTTATTTTAATTTAATATAAGCATATAAAATTATTTTAAATTTGAAATTATCATATGTAACCTATTCAATATAACAATATTTAACAATATACTATTTTTATCTGCAATTGACACCTATCTTATGTGAGTCACATTTTTTTCTACCTGTTTTTTTTTTATGTAGTCAACTATTTTTTCTACCCGTCAATTATTAGTTAATAATAATTTAAATTCTAATGCCATGTTTCTTAAAACAATAACTCAATTTGTTTTAACAGTTAATGAAAACAAAGCTTGTGTGAGACTGAATCCAGATGAGAGGAAAATGATTAATCTGACTAAAAACTCATAAAAAAACAGAGCATTTGACTACTTATATTCAACGTTCGACTATCCAACTATTTTTTTCATTCTAGAAAGCTCATTAAAACTATAATAATCGAGTGTCCAAGAAAGGCATTTGACTATCTGATGCTCAAATTTGAGAAAATCAAATCTCCAATGGCTTTATTTTTATTTTTTGCAAGAGATCTTCTACTATTAATGTCCCAATCAATTTCAAACTGCTAGAAAGTCTCTTTCACCTCTAAATCCATCCAATAAGGCTAAAAAACAACAAGAAATTGAACAAAAGAAAATATCAAAGCATTTCATTCAAGATATTAAAGAAATCTCTCTTCAAGAGTATTGAGCTTTACTTTTCGTATCTTGAGAGAAAAATTATAACAAGTTTATTTTATATAATCTGGTCAATGAGTGATCTTAAACACATTTGTAGTTTGTTAGAAAGTCAAAAAAACACTTTGGTGTTTTATTGAGCTTGGGTTGCTCAAATGTTTGTAAGTGTCAGGATAACATTTGGATTAGGATTTGTGCATCCTAGGTTTGAGCTTGCAATAGCTCAATTCTATAGATAGGCAGTGGAAATTATAATTTTACTGTATAGGTTTTAAATCTTTGGCTAGGCTTGTTAAGGTAGTAAACGTAGGTCAATGAGGGTCGGACCCATTATACATCGTTGTGCATCAACTTCTTCTCCAACCTTACTAGGTGAAATTTGCTTCTTGTTTTTATCTTTGTTGTTAAAGCATATGAACTTTTCAATCTTCATTTTATTTTCATAGATTGCTATTCACCTTTTCTAGCATATTCTACTTAGGACCAACAAGTGATATCAGAGTTAATTCATATTTGAAAGGTTAACATCTTCCAAGAGTGATCCATGGCATCAACAACTGTTAGTCTGAATTTTACAAAAGTCAATTGTATTAGTAGACTTTCACTTTTTGATAGAACAAATTATCAATGTTGGTGAACAAAGATATCCATTTACATTAAAACTTGTGATTATGAAGTGCAAAATGTTATTATGGATGGTTTTTACATGCCTACAAAGATTTCTTCTACAATTGATGAGAAAATTTTTTTAAAAAGAAAATTCAAGTGCAATAGCCGTTACTACTAAATAGTCTTCTAGTGTAGGTCGAGATCCTAGACAATAATATAATCAGGTTCATTCTGTAAAGCGAACCGCAGGCAAACCCCTTTTGTTTTGAGGGTGGTCTTTTGGAAAGACCTCAAGGATGAGAGGTGAAAGTGGATTGATGCAGAAACAAGAAAAATGCAGACCAATTTCAAAACTATGAATGTTCTTCTTTGTGCTTTGGGTATCACTGCATTCAATAGAGTTTTTAATTACTTAACAGTGAAAGAGATTCTTAAAAAGCTAGAGAAATTCCATTGAGAAGCAAAAAAGGATGATTCATTTGAAAAAACATCTTATTCAACCAATGGCAAAACAAATGATAATGATGTTGCAAATGAGCAATATTCAAATAAATATCAATTATGTTTGACGGCTAATAATAAATTTAAGGTAAAATATTCTTGATCCTAATTTAGTGAATCCCTAGATGATTTATATGATGAATTGTTTAATGAATATGAAATCATAAGTGTAAAGATTTTAGAAAGAAAATTGCATCACTTACATTAGATTTAAAGAATGCAAGAAAATAGTATGATTTAATTATTAAAAGTAAAAATGATTTGCAAAAAGAGTTAGAACTTACACATTTTGAATTTGAAGCTCTTAAGTTAAAATTAGAAAAAAAGAGTAAAAAATTAGAAAACTATTGCTCTTAAAATCTCACTTGAGGATAACTTGAAACGGAACATGAATGTACATCTTAGAGTTAGGAAAAGATTTTTTTTCATATAGGTATAGAGATTTTCATTCTCCATATCATTGTTATATTTGTGGAAAGAAAAAAAAAACATATTTCTTATGGTTGTTATTATAAGAACGATGATCATTCAAAAATCAAAAGAGTATAGTTCCAAAAAGATCTCGTGTTTTGAGGAACTCCAAATACCAATCAAGGTATGGGTACTTATCTTTACATATGAAAATATGTATTTGTGGGTTGAGCAAGAGCCAATTTTAGTTAAACTTAAAGGATCCAAATTGCTCTAGTTCAAATGAGCTAAGTCGACATTGATTAGCCAAGTCTAGGGCAAATCGTCCCATTCTAACCTTGGGCAGGCCAACAACATTACCCATGTTTTCTCCTTCCCTTATCTCTCTCCCTTCTATTTTCTTTTTCTTTCATCCATTTTCTCTCTCTTCCAGATCTTTTTTTTTATTTTGTTTTAATATTTTTTAAAATCAAATTTTATTTTAAAATTTATTTTAATCTTTTGCGTATGTGGCGATAACTGGACATTTATGATACATAACGTGATTTTATTTTATATTCATTCGACTTTAGACATTTGATTGACAGTAACAATATAAAGTTCCAAACTATTATATGGAATAAAAGTTTGAGTATTAAAATGAAACTTTTATTTTTTTTAGGTACCAAACTGATAAAAGATATATAATATATTGACCATTTTATATATTAACCTTATAATATATAAGGTAAGGAACCTCGACTATGCTCGTGATAAAAAATTTTCAGTTAAAAAGTATATATATTTAATTATTTATGTGATTTGAGCATAAACCTAGAAAAGTTAAATAATAAATGCATGGACAGTTAAAAAAAAAAACCCACAAAATGATCCTAACTAAGCTTAGTCGATTGTTTACAAAGAGAACACAAACAAAACCCATATCCTCTCAAATTTGACCAATCATTTCTTTATCAACTTCTTTATAAAAACAAATTCTTGACCATATGAATCAACATATAATTCATTCTCCATCCAACTCTCTCCACTACAAGCCAAGGCCATAGTCTAAATCTAACTTTAATCAAGCCATCTTTTTTATAACTTACATTTTGTACTTATTCCTTTTTATCATTTCTTCTTTTCTTTTTGCTTACCTCAATAACAATAACAATCCAAGTGTAAGAATTTTGAAATGGCATGTAGAAATTTGGAATCTTTGTCTTGTTTGAGACTTTGGTTTTGTTTCTCTTTTAATTTATTGTCTTATAATGATATTTTTGTTTTCTTGACTTTGTTGTTTTGTTTTGAAAGGTGATGTTAACATGATTTTATAATAACCCTTTTATTGCTAATATGAATTCAAGTGAAAATCACTTTGTTCTTTTTAAAAGAATGATTTTGAAGACCAAAAATGGTTATGTTTCTTCAAAATGGGGTATTGATATTAAATTAAATAAATAATAAAATATTTAATTAATATATATACTTAAGGCAAGATGATATGTGTTTTTTTCTTTTTTAAATAGGGATTAAGGATAGATAGAATAGACCTTCAAACTAAAAACAACGAGGTAATAAGGGTGTTTGCCATTTTTAATTTCTTTAATTACTAGTTAATGAAAGATGTTTATATGATACTCAGTTTGGAGTAAATTAGACTAGAACACAACTTGTTCAATAATTAATTTTAATTAAGATGGTCTCTTTATTTTTTTTGTTTTTGGATAAAATGTAAATTTATCAATTTATATGTAAGTGGTTTTATCTTTATACTTTTAATTTTGAAATAAATTTAACATCATATCTCTAATTCTAAAATAAATTTAATCAAAATATAATAATTGAATAAAACATAAAATATTTTATTAAAATTTATTTTTTAATTAAAAAATAAAAATAAAATGATAGGAAAAACTAAACATGTAATAAAAATTAAAAAAAATTTCTTTTATTCCTTTTTCTTGTTTATCATAGTATTTTTCCATTAAATATAATATTTAATTATGATTTTTTTCATCTAAAATTAGAAGTATAGTGATGGATTTGCTTCAAAAGTAAAAATATGATGATAAAATTACATTTTTTAAAATTATTTTTGTGACTTTTAAGATAGACTAAATATTTTAAAAAATATTCTCCTTATGTTATATCTTGATCTAATTTCTTTAAAAATTGAAAGTATAATACTAATTGTGTTTAAAAATAAGTATAATACTAATTAAAAAATTAATGATAAAATTAAATCATCTGTGTAAGTGAAGTGATAAATTCACACCATATCTTTTCTTTTTAATGAGATATTAAAACACTTATTTGCATAAAAGAAAAACTTATTATTTAAAAAAATACATAATAATTTTGTCACTAACACTATAATCCATTTAAAATAGCTTGAATATATCATAGACTTAATTTTATGCAATATATTAAAAGAAAATTGTAAATACATCTCCAAAATTACTTTTACATTGAATTTCTAAATAGATTCGTAATTTAAATCTAAAAATTATATTTTTACTTAGTAAATCCCACACCTTAAATTTTCATTTTTCATAAACACCTTCCTCACACCCATTCTCCCTCGATTCTCTCATAATCACACTCAAATTCTAACCCGAAAATCAATATAAAATCACAAAGATTCAAGGTTAATCAATTCGCCAATTTTCTAATTAAATGTAATTCATTTGTTTTTGTTTTGATTTCATTTGTTTTGGTTATTTCATTTATGAAATTGGGTGACATTGATTTTGCATTTCCTAGCTTCCAGATTTGCATTTTCATAAATATCTTGAAGTTTTTGGAAATGCATTTTCGAAAACTTAGAAAAGCTTCCAAAAATGCATGAAAAACTTTAAAAGCTTCCAAATTTGCATTTACAAAAACTTTTAAAATTTTTCAGATTTTCATATATGAAAACTTTTAAAAGTTTTTGAATTTACATCTCTAAACACCTTTAAAAGTTTTCGGACTAACACATCTAAAAACTTAGAAATCATGAAATAAGTTTCATATTTACTATCAGTATCATGTATACATTAAATCTTGCATATTTGTTGTGAGAGAATTTGTTGACCATCTATTATATGTGGCATGAATGAGAAAAAGTTGGTGTTAGTCAAAGTGGTGGGTGTGTTACAGCCAATACTTGAAAGCATCTAGTTATCACTAAAAGGAAATGATGAGTTGATGAACATGTAGATAAACTGATTGTTCATCCCTTAGAACATAACATTATTGATGAGGATAGACCTTTCACCCAATAGCCTGATAATATGTGTAAAGATGATACAAAAAAATTGGCTAAGCCATTTCTTAGAGGGTCGACAGATACTTCTCTACTTAAAAGCTTTAGCACTAATGTTGCAGTATAAATATAGAATGACCATGTAATAAATTCAACAATGATAATGCTTATTCATTTTACTTAAGGTATGTAAAGTTAATTTTATTTATTATTGTTGTTGCTATAAGAGTGAGCTATGTTAAAATCGACTAACAATAGGGCAAAATTAGAGCTATGACCTCTAGATATTTTTCGACAGCATATCCATGGGAGCATTATTAGGTCATAATTGGATTCATTGATCAACTGCATGTATCATATGTTTAACAATATGATAGTGTTTGTATTGGTTGAAAGGTGACAGCTTGAGATGAACATTTTTCACCTATTATTTCGTGAGATGACTATCACGTTGGATGATGTGTATGTGATCTTTCACTTACCCGTCAATAGGCGATAATAAACTATTAAGCATTGATATTTGGTGATGTGAATGTGATGCTAGTGCGGTTACCTAAAGTGTTTAAGGCTTAGACCGTTAATGAGATAAAAGTTTATTGTGATCCATCTATTAGGTTATAGTGGTTGTGAAATATATTTAAAGATGTTACTAATAGAGCTTTTACAAGAGAATGGAGTGTGCTAGCATGGCTTTTTAACTTTATCTTTTAGGGTGTATACTATTTGTTGACAATAGTGGAGATAAATTGTTAGTAGTGTACTTAACCTTTTTTAGCAACTCAAGTACCATCGAGTCATATGCTTAAAGACAGCTTGCCTAATATATTCATATAAGCAGCTTAGTTTGACATTCATCAAATAGTTGATTGTATTATGTTTTTTTAGGTATGTGTATTAAAATATATATATGATTTTGTGGATTAGTTATGTTAGTTTGTTTTATTGAAATGAACATATGAATGATGATGCTTAATGTATTTGAAGTATACATGGATTTATGAGCACTTTCCTACATTAGGTATAATAGTTAACATGACATATTCTAATGTTGAACTTTATTCTTAGCGATGCAAGTTCCATATGTGTGTGATCCATTACAGCGATTACAAAAGCCATTGGATGGCTTACTCCCATATCAAGTGTGTTGAAACCCTTATGTGAGGCAATGACAACAGCACTTATTACAGAAGATTTTTTTTTGGGTGTATGAAGTATGGGTCTATTGTAGAGCCATATCATCCGAAAAAGTTTCTATAATAGTTCACTTTTGTACAAACTATTTCTCTAACTTCTCTGACACCTCTTGAGGTTCATCCTTCACCACGTATATTGTTGCCTACAACTTTTTGAATTGATATTATGAGAGATGGGATATGTATGTCCTATCTACTAAGCATCAAGGGCGATGATGTTAGACACTGAGCAAGTGTTCACTAGATTATGATGCATAATGCATCAATTTCACATTAGCATGTTAAAAATTTGAAATGTAGATCCAAATTTTAGTGTCAACCAATTGATAGTAGGCCTATCAGTGATACTGTAAGTCATGATTTTATTAGTTTTTGTTAATGTAATATTAATTAAAATATGTTTTCAATATTAATTAACTTGTTAATGTTTTACAGCCGAGCTTGATGGCATTGTCTGTCCTTCATGATGCTTTATCTCGTGAATTAGATTAATGAGTCAATTTATGAAAATGAGCAGTTATTAAAGCACATACCATATTTTTTAGGTCGTCAACTATAGCTAGTAGTAGTTAGTCTAGGCCAGTTGCATTAGCATCGACCTCCGACATTGCCTCATTCCCCACCCTTAGCATTGACGAGACCACTAACCAAGCACCACTCCCAACAACACCACTCGCACCTACTTGTTTCCCACCCATAGCAGCACTAGCTTCAACATCCCAATCTCTGTCACTAGCTCAATCTCCACCTTAATGTGTTTATTTGCAAAACAAGAGGATAAGGGAATTGGACTAGTATATACAAGTTCATGTCTGTATGACATATATATTTGTACATAATTTGTGTGTGACTTTGAAATATTATTATTATTTTTTTGTATATTTGTACAACTTGTTATATATGTACGTGTTAAATGCATATGTTTTTTTATCATATAACATATACACGTAACCTCTTATCTATGTAACTTCTCGTATGTGACAAATATACAAAAAATTTAAAAGAATTCATATATACATGTAACCTCTCATCTGTATAACTTCTCGTATATGACAAACATACAAAAGAATTAAAAAAAAATCCAATAATTTAACAATTTCAAATGTAACATAAAGTTTTGGAACTTAGTTATAATGTTTAGGGTCTAAGATTTAGGGTTTACAATTTATGAGTTTAAGGTTTAGAATATAGGGTTTAGGGCTTCGAAATAAAAAGTTTATAAGCCTTCTAAATTTGCAATTTTAGTTTAAATATATTCTAGAAATTTATGTTCAAAACTTTTTATATATGAATTTTTGATTTTTTTTTTACTTTTTCGAAAATACATACTCAAAAGAATATATAACTTTTCAAATATACATTTTAAAAATGTTTTTAAAATTTTTGGATATGCATTTTTTTTGTTTGATTTTTGAAAAAAGAAAAAAAAAGATTTTTTTTTTAACAATTACACCGAGTTAGGTTAAAGGTGTTTGAGTTTGGATTAATTTAGTATATCATCCACTTTGACCGACTGAGCCTCATGGTTTTCCTTGAAAGAAGCTTGACAAGGTTGGTTCCTGGTCTCTTCATATGTGCCAAAGTCTTTTTATAAACTCTGCTTTGAAATGGGCATGAAAAGACAATTGCACATCAAGGAAAGTATCACAGATAGGAACAAATAACAAAATCTATAACTGCTCTTATACCTTGAAAGGTGTTAAGTGACTTCTATAGATTGAAGATTGCTGCTTTTGAGCAATTCAAAATATTTTTTAAATAATAATTTTTTATAAATTCTACCCCAGCATTAGAAAATTTATAAAATACGAAACAATAATAATGATGTTAATTTTGTAATAGAGAAAAATATTTTAAAATAAATTTTAAAATATTTAACTTAAATAAAAAAATATCCTGTAATCAAAATTATAAGATTACGTATATTTAAATGATATTGTTCTTTGAATAGACGAGATGAAAGTGTTAATACTTTTTTTACTTGTAATCATACTCTTAGACCTAGTTTTAATTTCGTAAACTTAAATTTTTTTTAGTAAATTTTAATTAATTTTAAAATTTTTTACTAAAAGATGATATTTTGAATAATCAATTACATCTTATAAAAATATTGATGATGATTTCAAAAATTTTTATCAAATTTAACGATCGAGTCTTTGAATGAAAAATCATTATGACACTATCAAAGGAAAATAACCGACTAAACAAATATAACAGTAACCCATTGCAAGAGCAAAACAGGTAATGACGATTGATTGGTTATGCAATTTAGTGAACTTCAAATAGTGAGAAAATGGTTTATGACTACAAAATGAAACATGATGTTACAACATGCACTTCAGATGAAATATCTTTCACATGGAACCTCAATTTCCGACGTCAATAGTTAAGAATTTGACAGCTAAAATAGTCTTTAACAGGGAAAAAGAAGCTTCCTAAGTACATTTAAGTACAATAAATGCATGTACATGTGGTATGCATGCATGCACAAAATAAAAATAAAAAAAAAAAGAAAACGAAAGCTCAAGTGAAGAAAACGAAAATGAACATTAAATCATCTTCTTCAGTGCCCATTAAAGCTAACAACAATCTCAACCTTGGCCTTAATCCATATGATTGGAATCTGAAAAGCATTGAAAATTCTTTAAAGAATAAAGAAGCTACATCCAACAATATCGCTGCCAATTTTTTATGCTTCTCACCCATAATATCTGGCTAACTAGTCCTCTATTCATTAACTTATTCACATTTATAAAAATAACCACTCTTAAAAGATTTGGCTCCTCTCCGGTTCGTGGACTCGAGGTGCGAGTCTATCACAATTTTAAAAAAATATTGAACAATTGTTCCATAGAATCCACGAGGACCACAAGAACCAACACCATACTTCTCCAACGCAGAGGTACATGATTGCCGAGATAACACATTATAATATTGTAAAAAAAAAGGTGATTTGTTTCAAATAATTATAAATTCATTTATAAATTAATAAAAAATTATGCATGTGAGGTTTTGGATTTTTTTTTTTTTGTGATTTAAACGACGGAGACAGAAATTTTAAAAATTATTGGATATATGAATTCAAAAATTTTTAAAAGTTTTAAAATTTACAAATTTAAAGATTTAAAAATTTTTTTTTTGATATACAGATCCGAAAAGCTTAAAAATAAAATTTTTTTGAAAAGAAATAATTAAATAATTTTATTTAAAAAGGAAAAAAAAGTAAGATTTGTCTTTTTTTTCTTCTTCTTTTGGTGAAAGAAAATGAAATTACACAAATGGCCCTCCTAATTTGACTATAACATCCAAAATATCCCAAAAAAATTGAAAATTATTTCCATCTATTATCTCTTGTTAAAAAAAAAAATTATTATGGCATTGACAATGGTTGATTACAGGGTCTTGTTTAAAAAATTGTTATTTCCTCTCAAAATGTTTAAAAAATATTTTAATTACTTAAATAAATTTTTTACAGTGATACCAAACATTAAAAAATTTTCATTACATTGTTTTCAATTTAAACTTTTTTTACTCATAAGAGATATTGTTCGGTTGAAAAAAACTCGATTTGAAGAAAATACGTTTGAAAAATGTTAGAAAAAATTAAAACATTTTAAAAAAATATTATGTTGTAAAGTAAAGAATAGATTATTTTTAGTATTATTCAAGTAAATTAATATTAAGATATATAATAAAAATAAATTTGAAATACTTTTGAAATAATTAAACAACATTAAATGATTGAAGTAAAATTTCTCAAATTGTTTCCAAAATAATTTTAATGCATGATTTTAACATAAATTCAAATTTGCCCTAAATTCCAATAGTGGGGTGTTTTGGGTATTTTACCCCAAACCATAAATTTCAAACACCAATTGTCCCTTTTTGAAATTGATTGATTTTGAACGATCAAAAAATATTTTTAATCGTATAATGCTTGTCCAATAATTCCTGCTATTCACAAATTTATGCCCGTTCAAAATCAATATTAAGAATATTAAGCATATTTTTTAATATTAATTAAAAAATCTTTTATATTTTTTATAAATCATAGATTCTCTTGTACAGCCATACACTCAATATTTGATAATATTGGCCGATAATTAGGTTGATTTGTTGATGGAATGTTGCACTCTGAATTTCAAATAACTCGATTCAAATCTTGATAGCCTCAAATATAAAATTAATTGATAATATTGGTTAATTGCTACCTGAAATGGGAAAAACTAACAAATAACGAAATTTACACAAGTTTGTGGTTTTCAACATTTTATAAGAATTGTTGAATGTTTGTTCATAGAACACAATATACAGTTATTTATGGAACATGAAGAAACCTTTACCCAATGATGCTACCAAGCAATGCAGGAAGGTATACTTTTCGTTTGTGTGGAGAATGAATCCGTGATATACGGCGAAGGACTAGTAACCTAGCCACGCAGACGGTATTGGTTGAAACTTGTTCTTTGCCATTGCCAGTAAATCACAGTAATCTGCATGATTGAAGCAGTCGCGAAAATCTGTGAAAAGCTTCTCAAACACCCTCCATTGGACTTTAATTGATCTAGAGTATGGGAATGGAAGAAAAACCTGCAGAAGATGAACAAGGCATCAGAAAAAATAGCACACCTGCATATCGATTTTAAAATATTGGGAAGCTGATGAATTTCAAACAGATTGTTACTTTCGAGAGATCTTTTAACCCAAACTGCATAACTCATATCGTCATCATACTTATCCCTCCACTCTTTTCCGCAGTTATTTCTTAGTGACATACGAACAATACAGCCTTATGAAGTAAAAAATGCAAGTTTGGTGCCATGAATGGGTCAACTTCTTGTTGCCATTCATGCATGTGCAAATGCACACAAACACACATCATATATATAGGCAAATGGGTTATGTATGGCAAGTGGGAACTTACGTCTCCCTCCAGAGCAAGGCGTTTAAGTAAAAGAAATGTATGCTGATTTTCCTCCAAATTGTCAAGAACTGCCAACCAAATCTGTGAAGCAAGCTCATGGGCGACGTCTCTTGATTCACCACAAGCAATAAATTGATCTGCTAAAACAGAGGAAAATGAGGAGGTACTGATGGACTCATGTAATTGTCATTTCAGAAAGAATAGACTGGTACTAGCTACAATCATTAATATGATTATACAAGATGCAAAAGATCATAAAGTCTAAAACAAAAATTGCAGTTACAAAGTCGGATTATCAGATACCAGAAACTTGAATATTTTAATAGATTTTAAGAAGAAACACTTTTAATGTACCTCATCAACCCACCAACATCACAGGAGAGATAGACATTCAAGATGCATCTATCATGAATACATGGTACAACATTTTTCTTAACATTTTGGTTACCATGAAAAGGAAAGGGATTAAGCATCGCAACAAAAGCATCATCAAGTAATAAGGCAAGCTAAATAATTATTAGAACAGTTAAAATGGTACATGAATCATCAATAGGAAAGAAATGCAAATCACCCTCCACCTTTATACGAGTAATTAGACATCAATTAATTGAAACTTTAAAACTTGTTGGCACAAAAACCAGAAAAGGATAGAAGCCGCACCAATTATGGTTCCATGGAGTATCCCAGAAGGAGGTGGCATGGTTGAAAGTTCAAGCTGCTCTTTCAAAAATAAATATGTATGGCCCACAATCTCATCCATCTCATTATCTAGCGCAAAGATGTGTTTACTAACATATAAAGCAGCAAATCTCCTGAACATTAGGTAATAATCAAGTCAAATTTAACAACTAGGGTGAGAAGGAAGCATTTATTAAATAATGTAAGAAATGACTGATTATAATGTGATTAGACTACAAAAAATGATCTTGTGATTCAAAAGAAGATCATAGGAGCACAAATAATTTAACCTTGAATGTTTACAAAGAGATCATCCTCTTTGATAGCCAAATTATTTAAATTCATCTCCAAAACAGTTATAATAAAGATAATCTTCTAGAAAGAAAATAAATCTTTTAAACCAATCACATAGTGCACTAATTTCTATTTGATGAAAAAAAATTCAAAGCAATATCAGCTGATTGATATCTTTTGCTCACAGCTTCCAACTTAAACAGAAAATGAAGAATGAAGACAGTAGTTACTCAAAAGGAATCCAATACAAGAACCATGTAGTCAGCTCAATATGTGTTTACATCGGGATCTCACTTGCTACAAGTGATAGACTGCTTTTATCTTTCTGTATAGCTTCTGAAATCCTTTGCAAAACATAAGATCAAGGAAAAGAAAGGCTGCCATGTTCCTGGGTTAAAAAAGGAACCCTACTGCACGTGTTAAACTGCATTTTTTTAATTGCTCTAAATTGTTATGAACTCAATCACTTGAAGTGAATAGCAGAGGTTTATGAAAGACATCAAGGAATAGACACTAGGTCTAAACCATAATTCTGAATCTTGAAGTTAAATTGCAGAAATAGTATATTCCTAAGAAGACAGCCAATTGCCTACAACAATTTGGACAACTCACTAAGCTTTGTTAAGTATAAACCAGAAATTAGGAAAAATTAAGTTTCAATGAACAATCACCTTATATGTAGAACAGGAGTGCAAGGAATACTAAACTTAGTTCAGAAGGAAGAGGGGGATAAGAGGAGGAGGGAAAATAAAGAGGGAAGATGAAAATGGAGAAGGAAAAAAATTAAGCATGAAAAAAGTGGCGTTACTAGTCCATTCAACCTTTTGCTTAGTCCTTGAGGAATAGGTCCAGGCCACCTTTTAGCATGGCAAGCCAAAGGAAATGTCCTCATTAGAGCTGCTTTCCACAAGCATTCTCCATGAAACAAGTTGGCCCACTGTTTTCTGACACAAGATATTTGTGCCCACTCTGAAACTGGCACTCTGATGAAAATTTCAATTAGGAGATGATCAGGAAGCTTTCCAAATAAATTATCAACTGATGTTAAAGTGTCATTATCCCTATTATCTGTCATTACAATTCTGCAAAGCAAAAGCAAACTCCCAGAGATTAATTTTCTGACAAGAAAAAGTAGGAACATGGACAGTAAATGAAATGGAATATTCTTCATGTTAAAATGCCCTAGATAAAATTACTGCTGAAAGTCAGAAGCCTGAAAAAACATTATTCTTAAGACAGGAGAATGAACATGATGGTTTAAGATTTTGATACCAAAGAAAGCAGAGCCCCCATGTTAATTTTAATAAAATCATGTTAAGGACATTTCCAGCAGAACTTAAAAATGAAAAAAAGAAGGTAATGAAATTAAAGATTAGGGAACAAAGATACTCAAAATCCTCCTAAACTGAACAAGATTAGATTATGAGAGCTTTACACCACCACCCAGTAAAAGAAAAAAGAAGTTACGTAGGCTAAAGATTCATTCAAAGTGTTTTATGGTAAAATTATCTACTATAAGCAATAAAAAACTTGACTAACCTTTTGTATCGTAACTACTAATTTAAAAAACCACCATAGTTGCATCTATACCAGCCCCCCCCCCCCCCCCCCCCAAAAAAAAAAAAAAATTACACCCTCAAGCAACAGTAGGAAGCACTATGATAAAAGTGCCACAGATTCTCAACCAACATCTCCAATTAGGATATCTTAACATAACCAAATCCATTATACCGAAACAGGCTCCACTTATCAGTAACCAAAATAGTCAACAAGCATGTTGCCTAAGTCAAGTCTAGTAATTCGATGCAAATCTAATTAATGTGTGAAATGTGTCCATTCTTTTTCTCATCACAATTGAAGGAATAATTAACACAAATATCATTCTCCATTCTGCTATGAATCTGACAATGAAGCAATGAAAAAGAAACCACATTGATGTCAATTCCATGAACATTACACCAGAAAACAACTAACATGGGAGGCAACTTATTTTCATATGAAATTCAGAGTAACTAAGAAGAAAGCAACATGGGATAAATGAGTGTATTATATATGAATCAACTGAACCAGAAATGAACCAATTTCATGAAGATAGAGACGGAACAAATTGATTAAAATATGACAAAGTTGTTTGATTTAAACCGTAAGAATTATGGTTAGAACAATGAAATATAAAATGAAAGTTGAAAAATGCAGAATTCAGAATTCCCATTAATTTAGGGTAGAAAACAACCTAACAAGAGCACGGTGACTGTGAGAACAAGATTAGATAATTTCCTTTTTGGCTGAGAATTTGCATCACTCAGATTTTATACAGTAAACAGAGAAATCAAATTCAAGCTGTCCTTCTATAAAATCACATCAATAAAACTGAAGAAATTACATCAATACTAAAAAAACAAACAAACATCATAAAACTGAAAACAAATTTGCTTGGTGGTCACCAATCCAAAACCACATATTACACTTTAATCTGACCAACAAAAACAAAAATGAAAGAAAGCTAAGAACTATAATTATTAAATGGAAGGAGAATGGGATACTAGCATTCAGTAAGAAGATTATTGAACCTAACAGTGCATAAAAATTAGACAGAATAGAAGAAGAATTGCATTGCATGAGAAATGGAAACAAAATACGACCTGGGTTTTTCTTGTTTTTCCCTTTTCTTGAAGTTCTCAGCTGGAAAAAGTTGAACTTTGTGAAAGAAAGACACAGTTGGCTGAGCTCAAAACCTCATATAAGAAAAATGTATGACGTGATCGTTTGAGGCCTTTATTTTTTTTATGTTCCAAAATGGCAACAAAGGTGTAAAATACTGTTTTATCATGAAACGGCGTCGTTTAAGAATAGAGGTTGACGTTGCTTTCCTTACCAGCAGGCATCCAAATAGTGCTTATAAATGCATTACTATTTTTGCATTTTACATCTTACCTTTTATTAAATTTTTTATAAGAAAATTTATTTAATTATTTTTTAAAAGTTTTTGGATATCTACATTTACTAAATATTATGAATTTATGACAATTTATTTTTGAGAAATTTATTTTCGTAATGTTATATAATTTACGAAAAAGGAATTTTCAAAAAATTATAAAACTTATTGAAAATCTATTTTCCAATGTGAAAAGTGAAAGTTTAAAAAATAAAAAAATTATATTAAAATTTTTTTATGAATTAGTATAATAAAAAAATTTATTGTTAGAAAAAACATAAATTTTAAAATTAATAAAAAAATTAATTTTGTTATTTTAATTTTAGAAAAAAATAAAATTTTATGAAACCCTACTTAATTAAAGATAAAATTGTAAATATAATTTTTTTATAAATTTAAAATTTATCATATTTAATAAATATTTTTCATGAATTTATTAAAATTTTATAATAACTTTAATTAAACTTAATTTTTTGAGAAATTCCTTCGTTTATTTATCATGATAAATTTTTTCAACATATTATATTTTAATAAAATTATGTAGTATTCGATAATAGTATTTATTCAACTTTAAAAAGTTTCAACTCTTATATATTGATCAGATTTGATAATTATTTCATCACTATTCATAATATTAAAAGATAAAATATTTAATTAAAGCCTTTTAAGATCTCATTCTTTCTTTAATATTAAACTAGTAAGATTATTTTTTTAATTAATTTTAAAATTTTAATTGTTTAATAATATTAAAATAAAAAAATATTTTTAAAAAATAAAAAATTAATTTTATTATTTAATATTAGAGAAAGAATAAAATTTTAAGAGACTTTAATTAAATATTTCATCTTTTAATAGTATAAATAGTGATGAAATAACTATAAAATCTGTTCAACATATAAAAGTTAAAATTTTTTAAAGTTTAATAAATAATATTATTAAATACTACATAATTTTATTAAAATTTAATATACTAATTAGAAAAATGATAAATATATTGTGATGAATAAATAAAGAAAATTTTCCAAAGAATTAAGTTTAGCTAAAGTTATTATAAAATATTAATAATCTATAAAATATATTTATTAAAAATGATAAATTTTAAATTTATAAAAAAAATTACATTTACAATTTTATCTTTAATTTAAGTAAGGTTTCATAATTTTTTTTAAGATCAAAATAATAAAATTAATTTTTTTCATTAATTCTAAAATTTATAATTTTTTTAATAATAGTTTTTTTTCATTATACTAATTTATACAAAAATTTAATATAGTTTTTTTTTTTTTTAAAATGTCATTTGATTTTTGATAATTTTTATAATTTTTTGTAAATTTATTTCCGTAGAGTTATATAAGATTTCTGGAATGGATTTTGAAAAAATTATAACATTGATTGGGTATTCATATCTGAAAAAACTTATAATAAAGGTATTTAAATAATTTCATTTAAAAAATTAAAAAAATATATATCATGGTGCATTTGGAAGCTTCAGCATCCAAATTTTCTAGCTCTCTGACTGTTCATCCGAAGATACCAGAAAAAGCCATGAATGTTGTCCGTACAAAAACAGCTTAACCAAACCCAGCTCGGAGGCATCAACTCTTTGTGTAACAAAGGTGAACTTCAACAAGATTCCAAATTTATGCAATTAGATTCTTCTTCTTACATGCAAATTCTGCAGCTTTGCATCAACTCTAAACCCAAAAGGCAAGCCCTTTTAGTTCACAGTCCAAATTATAAAAAATGGTTATTTTTCAATGGTCCATTAATCATTTTAATGCTAAATTTGGTGACATAATGGCTGCAAAGAAAGTGTTTGATAAAATGCCTGAAATTAACTGTTGTGTCATAGACAGCTATGATTTCAGAGTTTTCCCAAAATGGGTTTCTTGAAAATGCTCTGTTCGTGTTTTCGGAGATGCTGAAAGCGGGGTTTAAGGGTAATCAGTTTAGTTACGGGAGTGCATTGAAAGCCTGTACTGGTTTGAGGTATTCGGAAAGAGGGTTGCAAATTCAAGGGTGTGTTGAGAAAATAAGGTTTGTCCGGAACTTGTTTGTGCAGAGTGGGGTACTTGATTTGCACGCAAAGTGTGGAAACATGGAGATTCGAGTAGGTTGTTTTAAGGAATGGGAGAAAGGGATTTGGTTTCTTGGAATGTGATGATTGGTGGGTTTGCTTTTCAGGTATTTGCTGACGATGCATTTCAGTTGCTCCGAGAAATGATGAGAGAAGGTTGGCTTTCATTTGTTGTTTTTATGATAGCAAAATGCACTTGCTATGTGTTAATTTACCATTACCATGTTTTGTTTTGCTTATTTGGATTCTTTTTTGTCATAATATTAACCTTGATGCAGAAAACATTTTTAATGTTGAATAATTGGTCTAAAAGAAAAAGAGGCGCTGGGGGCACAAATTTAATTGGGAGAAATAACTGTAATGTATAATATAATCCTGGCTTAGATCAATAGGAACACTTGTTCGTTAAATATATCAAATTTATAGAAAAGTATGAAAGTTCCTATCCATATCTTAATAACTACTAAATCTTCTTCTCTCCATTAGTTTATTGTTGATATTATTCACAGTTCATCAATTTCCTTAATGACATTGTCTGATTTTGGCATCTCCTTGTTGCTTACTCTGTTTCCACTTTCAATTAACGTTAAAGAAATCACTCTGTTTCTGAAACGCTCTGCTTCAATAGTAAAGATCCCTGATTGCTTCACCTTGGCCAGTGTTTTGAGAGTCTTCTTTGGAGGTGGTTGTCTCATGAAGGTCAGCCAGGTGCATGGATTGATCACCTGACTAGGGCTTGAATCATATAATTTGTTGGCATTGTGCTTTAAGTTATATAGGAATATGCCAACAAAAGACATTATATCCTGCACGGCCTTGATAACTTGCTTTGCATGCGAAGACAAGCACAATAGAGATGCCTTGGATCTATTTAAAGGAATAAAATCAATGCAACTAAGAATGGATAATATGATATTGTGCACTATTCTTAATATATGTGCTAATGTAGCAGATTGATCTTGGGAAGGCAGATCCATGCTTTTTCTTTGAAATGTCAACCCAGTAATGATGTGGCAATGGGCACTGCTTAAATTGACATGTATGCAAAATCTGGGGAAATCAAAGATGCTAACAAGGTATTTAATGAAATGGATGAGAGAAATTTGATTTTGTTGACATCAATTATTGCTGGCTATGGAAAGCATGGATATGGACATGAGGCGATTGCATTATATGAGAAAATGGAGCATCAAGGGAAGAAGCCAAACAATGTAACTTTTTTGCCCCTTATCTTTGCTTGTAGCCATACCGGTTTGATTAACAAAGGGTCAGAATTATTTAATGCAATGGTTAACAAATACAAGATATTGCCCTGAGCTGAGCATCTTTCTTGTATGAGGGATCTCGTTAGGGTGGGCAATCCAACCCGACCCCGGCAGTTCCGACCCGACCCTATAGAGTCGGTTTTTTTTTTTTAAATCAGGTTTCGGGTCGGGTTTTAGACAAACTCAACCCAACCTGACCCAATATTATATAAAAATATTTTTTTAATTAATTTTTTATTTATATATATTTATATAATTATATATTTAAATATTTATATTTAAAAAAAATAATATTTTATATTTAAAAAGTAATATCGGGTCGGATCGGATTTGTGTATGAAAAAAAATTTTAAAAAAATTCGGACCGGGTTCGAGCTGAGTAAAAATCCGCCCCAACCCGTTGCCAACCCTATATCTCTTTGCATGTGGAGGCCAGTTAGAAGCTGCTTATAATCTGATGCATGAGATGAATATTGAACCCACCACATCAGTTTGGGGGTGCCATTCTTGGGGCTAGTAACATCTATGGCAAAACACCTTTTTAACCTGGATCCACAGAAGTTAGTTAATTACATTGCCTTAGCTGCCTTGTATGCGGGACCTGGTGCATGGGAAAAATGCTTGAGAGACACGTAAATTAATGGATGAAAGAACTGCTGTAAAGGATTCAGGATACAGCCTTCTGAGCTCTACAGAGAAGGAAATGGTGCTTTCTCAGCCATATTGAAATGATTATGTTATTATATTGTTCATGTGGGAGATGAAGCTATAGTTACAAATTATGTGAACTTTTCTCGACACTGAAATTTATGGCAAATGGTACAGAAGAGTTGGAGTATTGGTTTCGTTTATCGTCATACTACTGAAGGACGTCAATCTGGTTGATTAATGCCCTTCTGATGCTGCACGGCCTCTCAACATCATGGTAGTTTAACTGTAGCTTTATGCGCAGGTATTTTCTTCTCCACATTGGTTTAAACGAGTTTTAAGTATAGTGTGCTAATATATGTGCATGTAGATGTATGTTTATGCTATTAGCTATGTATATTGATAACTGTTTGGATGTATGAGCATATGATTGAGGTAGATTTGTCTATGGAAAATATCTACAGGCAAAGAGAATCTTTTTATCTTAAGGAGATAAAGGATGAGTATTGAGAGCATAAGCCTTTTATTAGATATCCTTTCTTAAGTTGATGGTTTTAAGTGAACACAGTGATCTACTGTTGAATCCTATGAAGTCCAAGGTTAACTTTGGTTGTCTGTGGGTCTAACTAGCCGTTCAATCAGTTACTGATTTTAGCCTTTTAGTGAACATTAGCTGTGGTCAATGATGAAAGTCAAATTGAAGGTTCTGACTGAAACTGGATGAAATGAAGGGTTCTATATTTTTGTAAAAGTGATGTTTTGTTTGTATATCCCCTCTGAGATGTCAAACATGCATCAGATTTTCACTTTCATTTATGCTATATAACTTCCCTTTTGGTTTAGTTGTTTTCTTGTCTTAAACCATGTGTCACGAGGGTTAGTGATCAAATCAGTGGTCTAGAGACTCTACACATGTTCTATTTTGCAATAGATTAACTAATTTCTAATTTACTGCTTGGAATTTTTTCAATGGATTTTAGTCGTATTTCCTACAGACTTTACTTTTCATTTTTTATAAGATTTATCTAAGGATGACAATGGATCAAGTGGATCGGGTTGGGACAAATTTTCACCTGTCTTAACTTCTAAAATTTATGCTCCGACTTCAAATCGATATATATGTATAATTTGTATTCGATTCGAAATTAATTTAATAATTTAATTTATTATTATATTTATAAAAATAGTATTTTAAAATAAATTATATATAAATATAGTATTTTTATTAAATAAGTATTTTAAATTAAAGTAATAAATAATTATTTTATTAATATATATATACACATATATAAAAATAAAATAAAATAAATAAAAAAATATACCTCTTTATATATATCTCAAGATGGGTTCGGGATGAAATATCCTAAAACATGTCACTGATCCGACCTTTGATTTAAAAAAAAAATCTCTATTAATTCGTCGAATACAAATTATTTTGCTATCATTAAATATATTTGACATGCACCAAACTCATAACTAAACAAACTCAAGGTTGGGGATGTCATCTTGTCTTTAATATGAAGGGAATTTTGCATTAATAATTAGAGTTAAAGCAGTAAAATTTTTAAAATTTTTAATTCTCTAAAGTCAAAATTAATCAATAAGATTATACAAACAATATATATGCAAAAACATGCATAGTTTCGAGTCAGGATTTACCTTGAATGCTGAAAATCTTTTGGTTCAATTTAGTGACCTTTCAAATAGTTTCTCAAACCAAAAAGCTGTCAAGTGTTCAACCTTTATAGTAATTCACACGAACGCTTGTAAAAGAATCTTTTCTAAGGTATGGTAGAACACAAAATCATACTCTAGCTAGTAAGCATTTGCAAAACCTCTTATATTCTCTCAAATTTTGTTTAGACTCTCTTAACTAGTTTTTGCCTTGAGAGAAATTTGCTTATTACTTATAAGAATTGTACAAGAATAGTTACGGCTTGATGTTCCTTTTACAGGGAAAGTATTCGATCACATTAAGTTTAATGCATGAAATACATATTTTCATAATTAACTCCATACTAGTCGAATGCATCAAAATAAAGAAAAACTTTCTCTTGTTTTATTTTCTCTATTTTTTGGTCATATCGAAATCAAATTAAGTTCAACTTAATTTGTTGCAATTTTAATATTTCACAATTGTTCTAATATGTGTGACCCATTCGATTTCTTAGCATGTTAGCAATAAAAATAAGCATTGTGAGCCATTACATTCCGCTATGGATGAATCAAACTTTGTCTTCATCACTAATTCTCTAATTAGTTAATTTTATGTTTATAGATTTTGCTCAACACTAGCTTTATTGTTGACTCTCAATTGTTAAAAAAAAATCAATATGACTTGATAACCTATCCATGAATGGTCTTAGTGTATAATTAATGTTATTTTATCATATAGTATCTCAATTTGAACATTGAACATGAGTTAGTATCTACTCAATCTTGTTTAATTATGTTAAGTATTGTGCTTTACATTAACTCACAAATAAATTTTAGAATAATTTTAAACTCTTATTTTATTTTGGTCAAAGATTTCACAAGTTAATTCAATTAAAACTAATTGAAAGACTCTTTTAATCACACAAGATAATGAATCTCATCTTGATTACTTCATACATCTTTATATGCTTCATGTTTACCCAACCTTTAATCAATGAGATCGGTCGCTTGTCTTATATGTCATAACATAACCATATACTAGTCTTAATAGCTTTTGTTAATATTCTTTTATTGATAAAGCATCGACTATGAACTATTTTAGAACATATAGCTTTTATGCAATGATAATCTCATAATTACAATCTTATTGTAATTTTCTTACAAAACTTTATTTATACTTTGAGGACTTTATCATATAAGTATCAACATTGAAATACATGTAAACAAACTTAATGATAAATAAATATATAAGACATTAATAAGATATCAAATATAAAAATACTACAAATATAATAATGTCTTAGCCCAAATATGATTTAACTTAAAGGGTAAATACCAACACAATAATGTGGTAAGAAGTGATAAAATTAAATATTTGCATTCCCTTTGATTTAAGTCAGGAATTTATTATCAATAAACTTTTTATTTTTGTCAAGTTTTTGATTGAAAGATGTGAGAATCATTCTATATAACATTTTCAAATTGCAAGTTGAAACCATTGGAATTACTTTTGACATTATGACTCATAACATTGCTATTGGATTTCTGCTTTCTATCTTTTAATGTTATACAAGAAAATCAAAGAAACTATTATTTTTATGTGGATTGATGTGATTGAAGAAATAAAAAAAAATCAGTTAAAATGAAGAAACAATACATTAGTAAAATGTTGTCTAAATTTCTATTTTAAAGAGTAAAACCTGTATAGAAAATAGAATGATAGCTTATAGCTAGGAAAGTGTTGGTGGACAACTCGAATTTAAACCGATCCTCCGTTTGTTAACTCTTGATTCAATAGTAGATCTAATGATTACAAAATACAAAGTATCAACAACAAATTCAAATTTATATTTTATAATTTTGGGATTGGTTGTATAAAAGATTTAAAAAAAATCATGTTAGGTTCTACCTTTGATTTTCTTTTGCCATTCATTTTTATAAAAAACAATTATTTTTCTATTTTTTTAACTCTCATATGATTTCTTATTACTTATATTTATGTCTTTTATGGTCTACTTTTAGAAGTTTTGATCTTTTTCAAATCCAAAAGCTTATTTTCCCTAACTAATACACAGATAAGTTTATGCTTCACATATTCAAACCATATTAAATGATCATCTTTTATCTTTTTCTCAATTCGAACTACCCATAATTTTTCTTAAATCTTTTTATTTTTTTATTTTTTTCTCTTTTATTTTTATCACACATCCATCTAAACATCTTTATCTCAACTATGCTCATTTTCTTCTCATGTTATTTCTTAACAGCCTAACACTTAATTGCATTATCAAGCCTTATAGTTGTTTTACTTTGCTTTAAACTTTAGAGGCATGTTGCGATTACACAGCATACCCGATGCATTTCGTTACTGTATCCTTCTTACTTGAATCTGTGATTTACATTCCTTTCTATCTTAGCAATTCTTTGAATAGTTGATCTAAAATATAAAAAATTACTATTTTTGCATACTACTTGGCCATCTATTTTAATCATATTAGTACTCGTTTTTCTATGACTACTAAACTTGCATTCCATATATTCAGTGTTAGATTTATTTAATTTAAAGTTTTGAAACTCCAACATATGCCTCCAGAATTTTAATTTCGCATTAAGATCATCATTAGTTTTAGCAATTAAGACTATATCGTTGGTAAATAATATACACTGGAACATCTTATTTTAGATAGGTCTAATGAGCTCGTTCATGACTAATACAAAAAGAAAAAGACTTAGTGTTGAGCCTTGATGCAATCCTAAAGTAATAAAAAAGCTATCAGTCAAGCCCTTGAACAATCTAGCATTCGTTGTAACTCTTTTGTACATATCTTTAACTATGTTAATATACTTTAAAGGAACTTCTTTCTTTATTAATGCCCATCAAAACACCTTTAGGGGAACTTTATCGTATATTTTTTCAAAGTCAATAAATATCATTTGTAGATCTTTCTTTTTTACTCGAAAACCTTATAATAAAAGCTTCAATAGGTGAATTATCTTTAATGTGGATCGTCCCAACAGAAACCTAAGTTAGTTTTTGGAAATTATGACCTCATGTAGCAATCTACATTCAATTACTCTTTTTCAAAGTTTTGTAGAATAACTCGTAAGCTTTATTTTTCAATAGTTCAAACAATTTTGTCTATCATCTTTATCTTTGTATAAAAGCACTAGAAGAATCTTCCTCTGTTCTTCTAACATCTTTTGAGCACATAAAATTTTGTTGAAAAGATCTATCAACTATCCTATCCTTATTTCACCCAAGCATTTTCAAACCTCAATCAGGATCTCATCTAGTCTTATAGATTTTTTTGCTTTTATATTTCTCAAAGCCTTTTTAATATCATTCCTTTTATTATTATGTTTAAACACATAATTTATATCATTATATGATATGTTAAGTTCACCTATATCATGTTCAAAATTGTTATTAAAGATTATCAAAATAATTTTTCCATCGTTTCTTAATCTCTTCATCATTTACGAAATTACTTTTATCGTCACGTTTGATGCATTTTATGCCATTAAGACCTCTATTTTTCTTATTCCTTATCTTAGCAATTTTGAATAACTTTTTTTTCTATCTTTTATCTTCAACTTTCTATATAATCCCTTATAGATCCTAAGTTTTGGATCTCGAATAACCTTTTTGGCTTTCTTTTTTGATGTCTTATATTTCAGATAATTTGCCTCATCCCTATTACTCTTTAAACTCCTATGACATTCCCACTTAGCTTTAATTCATTTTCACATCCTCATTCCACCATCAAGATTCCTTTTCCAAAGGCATACAAACTTTAAATTTGCTAAGAATCTTTTTAGCAACCCTTTGAATTCTAGTAGAAATTTTTTTTTCACATTACTTCTACATTCTTATCAGATTTTCAATCAACCTCTTTTATTAGTTTATCCTTAAAAGCTAAACATTTTGTCTACCTTTAAGTTATAGCATTTAATACATGATTCGTAAATTTAACGAATGCTCATTAACCCTCTAAGGTGAAAGATATCTAAAATTAATAGTTTATGTTTTATTTTCACACTCACTCAATATAACTTTACAATATTATAGCGACTTCTATAATTTTTTCTCATAAAAAAAAGTCAATTTGACTAATGTTTAACCCATTTTTAAAAGTCACCAAATGTTATTCTTTTTCTTAAAACATGTATTTAATATAATTAAATCAAATACAGTAACAAACTCTAAAATATTATCCTCGATATCGTTTCTTTTTCCAAAGTTATATCTTTCATACACTTTCTCAAAGTTATTATAATCCTCTCATAACATAAATTTAACATATAAAATTCTTTCTTTTAACCTTAACCACATCATCTTCAAGTTCTTATCTACAATTATTCTCACTCCATTTTTACCATTATCTTCATTGTGTACCAAAGTTTAAAACCCTATATTTCTCTCTCTAGCCTTTTTTTCAATTCACTTAATTTCTTAAAGACTCGTAATATTAATTTCTCTCCTAATCATGACCCCTCCTATCTCTAATAATTTACGGATTAATGTTCAATTAATGATCTGGTAATAGCCAAGTATAACTCACTCCCATAGACTAACTTTTTCGAGTGACGACCAGCAATCCTTACCAATTTAACACTATACTCAAACTCCAACATAACACGTTGCTAGAGGGCAACGATCCAATTATAATTTTTATTTTAATCTTTCATCATAATTAGACTATGTATCATGCTAGCCATCATCCCATCACAATCATCCGCACTTTATCTAGGATTAGGATCCAGTGTGGTAACACACAGGCTGAATTATTACACAATACAAATATGATAAAAAAATATAAAAATTATATGAATTAAAATTTTAACAAAAATCATATATAAATTTGATAAAAATGAAAAAAAAAAATGAATTCATTTGAAATAATCATTACTCTAAAAAAAATTCTTCCTGCGTTAGTTTCAAGTAAGAAAAAAAATTGATCTCTTTTTCCCTTTTTGAAATAAAAAAGGGGGTAGAGGGAAGATAAAAACAAAGCCTGACTCATAAGTTTAATCTTGGTTTTAAGATTATGGAGCCAAAAAAAAAAGACAAGGTCCAAAAGGTGAAGCTAACACATTAACAAAGATTTAAGTCCACCATAACAAAATGAAACCACTTTAGGCAGTCACTAAAAACAGAACTAGACAGAACATAAAAGTAAGAACTGTTTGAAGTTCTAAATTAATAGACATCACTCAGGACCAAGGCAACCATGGATGGAAAATAAAGTTCAAACCCTCACACTTAATACAATCAACCTTGTATAAAGCATAACCACTTATGATATTGTTTCTCATTAACATGTGTGATTATGCACTTCCCTTCTCTGAATTCCACCTTTAGCGAGCTTCATACTGAACAACTGCAGTAAACAAAAGGTTTTGACATTAATAGGAGAGTGATCAAAGAAAATGCGAGTGCATTTCTCTTTGAGATGTGCAAGGACTTCAAGGAAAAATATTTCAAGAGTTAAACAGTTAGACAGTTGACATTCTGTGACTAAAAGTTGCGGCCTGTTATCAGTTTTTGGCTAGAATAGAAATCATAGATATAAAACATCATACTGATGGCCTGATAATACACGTTACACAATCACATCTCAAAACTTTCACAAGAAAAGTTCATGCATATTCAAACACCCAAAACTTTTCTGCACACACACAAAAACCCTAAACTTGTATCTGGTTCAATGTGCATCAAAAGTTTCATTTATGGTGCAATCAACTGTCGATTGGATAACAAAATCAACGTTTTGGTAGCTGTTGTAATGCTGTCTGGTACTGCGAGTTTGTAACAGCAATGAGAACAATTTTATTAAATTTATTGAACTATTAACATAGATTGATGAAGGTAAATAAAATGATATTAACCTGGTTGAATATCTGATAACAGTACAAGAACATAAAGAATAGAAGGAAAGAAGATAAATGATCAAGCTTCATCCTGAATTATTGAAATCTTCTCACATAGAATTTGAGTTGCTTCACCAAATCTCAAAATTCAACCGAAAGCATAATTGCTGAAATGGTTCATGAACTTGTTCAAGACTGCATATCCAAAGATAGAAAACTCCCAAACTTGAAAATGAACTAAAAGCAAAAGCCTAAAAACATTAAAAGATCCAAATATAGCTCATAGACCACTGACAATCACAGACTCATCAAAATTGGAACTTAGCCTAATACAACTAAAATATAATAAAAAGAAGTCTGATAGTCTTCAACCTGCCATCTTGGTTTTTATCTATTTGTCGGTTGTTTGCAGCAGTAGATTACTCCTTGAAGACACAATATGAACATGCACGTAATTGTATATTTTCAGGAGAGGATATTTGATTTAATATGAGAGGTTTAACATCGTTTTCTTTTTTTTATTTGAACATGATTGTCACAGATCCTAAAATTTTGCAGTCTTCGTCTATTATCTACTTTCTCAGAATTAACATATGTCCTATAAACCATTCGTTTGTGCAACCTCAACTTCTTCATTGCTGTTTAAACTAGTAGCAAGTGTTTTAATGGCAATTTACCCTTAGCTTGAGAATCTCACATAAGCTTTAGCAACAATTTTTTTCCTTAAAAAGCCAGAAAAAAACTGGCCTAAAATTACAAATGCCTAAATCCAGTATTGGGTCAATAACCACAGAGAAAATAAATCCATAAACAAAACAAATATGTACGGCGAGCTTCCTAAGCGCAGCATCAAAAGAAAGAAACAATTCTTGATACCTTTACATCCAAACCACATTTTGAAAACCCAAACTACCATCAAGATGCCAATTTCTAAAGAAAAGAAAGCCCAAAAGAATAAGCTGCTCAGACTGCTCAGACAGACAACGAGCAAAAAGGGGAAGACAACCTCCAAACAGTAAAACATGCTGTTCCACACAGTCAGACAGTGCAACTCATAGCACAAAGAAGAAAACCTAATTTAAATAGTGTGACCATTGGTATTTAAACCAAATTAGATAACTGAACTGAGTTTATTTTCGGGTTTCTTCTAAAAATCTTTTTTTTGTTTAAGAAATAAATCTCTTCCATTGTTATCCCTTACTCAAATTAGGTACTACATAAAAAAAATTCTCAACATATATATATTTATTTATTTAAGGCTTCCCCAATTTGAATCTGATTGTTTTAAACTTGATTACTGTAACTAAGAGTGACAAACCACATGGCTATCTGCAAAACTTTCCTTATCGGGCCACAAATGAACACAATAAATACAAAAAATGGATATACATATAAAAAAGATTAAAATGAAGGAAAAAGTAGTAAGAAAACAGCATTACTTCTTCGGGTTCGCTTCTTGTAAAGAATGCGGTAACCACACTCCCGGCATTGTATCACATCTCCATGCTTCAACGTGTTCTCTTGCCCACAGTCTTTATAAAGCCCAAAAAAAAAAAGTCAAAATCAAAGATATGGCAAATTTTAGGGTTTATTTACGGATGAAAGGGTTATACTACCTCCACAGATATAGGTAACAGGTTCAGGCTGCGGATCCATTGATGCTCAAGCTTTTCAGACTAACCTACACAAAGTGAACAGATTTTTACATAAATCAAATCAACTCAAAGACCAACCAAATTGTGTAAAGAAATAACCCAAAACTGAATTAGCCAAAAAAAAAAAGATATTTTAGTTCAGGGATCCTGTATAAAGGACAGAGAAAAGAGGAAGAGTACAAGCAGAGAAATGGAGATACTGAGGCTGGCCAAAAGGTTGCCGACGCTGAGTTTGGAATAGAAGCGGAAGCAACTCAACTCGTCAGGCGGTGGGTTGGGGTATAAAAAGGTTCACTTGTATTTAATATAGGAAAAAAAATATTGCCCATTTGTTTAATTTTTTTAATAAATTTATAGGCTCATTTGTTAGATTTGCATTCGATTGCTTCAAGCCCAGATTTAAAGGCCATAAGCCCATTTACTGACATATTGAATCAATTTATGATCTTAATCCAAAATTCAACTAATTTTTATTATTCATAGGACGTATTTTTTGGATTAATTGAATCCATGATTTTTTAATTTTGAGCTAAATTTTATTTTAATTTTTAATTTTTAAAAGTATTAATTAAATTTTAATTGTGTTATTTAATTTTTATCTTTTTGTTTATAAAACCATTTAAATTAAGAATAAATGTCAATTGATGTCACATGAATAATTTCAACTACCTCATAGAGGGATCAAAGTAAAATTTTACTCAAAGCTTAAGAGTTAAGGATGTTATTATTGTAAATTTTTATATTTCAAACATATGTTATAAAATATTAAAATTTAAAATAATATATTTTTATTTTTATTGTAATATAATTTATTAGTTAAATATTTTTATTTTAAAAAATTAGATTTGAAAAATTAAAATTCATTGATAAATTATAGTAAAAAATGTTATTTTCTATAAAAAAAATATTTTCTATTAAAAATATTAAATATTTTCTTTTTTTCTTTTTTCAAATTTATTTTATAGAATTTATTTTATAAAAAAAATAAAAATAAAAATAAAAATAATTAAATAAAAAATCTATTTTTATGTTTCAAAATATTATAATTTTAAAACGGTTTAGACTTAAAACTCTGCAAGAACATTTTAAAATTCTCTACAATTTAACTTCAAGCCTTGGGTTCAAACTTTCCTTCCCCCTTTTTCCTTTTTTGGAATCCTAAAAACCCCTATTTTCTTTAACCCGAAACCCACACACCATTCATTAAAGTTCAAAATGGTGTTGCTCAAATCCTAGCAACAATTCAAACCCAAATGAGTCAATTTAAAGCTAAATAAAAGCTAAAATTATATTAATGAACCAATAGTAAATTTCAAAATTTAATAAAATAAGATGTTTACAGTTAATAATCGACTGCTCCTCTATTATTCTTGTTAAAATTTATATCAAAACTTTGGTACCCTTTTAGAATGCATGATAGTTGATTACTCCTCATGGCTAGTATATGGCAGTTGACTCCTCTAACTAAAGTAGTTAACTACCCTTATGGTAAGCCTTCTTACTTTGATTATTTAAGTCCATAGTCAAACTTTCTTAGCCATGGAAGATTATTTTAAACTATTAAATAGAGTTAACATGATTATTCTTGAATCAACATTTTCATATTTTGAAAATATTTTCAACAATATAAATGTTAAATCTAAATTAGCTAGGCCAGTTATCATATATAACAATAGACTATAACCCGTGCGATGCACGAAATAATTTTATTCATTTAATATGAATATAAATACAAATTAATCTTTTTAAAATTATATTCAAATCTTTAAAACTCATAACATATATAAAATTTATATATATTGACTTGTTATTAAAAAATAAATTTTATGAAAACAGAAAAAATTATGTCTTTTCTTTGGATATTTTTGTTTACAATAATATTTATACACTTGTAAAATTATATCAAATAAAAATAAATTATGTTTTTTTAAAATAAAAAAATATATTATTGAATGATAAATTAAATAATAAAAGAAGTATTAACACATTTTCACTTTAGTAATCTTGACTAAATTGTTATACAAAATATGAAAAATGTTAAAAAATATGTGAAACAAGAAAAGATAAATTGAAAAAAATATTATTTTTCATAAGAATGAAACTGTAATAACATAAAATATATCTTAACAAATTTATTAAAAAAATAAATTGCAATAGTAATAGAATATATCTTAGAAAAAAGTTACTGAAAAATAAAAAAATTAATGTATAACACATTACATCTATAATCTTAAATTTGTAGAATAATTTTTTAGTGGCAATTAATATTAAATAGATAATTTTTAAATTAATTTTTTAAAATTTAAAATGGATATAGTAAGTGATAAAGATAATATTAAACTTTTTGCATTTATTTTAATTATAAATTTGATAATTAAAGTTTAAATAGATGTAATAATTTTGATAATTTTATTATTTAAAGATTTAAAATGAAAATTTTTAAAACTTTAAAAATCTTACATAAAATTACTTGAATTTTTAATGTCTTACGTAAATTTTTTAAAAAGATAATTTTTTAAATCAAGATAAAAATATTATTGAAATATTTAGATATACTTAATCTTTATAATTTTTAAACATGTTTGAAAGATTTTGATAAGTAAATAATTTTTTAAATAAGGTTATTTGATAAACAACTAAAATTATTTATTAAAAAAATAAATTTCATATTTCATATTTTTAATTTTACAATATATATCTCTAAATTGATTTGATTTTCAATTATAATTTAAATAATTTTGATATTTGAATAAATTTAAAATTATTTAATTTGTAATTAAAAGAAATTATCTTATTCTTTTAAAAAACTATCATATGCGTCATTTAAAAGAGTTGTCCACATAGACGCTTATGTGGCAAATTTGTTTGTATATGTTATTATATAATATATACTAATTTTTTTTACCCGTGCCATGTACGAAGTTTTTTTATTATATTTTTTTATAGTTTAAAATTTTAATTTATATTAATTTTTATATTATATATAGATAAATAAAAATATCATAATCATTTATAATTTGTAGTTTAAAACTAAAATAATTGTCGATATATAAATTATTATGATAGAATCTAAATAAGCATTATGAAAGTTTTAGATTATGAAAGTAAAATTATATAGAAATATCAATGAGAAAGTTAATTTTTTCTTCACAATTACATAAATTTTTTAAAAGTATATATTATTTTAGTATAAAAACTAATATTTACACATGTGATATATTATGAAAGATTTTTTCATATTTAAGTTTGAAACTTTATCTTGTCAAATTTTTACGACAAAAAAAATGTTGATTATGAGAAAAAATCATAAATATATATTTAATAATTATTTAATTTTAAAAAATCTAAATTTTTAAAAAATTAGTTTATCCAAGTTTAATTTTAAATTAAGATAAAAGAATTTAGTATAATTTTAAATTTAGATATGTATGTAATTTTAAATTGAGATAAAATATTTTTTTATTTTAAATTATAAAAAATAAAGACAAAAATTGGTAAATAACAGTGATTCAACCATAAATTTTATTAATTTAAATTTATATGAATATTAATTTAGACAATGTATAATTTTTTTTATTATTTTTAAGATTTAGGAATTTAACATTTTAAAACTATTTGAATTAGATAAGAGTGAAATATAAGAAGATATATTTTATTATATTTAAATTACGATAAATCTTATATATTTGGAAAGATTTTGATAAATGTAAAATTTGAAACTTTTAAAATTTTTAAAAACTAAATAATTGATTTAATAAAGTTATTTGAAAATATCTTACGTATCACTAATATAAGTTGTCCACCTAAGCATCCATATAAGTAAATCTTATCAAGTTTTTATGTATGTTGTAATATAATATTATATATGATTAGATTAGTTGGATGTTACTTGCTACTACTTTTTTTAAGTCAAAAAGAAAAATTTTTTTATTTTATTATAAGGAGCTACAAAGAGAATAACATATATCTAACATGTTATCATTTATACATTTTACTAAAGTACCAAGTATGTAAATATATTAAAATTAGCATATTTACTTACTATAAAATTTTTATTAATTTAATTTCGTACATTATGTTTAGAAATTCAGGAATCTTGAGCATAACTAATTAATTAATTTTACTATAAAATTTTATTACACTTGCAATTATACTTTTAAATAACTTGTTAGATATAATTTAATTTTTGTAGCAAATCGTTTGACAATCCAAAGTTCGTTCACTGGTAAAAGTCTTAGTAAAGAGTTATTACCAAGGTCTAAATCTCTACAAGTATAAAAATTTGCATATTTATTAATGGATAAAGAGTTTAGGTACCATGTGTTATCTGGATCAAAACATAATTGGATTTGAGTATCGTGTAGAGGGTAAGCAAAAGTCGATTTGAACTGATTAAACCTACCGAAACCAAATGACTTCAGTTGGATTGGTTTGATTTATTCGATTTTGGTAATAATTTTTTAGATCGGTTAATTGGTTAACTCGATCAATTTTTTATTTTTAAAATTGATAATTAAACTGATTGAATTAATCGACTTTATAATAAGTAAAGGTAAAAAATTTGAGATAAGTATTTTTATTTTTTTTTTCTTGTAAAATATTGCTGAAATTATTAAATTTTTTAATGATTTAGCTTGAATGATACTTGAGTTTGAGTTTTATTAAATTGAATTTATATTTAAATAATTATTCATATTAGGAAAAAAATGATTAAAAAATTTAATTATTTAATTGAACTGACCGAACCGAACCGATTTTGATCAGTTCGATTATGGTCGATTATTTAAAAAATTTTGATCAGTTCGATTATTTGTTGAATAAAAGTTGATTAAGTCGATTATTGATTTTTTTAAACCACAATGACCGAAGCAACCAATTGCTTATCGTATACCCAAAAGGTGCTATTAGAATTTGATATAGATATCAATCCTCTTATTCAAATTCACATTATTAATTGGGTAATTGATTCAAGTGTTGTGAGCTACTTGGATCAAAATATAATTGGATTCAGATACCAAGTATTCAAAAGGTGCTATTAGAATTTGAAACATGTATTGAGCCTCCTACTCGATCCCATTAAATACTTGATTATAAAATATTTGAACCAAATATAATTGTGTAGGATAATATGAATACCTAATTATATAGTACCCATTGCCATCTTACTATTGATTTCTTTTAAATTCTCTTTTATATTCTCCAAATCCAAAAGAACATTACCAAACATGGGAAAATTTAAATTAGTAATAAGTATACAAAGCAAAAAGAGTTTATAGGAATTAGGAAGCTTTGGCTTAACAAAAAATGCTACAAGTAGTAGTAAAGGAGAAAATGAAAAAAATAAATAAATAAAGGAATATGCAACATCCCAATATGAGAGAGTGAAAGAGTGAGAGAGTGTGAAACATGGTTTAGCTCTGCCTTTAGGAAATTAGCTCTGCACATTCAACTTTTAACGTTGCATTGACATAAATCCAAACTTACATTTTTCACTTTTTTATTTGTTAACCACATAGATATTTGTAGATGTTATTATATGTACATATTTCAATAACATTTTCATAGATTAATTTATAATTTTAATTTGTCTATTACTACTCCGCACATTCAACTTTTAACATTGCATTGTTCGTGTCAACATAAATCCAAACTTAGATTTTTCACTTCTTTATTCGCTAACCACGTAGATATTTATAAATGTTATTATATATATAGTTCAATAACATTTTCATAAATTAATTAAGAATTTTAATTTGTCTACTACTACTATTGCAACTAATATGCAACATCATAATATGAGAAAATGAAAGAGTGAGAGAGTGTGAAACATGGTTTGGCTCTGCCTTTAGGAATTTACCTCCACTCATTCAACTTTTAACGTTGCATTGTTCGTATCAATATAAATCCAAAACTTACATTTTTCACTTCTTTATTCGCTAACCACATAGATATTTATAGATGTTATTATATGTACATATTTCAATAACATTTTCATGGATTAATTAATAATTTTAATTTGTCTACTACTATTACTACTACTAATAATAATAAGGTATAAGTCTGAAAACTCTACTTTTAGACATATAAGAATTAACAATTAATATTTTTATTAAATATAATTGATCATCTAAGTGAATTTATTCTTTTTAAAGAAATTATAAACTTAATTAAAACCCTTTAAAATAAATAAGTTTTGGTCTACATTATAAACTAAATTCAGGAATTCGATTATATATGGAAAGGGTTTTAACACCTTTTACAACGCCTATCTTAAATATCACATCAATTAATTTTAAATTATTCTAAAGGTTTTAGCTAAATAATCTTTTATTTTTAATTTTCTTATTTAAATATTAGAAAAAAATTAGATTTTTTCCATCAATCCAGTTGAATTTCTAAAACTTTTTCTTTATATCGAAAGTATTCAATAAACCTATTTGTTTTTATAAAAAGGCTTTATCGTTGGATTTATTAAATTTTATGAAAGGGCTTATTTTATTTATTTCTATTAATTAAATTTTATTATTTAAGTATTGAAAAAAAGTTTTCAGTTTTTTTCATCAATCTAGTATAATTCCTAATACATTTTGTTCACCTCAAGAATATTCAAAATCCTATTTGTCTTTTTGAAAAGATTTCATCTTCAGATTTTTTAAGCATTTTATAAAAAAAATAATTTCTAATTTTATTACTATTAATTTATCACTATTTTTATTTTATTTTAATGTGAAAAAAATATCAATTATCGATATTAAAAGTTTTATCTAAATTTTCAATCATTTTGGTTAATCTTGATTTTTAAGAATTTCATCATCGAAGTAGTCTTTATTTATTCTCAAAATTTTATAAAAATAATATTTTATTTTTATTTTTATTTACTTGAAAATAAATATCAATTATTATTGAAATTTTTATCTAAAGTCTCTATCAATTTGTTTATATTTTTTTATAAAAAATACTTACCTAGAAATTTCTTATAAAAACAATCAATCTTAATTTTTAAAAATTTCACCATTAGAATAAATTACATTTACTTACAAAATTTAATAAAAAGTACATATAAATATACAAGAAAATTTAAATTATTTATTATTATTTGTCTATATTTAATTTTTATATTTTTAACATACTTCTAATTGAAGAATAAAAAAAATGAAATATTTACAATAGTAAGTAAAGGAGAAAATAAATAAAAAAAACAAAGAAAAATAAATAAACAACTAAAATAGATACAAAGAAACATTTTTCGTACAAATTTGTCGGGTCAACAATATGGTTGACACGCAGGTCAACTATATAGGTCACAAGATCCAATTTTTTATTTTCCCCTAAAATGATGTTGTATTAAAGTAAATATAGGTCAAAGGCTCCGATTCTTTATTTTCCCCCAAAATGATGTATCAAAGTAACTATTTAAATCATAAATCAAGACTTTTTCTTATTTTCCTCCTATGTCTTCTCTTTTTAAAATCTGTCTTTTTCTTTTTAAATTATATAAAATTGTTGGGAATATTGACTCAAATCCCTTAAGAGATTTGTTTGAGATTTGTTAGAGATTTGTTTGAGATTTGTCAGATATTGCTTGATGGACAAGAAGACTTGCAAAAGAAGAATTCTAAGAGAAAGAGGATTCTTAATAGGTAAGTTTGACTTGTAAGAGAAGAATTCTAAAAGGAAATGGATTCTTAATAGGCAAGTTTGACTTACAAGAGAAGAATTCTAAGAGGAGAGGGATTCTTAATGGGCAAGTTTGTATGGTTATAAATAGGTGAAGTCTCTACATGGTTAGGTATGAGAAAAAGATGTAAGAGAGTTGTAGGGTTTTTTGGGATAGACATCCCATAGGAGTATTGGGGCTCTACGTCTTATGGGTGTGTATGTTTATTTGTGAGTAGACTAGAGGAGACTGAGAGGGTCCACATAGGTATGATGTATGAGAGCATATGGGTATATGTTTGGTTATGTTGAAAGAGTGCACAAGGGTTTGGGTTTGTGTTTGTTTTGGTTGAAAATACTTTATAGGACTAGAAGAAATTGAGAGTGTCTTATGAGTATTGATTGTTGAGTGAGGTTGATGATTTGATATATGTTTGTAATTCTCTACAACTAGTGGATCTTGTTTCTCATCCGTGGATGTAGGTCAGTTGTATCGAACCACGTTAAATCGTTGTCTCTTGTGTGTTTGATTTATTATTTGATTTTACTTCTACTGTGTGTGATTAGATTGGAGGCTTTTAGCCCAACAAATGGTATCAGAGCTGTGGTGTTTCCCAACAAATGGTATCAGAGCTGTGGTGATCCCCAACAAGTGGTATCAGAGCTGAAGGTTCAAAACGTAAGAAGAGTTGAAGATTCAAGATGTGAAAAGAGCCGAAGGTTCGAGACGTGGAAGAGTTGACAGTTCGAGATATGGGAAGAGCTTGGTTTGAGATATGAGAAGAAGTAAGCTTAGAGGAGCTCGATTCAAGAGAAGAGTTCGAGTTCAAGTTTTGAGGATTGAAGATCAGTTTGTATGAAGCGTGAAGACACAAGAGAAGAAAAGATGATTGTGAGACTTTCATTGCAGGTGGAGCCAAGCATGTCTAGCATGGAGACAGATGATTGATGGAATTTGAGTCAAAGTGGAGATTGTTGGGAATATTGACTCAAATCCCTTAAGAGATTTGTTTGAGATTTGTTAGAGATTTGTTTGAGATTTGTCAGATATTGCTTGATGGACAAGAAGACTTGCAAAAGAAGAATTTTAAGAGAAAGATGATTAGGTAAGTTTGACTTGTAAGAGAAGAATTCTAAAAGAAAATAGATTCTTAATAGGCAAGTTTGACTTACAAGAGAAGAATTCTAAGAGGAGAGGGATTCTTAATGGGCAAGTTTGTATGGTTATAAATAGGTGAAGTCTCTACAGGGTTAGGTATGAAAAAAAGATGTAAGAGAGTTGTAGGGTTTTTTGGGATAGACATCCCATAGGAGTATTGGGGCTCTACGTCTTATGAGTGTGTATGTTTATTTGTGAGTGGACTAGAGGAGACTGAGAGGGTCCACATAGGTATGATGTATGAGAGCATATGGGTATGTGTTTGGTTATGTTGAAAGAGTGCACAAGGGTTTGGGTTTGTGTTTGTTTTGGTTGAAAATACTTTATAGGACTAGAAGAAATTGAGAGTGTCTTATGAGTATTGATTGTTGAGTGAGGTTGATGATTTGATATATGTTTATAATTCTCTACAACTAGTGGATCTTGTTTCTCATCCGTGGATGTAGGTCAGTTGTATCGAACCACGTTAAATCGTTGTCTCTTGTGTGTTTGATTTATTGTTTGATTTTACTTCTACTGTGTGTGATTAGATTGAAGGCTTTTAGCCCAACATTTTCAAACTCTTCAGCTAGAGTAATCACATACACAAAATTTAATATTTTGCCATCGTACTTACCACCACTTGCCATCACCACTTGTCGCTCGTTGGCATTGATTTACTACCAAATACTACCAAATGTTCCTATCTTTTTCCTCTTTCTTTTTATTTGATTATATTTTCCAAAATCTCTCTAAAAGAACACTAGATTGGTAGTCTACCACCGTTTAAATTCAAGGCTTCCTACCACCATTCTCATCATATTTTGCCACCAATAGATTATCTTTCTTTTGTTAGTCCTTCATTGGCTTAAGAACTCCAAGAACAAACTTAAAGCTTCCAAATTTGAAAACCCTAAGATGATCTCAATGCCAATTTTTCCTTTTTGTTTTCTTTAAATTTTGCTATAAACTTTTATCTTTTTGTGTATTGCATTGAATCTTGCTAAATGATTGCTTTTGAATTTTTTTGTTGCTTATTGTTGATTGTGTATGATGTTGGTTGTGAAATTGTGGTTTTTTTTTATGATTATTGTTCTTTGATTTTCCATTATGGCTAAGATTGAGGTTGTTTTTATGGGCCTTAGTTCTTGTTGTTCTATAGACATCTCATTTTATTAGAGATATTTCGATTATTTTCATTTTTTGAGTCTTGAAAGTTCATTAGTAAATTTGAGTTTTAATTGGGTTTTGTACTAGCCCATTTAAACCTGAACTTGCTATTTTAGTTTTGGATTTGGTTTGGGTATTAAACAAGTTAAGTGTTTTATTCATTTTTTAAAAAATTAGGAAAAAAATCAAAAAAAAAAAAGTTTAGGTAGACTGAATTTGTTTAGGATTGGAGTTCTTTCCGATTAAAAAGTTTTTGGTTGAAATCAAAGTCAAAGTTTGAACTAAAATATATTTGAAACCTTTTTGATCAAGAATTTGTTTTGAGTTGGGATTGATTCTTTATAAAAAAAAAAAAACTAGAAACACAATAATCAAAGAGGAGAGAAAAATAATCCATTCAATTTGGCAGTCGTACAATACCAGGCAAAAAATCCCTACATGCCCAATTTCTAACAACAAGATTCCACGATTGCATAAACACCCAATTTCAACCATACATAGCCATTGTCCAAAAAACCACAACCAAGCCCGAACTCAGCAATACAGATAAACCATAATCAATAAACCTAGAAAAAAAAGTCAATCAAAAAGATATATTTCAAAAAAGGCTTTTTGGTAATAGTTTGAGGTTTTTTAAGTTTCCTTTTTGGAGATTCTTGGTCAAGTAGAAAAGGTGTATAACTTTGTTGGTGGTTCTAAAGTTTTAAGCAATGGCTAAAGATTTCTTTGAGAAATTGTTTTTAGTGGAGCAATTCTTGGGTTTAGTTTAAATCTAGGCTTGACAATATAATTTTAGAGAACTTAGATTCAAAAAGGGAATAAGAGGTGTCAAGAATTTTTTTTGAAGTTTTTGGGCAAAAATTGACACTAGAGACCATTGGCAAGTGGCTATGACGTGACAAAGCATCGCTAGGTTTTGAAAATTTCAAAAAACATAGTGGTTGGTGTTCTTAGTTCTTGAGTTTTTTAGGTTTTAGTAAGAAAATCTAAAAAAAGATAAAAGTAAAGTTTTAGTTAAAGTGAGAAAGAGATTGAAAAAAATGAAGAGAAGAGAAAATTTTGGCTTTTATAGGAAACAAAATGCGCATATCATTGAAGCCAGGAAGACCTATGTATTTTACCTGTCCCGATCTAGTATCCATGTTATTAACCAAAAGCCAAGCAATTTGTTGAGTTGAATAGCTAAATCATCAAGCTGTATTATGATTTTTGAGTTTGGAGTTGAGTCGTCTTGTTGAGCCAAGTTGAGATATTTTTTTATTTTTTTGTATTTTATTTATTTATTTATTTAAATTAAGTATTTTTAATTAAAAATTTTAAAATTAAATTATTGAAATCCTACCAAATATTAGAGTATATGGGTTTAAATTTTTTTTTGAAATTATGAATCTTACCAAATTATTAGAGGATTTAAATCTTAAAATTAATTTTACCAAACTATTGAAGATTTTATTAATTTTAAAAATAATAAATTTTTGGAAATTTTAACTAATCAAAAAGATAGAGCCTCTTCAGAAAGTGACAGTAGTCTCCTTATTATTCTTGAAGTGAAGAAACATTCTTAAATTGCTACCAAAATATTGGAATAATTTTAAGAATAATTTTCAAAATTAAATTATTTGGTAAAAATTTTTAAGATGTTTTAAGCTTTTGGATAATATGAAAACTAGTTGAAATTGTATTTTTTATGGGTGTTGCAGGGTTACTATAACCTTTCCACACTAATCATCCTTTCAAACTTTGTTCCATTTCATGGATTAGAATTTATTCTTTTTAAAGAACTTGCATCAAGTTTAGGACCTTATTAAGAAGAATAGATTTAATTAGGTGGCTACATCTAAATAAAAAAGATTGGTGGTGACTCCTAAAGTTTTGTTTAATGATTAACTTCATAGACTTGAATGTTGTGATAGGTTACATTTAGATTTTGGTCTTAAAAGGGATTTAATCCCAACAAGAATTATGATTTTGAAAGAATTTCAACCTTAAGGAATTTTGTTCTTTCCACCATTTTTATTTTTTATTTTTCTTTGATTTTTAAAGTAACAATAAAATAAATAAAGAGGTAAAATAAAAAAATGAAAAATAAAAATGGACCAAACATTTGGATTAGGTCCAAAATCAAGTCGTAGGTCTAATTAACCTAGAAAAACCCAAAACAAATTTTAAAAGCCCAAATTGAAAAATATAAAAGTAAACTTCTGAACTCGAAGATATTCTAAAATACTTCAGACAAAATAAAGTGCCTCTATGAGGTGTTTATTAAGAATGAGATATTAGTAAATAATCTTTGGTCGGAGGAACTGTTACGTAGTACCAACTCTTATTAAATGGATGAAACTTTATTGCAAAAAATTCTCTAAACAAGCCTATGGTCAAAATAAGGCTTAACTATTCACACACTATTATGAAACCTAGAATGTCAGGCATTAGGGGTGAGCTGAAAATATTCAAATTGTAAGAAAGAAGTAACTCTACAATGAAAAAAATAAAAGGGAAGCTTAGCCAAACTGGTACGGAATCTTAATAAACCTAAAGTTTATTTTCATCGTTTAGGTCTATTAGTCTATCATCAACACTAGGGTCGTATACTTTCAATGTATCAAAGATGTCATACCAGGTATGGATGGCGATTACATAAAAAGATGTACAGAGGATGGGATATCTTTTAAGGAGTTACCTTCCCTTTAAGAGTTTTCATAACCTCTTCAGGGGTAAAACCAAGCTTGCATCGAATATATAATTGGATGGGAGTATGTATAAAAACTGAAGGAACTACCTACTCGACTTTAGTTTTGGCATCAACTTGTTCAACTTTAGCCTATTTTATAGCACATTTTTCTTTAGCTTGCTCAATCTTAAAAAAAAAAGATTCAAAGTTAGAACTAATATTAGACTTAGTGTCTAAATAAGAATGATGGTGTAACAAGAGGTACAAGGTTAAAAGAAACAGAGCTAGAATGTGAGGTAAGGCCAAAAGAGGGGATAAAGTTAGATGATGGAATAGAAAAGACAAAAAAAATCTATCTTAAAAAGGGAAGAGGCATTAAAGTTGGCATATAATTTAGCCAAAAGCTCATCTATACCATGGGTAGCCCTTTTCCTCCCGACCTTGTACATTCTCGATAACTTACTCTTGGCCTTTTTGAGATAGTGGGTTCAACCAAAATGTAGCTCGAAACTAATCTTTGCATGCAATCACGAAAGAAACTTTGTCATTCATGAATAGGTCTATCTTATTCAATGGATTGAACTTAGTGTTGCTCTTAAATTCTATCTTAAAGGGAGCCAAAAGTGAATACGAACTATTTGAAGTAGATAACTTAAAAATGGACAAGTATAACATATCAAAAAGGTTGAAGAAAGAAGTTAAGTAAGATCAACGAAGTAGCTCGAATGGACAATAAATGAAATTACTTGGATTAAGAACAAAAATGAAGGGAATATTTGAAGAATGGATGGAAAAGTGACTAAATGAAAACATGGTTTGAGGTATAACATATCAAAAAGGTTGAAGAAAGAAGTTAAGTAAGATCAACGAAGTAACTCGAATGGACAATAAATGAAATTACTTGGATCGAGAACAAAAATGAAGGGCATATTTGAAGAATGGATGGAAAAGTGACTAAATGAAAACATGGTTTGAGGTATTTATAGGCAAAGAATAGATCTAATAAATAGCCTAGATTGGTATTTCTATAATTTTAGTATAAGTGGATTATAGTAAATGTTATAAGAAGAGAAATATTTTTCTATAATTATGATATGAAAGTATAATAATAAATTTAGACATGTATTAAATTCTTAACAAATATGAAGAAAGGTATTATAGTAATTTACTTGGAGATTTTTTTCATATAATGTATAGATGTGAGATATAAAAATTTATATTTAAAGAAAAGAAAATGAAGTGCATATTTGTGTTTGACTAAGTGCTTATTGAAATAACTTATATGCATAAAAATTAAAATCAATTTTAACATTTAAATTATAATTAATTAATATAATTATATAGTTTATTTTTTATTTTCATAAAATAAAATATTTAATTGATATTTTATTTTATTTGATTAAATAGATATTTGTATCAACATTTCTATTTTAGTTTTTATCTCATAATAATAATTTATTTTGTTAATGTGGATTTTTAGTATTTTTTTTATTTGAGATTTTGTGATTTTTTTTTAATTCAAAGAGGCCTTAAGGAAAATCACATAAAACTCAATATATTGTTATAGATTGTGTTTTTGATGGTTTACTTTAAAAAATAAAATTTTTTGTTCTGATGAGAAAATATAAATTAAAGTAAATAGCTTAATTTTTTTTTTCTGTTAGAGAGAATTATTTATTTATTTATTTTTAAATAATTCAACAATTGACTATAGATGAACTACGTGTTTCTCAAACTTGCCCAACATTCTGGCCCAATGACCAAACATTCTGGCCCAATGTAGTCGAACCACGTAAGTAAACATTTAATCATGTGGGTCCCATTCAGTGTGGTCCAATCTAAGCATGCCACACCATTTACGATAGACATGCAGGCATCTGATCATTCACACTCCAACAAAGATCCTGAGTGCGAGCCCACACTGATGAAAACAAATAAATAAACAAATAAATAATTTATTTATTTTGGTATTCATCATTCGTCATCATCAATCTCATCATTCACGCTTCTTCCTCTGTCTCTCTCTCTCGCATTCCTTCTCTCTGAGAGAGTTTCTTTGCATCATTGCATATTTTCTCGATTGAAACCCTAGGGTTTTGATCGATACTTTAATTTATTTTCCCTACTAAAATCGAATCGATATTACTTTATTGATCAGATCTTGACATTCCCAAGTTAAACCCTTTCACTCGATCAAATTTTGATTGGCTTTGTCTAATTTCATTGAAGAAAGAAGGAAAAATGCCGGCAGTTTACGGAGCCAGATTGACGACATTTGAGGATTCAGAGAAAGAGAGTGAATACGGTTATGTTCGTAAGGTGAATTCTCCTCATTTTATCCTTTCTTACCTTTCCTATCTCAATTTGATTTGTTTTTAACGTTGGATTGAGATTAACTGGATATATTTCGATAATTTTTATTGGATGATCTGCATTTTTAGAGTTCAACTTAGTGTAATTACTTTGATTTTTGACGTTTTAATAAGTTTTATGATTTCTTGATCTGTTTTCTTTTGAAGTAGAAGTTGAACTGATTGAGGTTTTTTTTTTTTGTTTATTCTTGATCTTCATTTTCTTTTGTTAATAGTAATTATAGTGATTTGAAATTTTTGATTAATTTTTCTAAGGATTTTATTTCTTTTTTTGAATGTAAGATGTCAATTTACTATGAGTGTTCCGATGCTTTATTTAGATGTTTCTATTTTTATTCAAATTGCTAGTCAGCCTAATAATTTTGTTGGGCTTCGCTTTCTTTTTTTCTTTCCCTTTATTTTTTGTCGTTATCTCATGCTTTGATTGCTTTGTAGTCTATGAGTGCTTAAAATACTTGATTTTCATTACTATTCATTTTGGTTTCCTGTGTAATTTGTTCTCTTTTTTTTTTTCTTCTTTTCTTATTGTTAGAGATTTGGTAATACCGAAAATTGGCTTATTTTTTCGGATTTCCAATGACTTTTTTTTGTCAAACTTTTGTTGATTCTGTTAAACCAGCGGTTTCAGTTGAATTTCTTTCATTGGTCAATGTGAGCTACAATGATTTACTTGATTTGCATGCTAAGGCTGGCTCAGAATCAACTTTTCTGTCACAATTTATCACTCAGAGTTTGTTTGAAGGAACTTGTTATTATGAATTCCTTGACTACACAAGATGAGAAGTGTCTTCTTTTTTCTTTTGTATTTATCATGTGGATATATAACTAATTGAGTAGTTGAAGAAATTGCTAGATATTCATCTTTGCTTTTGCCAGAACCAAAAAAAAAAGGAAAACAGATTATGATGCATAATTGTAATGTTTATATTTCTATTCACATCAACTTGATTTGCTTTGTCTGATTGACTACCAACCTACCAAATTAGCTAGGTTAATGCAGTCTATCTTACTTCTTTTTTCTTGTTTCTTTTTTCTTCACTTCAACTATCACATGGCAGGTGTCAGGACCAGTTGTTGTTGCAGATGGAATGGCTGGTGCTGCCATGTATGAATTAGTCCGTGTTGGACATGATAATCTTATCGGTGAAATTATTCGGTTGGAAGGAGACTCTGCTACAATCCAAGGTGTTTTATTAATGTTGACATTAATTTTTTCAGTTAAAGTTCCCTTTTATTTATGCACTTTGTTTTTTTGGAGAGAAAGTATGTAAAAAAAAAAGTACGTGTGGCTATGGTGTGGATCCTTAGCAGAAATAAGTTTCAAAATTGATAAGAATCTTCCTCTATGTTCTTATTTCAGTTTATGAAGAAACGGCTGGCTTGATGGTGAATGATCCAGTTCTGCGGACACACAAGGTGTATTATTATTATTTTTTTAAATTTAAAACTTGACTAAAACCAACACTTAAATTTCTTGACCGTTAGTTGATTGTATTTTCAAACTTATAATCATATGTTGATGTTGCAGCCTCTGTCAGTTGAGTTAGGACCAGGAATATTGGGAAATATTTTTGATGGCATTCAGGTTACCATACTTTACATGCAATTTAAATTCCTGTATTCTTATATCTCTTTCCACTGTTTATTTTATTATGAAAACTAGCTTACCACTTACCAGCTATGCCATTAATAATATTGTTGTGTACCTGTTGTTAATTGATATCCGCTCCTTTCTTTCAATGTTTTATCAATAAAGAGGCCTTTGAAAACTATTGCTAAAAGATCGGGTGATGTGTATATCCCTCGTGGAGTTTCTGTCCCCGCTCTTGACAAAGATATCCTTTGGGATTTTCAGCCTAAGAAAATAGGTACGCAGCTATTAAGATGCAACTTAAATATGTATTGGCTTGTGAGGTTGGTGTCAATACAATGTTTATTTCCTGCAGGTGAGGGGGACCTTCTAACTGGTGGAGACCTATATGCTGTAAGTTTAATGGCCTTGTGCTGTCTTTTATAGTAGTAGTTCCTTAAGTAAGCAGAAACAGAAGCAGAAGGCACTGTCAGGGTAATAGGCACCTGGATAACCTTAGGGGTGAGATACAAATGGTGCTCAGTTGAATAAGGTGCTAATCCCAGTTTTAGAGACTAGTAATGGGTTTCTAAATATGCAAAATAATCAGATTATGATTATGGTTAGAGATGAGATGAGAACATTTTAATCAGCTGTGGATTTTAAACACAAAGAAAATGAATAGGTTTTGGGTTTTGGTTTCAAAAGAAAATGAATGGAGAGGGGGAGGGGGAGGGGGAGGGAGAGGGTGGGTGATAGATTGGCTAATTGCAATTTGCTTTGATTTTGGTCTGCAAAGGTCAGCATATGGCCAATTTGTCATTCAATAAATTTGATAGAGACAAATGAAAAGGAGGCCATCATTTTATAGTTTTTATTTTTATTTTTTTGTTGAGGGCTAGGGAGCCTAAAACATGAATAATTAGAAATAATAAAAGATATATGATTTCAGTGCATTGCATCTTTTAAGGCGAAAATGCATAGACCATTTCCTTTAGAGAAGTAGGATGAAACGTAGATCACTTAATTTTATTGCTTTTAACTCTTCTGACGTCTTTAAATTGATACTTTGAAATTCAAATGTATAATTTTATTGCTTTTAACTCTTCTAAGGTCTTTAAATTGATACTTTGAAATTCAAATGCAGACTGTCTTTGAAAACAGTTTGATGCAACATCATGTTGCCCTTCCTCCTGATGCAATGGGAAAAATCACTTACATTGCCCCTCCTGGTCAATATTCATTAAAGGTTTGGCTCTTTGACTTTTATATCATGCCATTTTATATGCCTTAATGTGGTACAAAATTTTCTTTTTGCTATAATTGACCCTTTTATGTCATGACAGGATACGGTGCTGGAGCTTGAGTTTCAAGGTGTCAAAAAACAATTCACCATGCTTCAGGTTTCTTTTTTTTTTTTTTCAAGTCAATACTTTTTTCCATGATTATAGGTGACAATAGGTGGGTTGGGTTAGGGTTCAGTTTGTTGATTTTTTCTGAGTTAAATTTTTGGTTACATGTCTTGTCTGATCATCCCTTGTACCAAAAGTTGGTACTTGGCCAGGTTGAGTTGTGTTATTCAGCTTTGGATAGCTGCCTTTTTGGGCAGGTCACTTAAGTTGCGCCAATATTTTATCCAGCCATACTGTTTAATTGCTATTCACTCTTTTTAACAATTGCAATTTTTTAACTTGAAATGTGTTACACCTGTTTGCAGACATGGCCTGTACGTACACCAAGACCTGTCGCAACAAAGCTTGCTGCAGATACCCCTCTGCTTACCGGACAGGTAAGTCTTGTTGTGAGTTGTCTTCGTGGACTCTTCTTTCAAAGGATTTGATTTGCCAATGACTTTTCTATCAGCGTGTTCTTGACGCCCTATTCCCCTCAGTTCTTGGTGGAACTTGTGCTATTCCTGGTGCATTTGGCTGTGGTAAAACCGTGATTAGTCAAGCTCTTTCCAAGGTAAAGTTTGTATATATTTCTATCGAGCTTTAACTTCTTCCAATGATAGATGTTCATTGTGTTTATTTTTCTCATCATGTGCAGTACTCTAATTCTGATGCTGTTGTCTATGTCGGTTGTGGAGAGCGAGGAAACGAAATGGCTGAGGTGTTTTTTCATCTTTTATTTTGGATAGTTAATCCCTCTTGGAGGTTTTAAAGTCCTGATTGTGTATTTATTTATTTTAGGTTCTTATGGATTTCCCTCAATTGACAATGACATTGCCTGATGGTCGTGAAGAATCTGTCATGAAGCGCACAACACTTGTGGCTAACACTTCTAACATGCCCGTGGCTGCCCGTGAAGCCTCGATTTATACTGGTAAAACTATGATCTGCTAATTGTAGTAATTGCATATTGATCATTGCTTGAAGAGATTAACCTTTGGGACTGAGGTCCAATTGTTGTTTTTGGCTATTTTCTATTCCCATAATTATAATAATGAGTTTGGGGGATCTTGTTATTTTTGTTGCTTCTTTTTTAGTCTGAAAAAGATATGGGCTGCCAGTAACATTCTTTGGGTTTTCTTTTGTGGATTTGCAGGGATCACTATAGCCGAATACTTCAGAGATATGGGCTACAATGTTAGTATGATGGCAGATTCAACATCTCGTTGGGCAGAAGCATTGCGTGAAATTTCTGGACGGCTGGTAAAACTCTTCCCCAACACTAATGAAACAAACTGTCTTCTTTTCCTAATGCTTATAATTCAGGCATATTGACCAGGTCAATTGAGAATGCTTCAATTTAATCTTTTTTCCAATCTGATCATAGCTCATGGTTTAATAGTAAATTAATGATGATTCAGTGTAATTTGGGTATTTCTATATTTTTCCAGTTGTTATCTTGGTCCTCCAGCTTATAAATACTCTCAAATAAGATTTGGTGGGGAAGCGGTTTTGATTTTTTTTTTTTTTGGGATAATTTTTCATTGGCATTTTCATTCCACACTCATTTCATCATTGTTTTCAGAGCATATCTGATGATAATAGAAACCACAAGTTTTCTGCTTATCCTTTTTCCTTATTGACAGCCTTGTGATTTCCTCTTGACATTTCTTTGCTGATGGCTAATGATGTTCCTCTATATCTGAGTGCTTTTTTTGGTAAATTTATCTACTTGAAACTTTTGAAATTAGCACAAACTTTCATAAACTTTAGTACTTTGGTGCCATTATTTTTATAATTTAACATTTTATTCAATTATTTTTATTCACTTATTTTAGTAGGTAAATACTTTTTATGTTCTAATTTCACTTCATAAATGAATATTATGTGTTGTTTCAATGTCTGGTTTACTTTGGTATTCACTCTACTGGCTTCACAGCTTTCTTTCTATTAAGCTCATTTTGGCATCTGTTTTAATTTCTTGCAGGCAGAAATGCCTGCTGATAGTGGATATCCTGCTTATCTGGCAGCAAGATTAGCCTCTTTCTATGAACGTGCTGGTAAAGTTAAATGCCTTGGTGGGCCAGAACGTACTGGTAGTGTCACAATTGTTGGTGCTGTCTCTCCTCCTGGAGGAGATTTCTCCGACCCTGTGACATCTGCAACCCTCAGTATTGTCCAGGTATAAATCAAGGTCTTATACATTCCCTAGGTGCTCACCCTTTCCCAAATGCAACAGGGGAGAAGAGGGGAGAGAAAGGAAGTACCAAAAATGATAATGGAAGCAGTTCAATATTATACATTTCTTTGTAAAGATGCCAGCTGTCTTAGTTTTGCTGCTTTTTAGCTGTGTATGACTGTTAATACTTAACTATAGGAAAAAAAACTTAGTATCTTCTCATTCCTTGTTGGTTTGAATTTTAGGTTTTCTGGGGTCTTGACAAGAAACTTGCTCAGAGGAAGCATTTCCCTTCTGTCAACTGGCTTATTTCATACTCAAAATACTCAGGGGTATGTTCATAATCTGATCCCTTATAGTTTGTAATTATCCCAAAATACATTTTTCCTTTATTCTTTTCCCGAGCTGGCCTCTTCCCAAGTGATACCAGTCTTCCATATTAATTGGTAGTTTCTCTTGTGTTCCTAGGCATTGGAATCGTTCTATGAGAAGTTTGATCCAGATTTTATTAACATTAGGACAAAGGCCCGAGAGGTGCTTCAGAGGGAAGATGATCTGAATGAAATTGTTCAGGTTTGTTTCCTTATCTTGCTCAGGGTTTTTGATGAATTAGAATCTAGCTATTTTACTGTTTAAAGACAGAAGAGGGAGAACATGCGAGCTGTAAATTTTATAGGTAATTTTTTACCAAGCACTGAATCATTAGACACAGCATACTGTTGCTTTAGCTTACATGTTCCCTTTGTAATGTTATTGTTACTCTATGTAGCCTGCTGCTGCAAATTTTTTGCTTCATTTTTTTATCTCATCTCATCTCATTCAGTACTCACTGAAATTTGTATTGTTACAGCTTGTTGGGAAGGATGCTCTAGCTGAAACAGATAAGATCACTCTAGAAACCGCTAAACTTTTAAGGGAAGATTATCTTGCTCAGAATGCATTTACTCCGTAAGCTTCGGCTCTTACTATTTGATATCAGAAAATTTTCTTAGTAGCTATCTTAGTTTCATTGTCTTTGTCTTCATACGGTAATCCTTCTATGCACTTGCATTTGGGTATGTTGTGACAGATATGACAAGTTCTGCCCATTCTACAAGTCTGTTTGGATGATGCGCAACATTATTCATTTCAATAGTTTGGCCAACCAGGTAATGCGTCAGACACTCTCTGGCCCTATTTCAACTGCTGATCAATGCTACCTTATTTTCCTATAATTTCTATTATGGCCATTTTTAGCTATTTGGAAAAGCTAGGGGAAAGAGAATGGCAACTATTTTAAGTGGGTTATTACTATTCTATTTGGCTTAGAGAGAAATTATTGATGGAAATTACTTTTTTAAATTCTAAAAATCTATGTAGCTGTGGGGTAATGCTTGATTTTATGCAGAGAGGAAAACTACAATAGCAGGTTCTAGAGAAAGCGATCTACATATAGCCTTGCCTTGGCTTGCCTCTAGCTTTTTGCCCCTCTTTTGTCCTAGGCTAGGATTCTAGAAAATTAGGTCAAGCAAATGTTTTCATTGACTGATGTATGTCAAGCATGTGCCATCTTTCCTTTAGTTTTGTATATCTTAACTAGTTCGGTGTCTACACAACTTCAGTGCTGTACTTTGTTCTCCTTGTTTGTTTTTTGAGGTATGCTGTACTTTGTATCTGATTATTTTTATGTCTACCAATTGGAGAGATTGTGGATCTAATGAGTACTGCAATTTCTGTTTGCAGGCGGTAGAGAAAGCGGCGGGGATGGATGGTCAGAAGATAACATACAGTCTTATCAAGCATCGTCTGGGAGATCTCTTTTATCGATTAGTGTAAGTTAAAGCTTTCTGTTGGAAAAAGGTTCGCCGAAGAAAAAAAAAAGAATAATGCTCAAATATCTAAAAAAAACTTTCTTTTTAAGGATGCTGTGCTTTTGGCAAAAAACGAAAAAAAATAAGCTGTGCTTAATTGATCAATTTGTTGACATCACAGGTCACAAAAATTCGAAGATCCAGCAGAAGGAGAAGAAGCTCTCGTGGCAAAATTCAAAAAACTTAACGAGGACCTGGCGGCTGGTTTCCGTGCATTAGAGGATGAGACTAGGTGAACGGAAGTTTAAAAGATTGGACGCTTTCCCCGACCTAGTCCAGGTTTGAATTGTTGGGGATAAAATCACTAGGGCTTTCTCTCTGAGTGTACCAAAATTATATCTTGGTAGATGGATGTTGTGCCGGCGCTGTAGCTTTTGTTGGCCTGAATTCTAGACTGCTACATAGCTTTGAATTCATTATGTATTATTGTCTGCCCTTCCGTTTTTTATTTATGTATCATGCAATAAGATGTATATTTTTCCTTTCATTTTGGGTGGGAAAATAATACTAATATAATAAGCTCTGTATTCAGTATTAATGTATCATGCGCTTATTGCCTTTATTAATAAGAAGTTAATATGCCATTTTTCCTTCTCCGGTTCTTTAGGCTTTAGGTTTTCTTCGTGCCTTTGGAATAAACTTTTGGTCAAAATATAAAATTGAAAAATAACAGGAACGAAACTGTCAACATTGAAAACTCGGAGTCCTAAAAATATTAAAGATATATATATATATATATATATATATATATTTATATATTACAAAGAAAGTAATAGTTTAAAGATGAAAAAAGATGTTGAGATTTAAAATTTTAATTTATTAAATCTTACGTTTTAAATAATTGTATAAATTAATTAAATTAATTTTTCGTTTCATAAATTATTTTGTAAATCTGCTTGTGTTCTTGAAACAACAATCGGAAAAATGTCTTCTACAAGGCAAGTAATTCAAAAAAATATGAATGCCAACTAATTTCAGTCAGCAAATCTAGACTGTTATCTCATTATGCTAGTTACTCTTTTCAATCAGGGGTAATAATCTCATGCTAAAAGTTTATAAAACCCCCTTCATTCATCTTGATTTTCAACTAACGATGAGTTCTTCATTCTTTTATTAGTTTTTTTGTTTGGGCAAGTCGTTCACTAATCTTTTCATGTAGGAATTTGAGTAAGCCTTGAAATGCAGCCTCTACATTGGAGCTCTTAATCAACTCCCCTGCAACTTCTGCAGGACTGACATTCACCTCCTCCAACAGCCTTCCAATCTGTTGGAAAGCACCATGATCCCTAATCCCCAAATAGTTAAAGGCAAGTTGCTTGAATACAGAAGAGTTGCAGTATGACATGTGAATATGCATGTCCATACGACCAGGTCTCAGCGCAGCTGGGTTTAATCGTTCTTTATGATTGGTTGTGAAGATTATGATGCGTTCTTCTCCACAACTTGACCAAAGGCCATCTATGAAATTCAGGAGCCCTTAAACTGTCACCTGTTGAAAATAAAACATGATCGATATTTACTGAACATGAAGAACATGGTTTGTTTCAGTCAACTGATCGCATCTTTTATATTTGTACTAACCTGATTGTCACCTTGATTTCTCCGATGTTCATTCTCCGATTCTCGATTTTCTAGCTTGATAAAGCAATCGATATCCTCAACGACTAGTATGATTGGCTAGGCATTGCGAGCAACAAAAATCGAAGATCTGAGCTGGTTTGGACATCAGTCAGATCCAAGTCATCGATGTCAAATTTTAGGTGATTAGCCATTACCGCTATCAAACTTGACTTGCCTGTCCCTGGAGGACCTGCAGTAAGTATCCACGTTTCCAAGCTTTTCCCACTCTTTGGTAGTATTCTTCTCCATTGATAAAGTTTTCAAGATCCTCCATCACTGCCTTTTTCAGCTCCAAATCCATAGCAGTGTCTTGAATGTCATTGGGTGTTTAAATTTGACCTCATTCACATCCCCCCGCCTTCTATAATAAACTGTGTGGAGATTTATTGCTTTATTCTCTTCTCTGATCGACTTTGCTCTTTGCAAAATGTATGGCAAGTATGAATTCAGCACTCTTTATCTTTATTTTTCTTGTGAAAACGTAGCTCATATCGTCTAACTTCGGACCTTAGAGATGCATTAAGATCACCCTGGCTTGGTTTCAGAAAATGCACGGATTGAACCTGTGTACAGACCAATTTCCACTTCATCTCCACATTTTCATAAACATCAACCAGTATTCCATCTCTATCTATGGATAGAGACAAATTATTTTCCTTCTCACTTTTGCCTACCTTGAGTCTTTGAATCGAGGGGGTTGTTTTGCTGCCCAAGTATAAATCAGCAGCTTCAAACACTTGGTTTAAGGCTAGCCCTTTGAATTCTTCTATAACAATTGTCAGTTGAGACGAGAAATGGTGGGATAGATTCTGTAAGCTGAAGGAGAAGTAGTTCCGGATTTCTGCTGGAATAAAATCATTGGCAATGGTTCGAATGACCATTGCTGTGACTGCTATAGAGGCTGCTGTGGATAGAAGGCTCGTAGCTTTGATCTGTTTCCTGTGAGACAACATATTTGAGAAATGTGAAGTTGAAAAATGTATAGTTTGTTAAAAGTCTTTGTGTTGGTAAAAGGTTTTCAGGATATGATTGTAATGATGCCTTCCATCTGAGAGGCCTCATGAGATTTATAGGTGTTTTACGGGACATTTCAGAGGAGGCCATAACATACTTAATTTGGACCTTGACATTTTCAATCCTTCTTTCCCAAGGTCCTGAAATTTGCAGACTTGTCTGTCAAATTTACTTTTGGAGAGACTATAGAAAAAGAAATTTCTTTGTCATACAGGTCTTAATAGAAGTTTCAAAGAGGTTTTTCTTTTTTTTTTTTTTTTTTTTTCATATTTTCATATTAATTGAAGATATTAAGAACATAAAAATCCATCCTAGTCAGGCAGTCGACTAGCAACGCATGCCCTATATATTTTCATATTTTCATATTCGTCAGTTAAATTTTCGGATGACACACAAAGATGATGTTTTGAAACCTTTGGAAACAACAATTTCTACAAATGGCTGATGTCTTGCTTTCAATTTTGTAAGAGTTAATTGCATCAGTTCATCCTAGATAACACTGTAACTGTCATATAGACTACAGAAACTGTGATAGCAACTACAAATTAAATGCATAATCTGCTACATACCTTCAGCAACCTCCATCAAAACAAAGCAGTTCTCTGTTGTTGAGTACATAACACATACAAGTTCCAACTGAATCTCCTTGATGTTGCGTGAATTAACCAGGGCCAACTTTAGGAATGTCATAATGCTCACTCATGTTTGCCAGATATTGGTCGAAGTCCTGAATTCTATCAAGGTGAGATTTATTAGCTTGGTTATTCAATCTATGGACATCAAGTTGCTCCCTCTGCTAAAATGTATCGTCTCCCTGCAGGATTGAGATGATCATCATAATGAGCATCCTTCCTCTCCCCACTTGATTTGTCAGTTTCATTATTATCTTCTTCATTGGGATCAATAGAAACTTCTGCACTTCCACCTACATCAAGTATTGGCTAAAATTATGAAGTCTAGAAACAATTATGATACACTAAAACTAATAATGGTGACACAGAAGCAGGTTTAACCAAATAAATTAACAGTAAATAACAAGATAGAAACAGGTTGATTCCAAACTGAACTCTGTCTTTTTTCTTTTATAATAAAAATGCTAGTCCAACCTAAATCCAATCAAGAGCAACAAAATACGGATGCAGCCATACGGATTTGGATGTCTAAGTTAATGTAATCCTGACACAAAGTCATTAAACTATCACCTACTTTCTAAACAGTCATTAAATTTTAATTTATTACTACTAAGTCACTAAAATTTATTAAGTGTACCAAATTTGATCATTTTAATAAATTTCATTCAAAATAAAAGTTAAATAAATTTTAAATATATAACAAAAAATCCTCTCATATCCAACAGAAAATAAAAAAAGTAAACCCACATCACCTTTAATACATATTTATTTTTTTTGAAGTATTATTGTTTTTATTTAAATTAAAGAGCATAAATATTTAAATAAATATTAATGCTTTGAATTTACCTTTTTTTTTTAAATTTTTTGTGGGATATGAGAGGATTTTTCATTTTTAGTTACATAGAAAATTTGCATATTGTTTGGTTGAGTTCAATATTTAGCTTTTATCTAACTTTTATTTTGGATGAAATTTATTAGAATGAAAAAATTTGATACGCTTAAAAAATTTTAATAACTTTGTAATAACAAATTAAAATTCAATGACCTATATAAAAATTAGATAAAAGTTTAATGACTTTTAATGTAATTATATGGATTTAATTAGCCAATATAGCTGATTATATGACAGCTATATTATTTTTTCTTAAAATTTAAATAGAATCTATTAGGCTGATCAGTTTTGATATATTTAATAAACTTTAGTGATTTGGATTGAAAAAATTAAAATTCAGTTACTCAAACGAGATTTAAGTACAAGTTGAGTGACTTATTATGAAATTTACCCTCATTCACTTTAATTTCACTTGCAATATTAAAAAATTTCATCCTTCCAATATAAAATAATAAATCAAAGGGGGACAAAAAGTATCCAAATACAATTAAACTTCATTTTCGATTGAAGATTGGCCATTTGAGCAGCACAACAATAATAAAAGATAAAATCATTCTCATCTCTCATCCACTTAAACCTTAAAATCATATAAATATTTACCTTAACAATGAGATTTAAAAGGTTTATATGTGCATCAAACATGGAACATGTTAGTTCATTCCTTCTTTCCCAAGACTTATGAGGTATCATAGGATTCATTGTAGCACCATTTACCATGCTGAAGCAAACAGCATCTTCCCTAGCTTATGGCTGACAGGAGAAAGCTGGACAGCATAAACATGAAGCAACCAAAGCGTCTAATCCTGCATTTTGCAAAACTTACAAGAAACCCCAAGCTGTCTAGAAAGTGCTGGCATTTGTAAGATAATGTTTACATTGCATTTTCAAGTTCAACCAAATGGTATACAAATGCCGAGTAAATTCAAAGTGAGTTGCAGCTTCATTTGCGAAACATCTCTTAGTGAATTCCAGGAATGATCTTGTAGGGAACCTTGCTGCAGTATAGTTTCCAGTATTTACCATATCTGAAAAGTAGGATCTTGTCAGAACCTTATTCAACTTCACTTTTCAGACAATAGATTACGATTGTCTTTTTTTTTTTTTTTCTTGACCTCTTACTTTCCTACATGAGTGTGTACATGCTCGTGCATGGTGTTTTTCCAACAAATATGGACATGCATGAATGACCTATTACTTCCAAAACCCCCTGAAATCACACCCATTTTACAAGATCCAAAACCAATTAGCTAAATTTGATATGTTCGAATGGTTCCCAAGCTACATTATCCCTTAGTTTGGTTTCACGCATTATCCCTGACTGGGATAACAATTTCAGAAGATAAAAGTGAATGTTTCTCGTTAAAATGGGTCATGCCCTGTATGAAGCATCCAAAATCTAAAACCAATTGCTCCACATCTCACTCCAGATTTGAAGTATGTGGGATACAGTCACTTGACAATCTAGACAAGAGACAAGGTATTGTATTGGGAAAAATGAAGTAATAAAAACACCGAAAAGATATTTGCTCAAACTGATAACAGTCTAGGTAAAACACAGTTAATATTACTTACTTGGATCGACACCTGTCATCATCCCTTTTGGCTCGGTCAAATAAGAGGATGGTAAGAAACACCACATAGAAGTATGGTAGAAGCTGAAGAATACCAAAAGCAATAAAAATTTCAGATCCAGTTACAAGTAGCTCCAAGTAGTATACTTAAAAGAATTAGGAACAAACTTACATGGTTGAACAGAGCAGGAACAGTCCAGAAAAATGCAGCTAATATTTCTGGCACATAATGGAAATGACGAGACAAACTCCACCTGCAAAAACCATGATATAAAGTAATGTTACTGTTGTTATGACGCCAGATTCCCAGCACAAAATCATTTCCTATGAAAGGCCACTCAGCTCCAGTTAAGCTTGTACATGCTTCTTTAGCCAGTAAATATCTTCACAAGATTTTTTATATTTGTCAATTTTGAACCTCATAATGATATATTAAAGTTTAGTAAAATGACATCTATCAGCTGAGTGCAATCTTACTGCCTTGTACACCATAAAAACAAGTCCTAGCAGAGAAAGCAAGTGATTCTATTCTATATGCTGGTCTACACAAATTTCATATTCACAGTAGGAAAACTCACCATCCTGATGTTAAAAGAAGGCTAGTTTTGGTTTCCCCAGATGTTGTTGTGTAGGTGGCCTCAATCTGTAGAAAAGACCAGGCAGGGTCAGACCTGCTTTTGAACACCTATGTCCAATTTTTTGAAAAAGAAAATAGAGATAAAAAGCCATAAGACAAGCACCTTCGATGGAGCTTTCCCCCAGACTATGCATTTGCCATTTGTTCTGCGAAATTCTTGTCTTTGCCTATCACAATCATAGTTGATATATATGCAAAGAATGCCTGCGACAAGGATATAAAGTGCAAGCTGGCAAAATAAAGCAGATTATTAGAAATAAGAAAAATGGAAATCGCACTAACCAAAGCTTTTCTTTGACCAGTGTTATGCTCATCAAACTAGGTTAATTTTCAGTGTAAAAACAGGTTTGATTTGCAAATACATTTTTGATGTCCATCTTTTTTCCCTTTGGACTATGATTAGCTCTATGGAATTATCAAACTCTTCTAGATCTTGGACAACTGGAACTTACTCCCGAAAATTCTTATTAGACTTAATTTGATTAATTCACCAATTTAATTGATCCAACATTCAAAACAAACTGCTTGTTGCATTTTGAAAATGAATTATTCAACAGAATACCTTTTCCATTGAAAAGTTTATGTTTGAATCAATGAAAATACGTTTAGTGAATTACTTCTACAACCCATACTATTAACTACCGTAAAAGCTAAAATCGAGCTTTTAGGAGCTGGGAAGCTGAAGCTCCAAATCAGAGTTACTGTAAAATGCAGATAGACAGTTTTAATAAATTTTTAAATAGACAAAATATTCTAAATTATTTCAATATTGTTTTGAGATATTTCAAACAATTGCAATTTAACAGCACATTTTGAAAGCTCTACTTCAACAGCTGTTTTTTCTCACAGCTCCAGCCTGGGCCAAATAGGCTGTCTGAGAAAGATGCAGCTTACAATCAGTTTGAATCTTGACAACTTTACAAACTTTCAATGCTTTTATATTTCAAAAAAAGAAAAACTTTCAATGTTTTACATAAATTAGGGTTTAGGGTTTCATATGCCGATGATATTGTTGACCACAAACATAAAAATGAAAAAAGGATGGTTAACAGTATATAATTCATAATTTTTTATGAGATGCAATAACATACCTGTGTTCCAAGGTTCACAGGATGGTTGACAAGGTACATCCCAGGTGATGTGTAGACAGATGGAACCCAAACCAAGCATCCCCAACAAATATAGAACCCAGCTGCCAAAACCAAGATATATGAATCAAGACATGGTAGGTCTTAAAAAAATATTTCAGTTATCAAAAATTAAAAATCTGAAGAACCCTGGAAACTTTAATGGCTCAGAATTTATAGTTCAGTTTCAGGATTGGCTCAGAATTTATAGTTCAGTTTCAGGTTTGGCTCAAAATAAACCAGTAAAACTACACCAGGCCGATATCTATTACTGCTTACGGATGATGCTTAATTGGGTGGAACATCAAAACCACATGCTACAACCTTTCATGGTGTGGCACAGATACATAAATTCATATGCATACACATATGAGCTTTGAATACATGCTTTTATAGTCACATAAAGGTACATGTTTTATCTTAAAAATTCTAAAAATTCTAAGCAGAGAATTTTTAATCTCATAAACTTCCTGGGTCATCTCACTTCTTTCCCTCTCTCCACTGCCCCCTCCCTTCCAAGTGAGCAATTTTATTAAATCCGAATGATACAATAAAACAATGAATAAGCCCCTGAATTTTTACACTTTTCTTGAATAAGCCATTATTCTTTTGTTGTACCCAAATAAGCCTTTGTCAATGATTGATACCTAGATAGGCCCTTGTGTTTATGGAAAGATGTCATATATATCATGTGACCTTAATGACAACTAGGATCATGACAAGCTGGCATCTTTAGCACACATGGAAGCTGATTTGCATTTTAGACGTAGCTAAATTGATTGAGTGTAAAAAATTACTGCCCCAGACATGATCATTCCAATCAACCAATTTTTCCATGTTAAAAAAGCCATGTAATCCGCCACGAGTTGAAAGGATGCCAGCCACCATGTGTGTCACGTGGCATCTTTCTGTCAATAGAAGGGCTTATCTGAGTAAAAATCATAAAACAGGAGCTTATTGGATACAGTAAAAATAGGAGCTTTGTGGAAATTTAGGATAGTTCAGGAGCTTATTTAATATTTTAGCCAACAAATGAACAATAAACAAGACTTGGAGAAAGAATAGGAGTGTAAACCTCGATCATGTGCAATGTCCATTGTGTTCCAATAACCAGCCTCCCACCAAAAGAACTTTGTAACATACACCAGCATCAATGTTGTATTCACAAGCATGGAATCAGAAACTTTTCCATTGACTTCATACTGATACAAATTAAAAAAGGGCTGATATTAAAGATAGCATCTAAAATATTATTTTCTTAAATATAGAAGACTTCAATTTAGTTTATTATAATTCAAAGCAAAATGAAACCAATTGCTGCTATGAAGAAAACACCATTTTAACCTACATCCCACAAGCTAGACAATCTAGTTAAAAATTAGTATAATTCAAAAGCTAAACAGCTAAATCAAGGTACCTGAGACATGTATGTAACTAGGTAACCACCAGCTAAGGCATTAAATCTAAAATTTGACACCTGATTTTGTAACAAGTACAAGCAACTAGGTCAGGTATAAGTGCCCTCTCTAGCAAGTAATCGCCTATTTTGACAGAAAGTTAAAACCTACCCAAATCTGTTAATGCTCTGCCATAATAGCTTTGAAAACTAACGAAAATGATGTACCTGACATTTTGTACATTAGAAGATGAGAAGGCAGAGAGGGTTAACAAAGTTATATGCTTTTATTTCCCTGTGCACAACCTCTTCAAGTTGTCTAACCTAACTGGCATCTGGTTCCAACGCTTAACCTTTGTGTAGGTAAAACCAACCTAAACTATTGAAATAGACCTAAACTTCAGAGGACATCATTTTTTGTTTTGAAAAAAGTTAAAGAGGCCTAGCAGTATGGGACCTTAGAGAACATTTGTTTACCATATCCCCACTTGCAATAATTAACCACCAACAGCTACCTGCTTTATGCAATAGGTGACAGCGAGAACTGCCCAAGACATCATCCCAAATCTGCAATTTGTAAAGACTTTAATGTCAAAGTTTTTGCCAATTCGTGGATACAGTTCCATACCCTGCAACAAGAAGACCATAAAAAATGAGGACCAACTCAACACTTTATGCTCGCCACATGCATCATAGGAATGCATTCTCAAAGTTACATTGCATAATTCTCCCTATGTGCTTGATTTTCAAGAATCTGCAGCTAATTGTAGATTACTTTCTTAGTCTCTCTTTCTTCATTTTAGGAAAAGCTGATAGAGGATTTTACTGTTTGGGTTTGTTTTTGAGGTCTCATTTTTTCACAATATTCTACTATTCTAACAAATACACACACACACACACACACACATACATAATAATCGATATATTTTGCATGTCAACATATGTAGGTTTATAGCACGTAATGCAAGATTTTCAGCTTCTTATCTTAAATATGAGATGACACTAATTATTTGAAGCTCATATATAGCACCAGAAGTCCTAGCCCCGATAATAGTTTGTAGATTTCTAAAACAAATAGGTCAGAAGGTTTGAATTTCAGCTAGATGTCAATTACATGCCTTCAAACTTCTGAACCCCAGCCTTCAAAGCACACCAACACACTTTCATTGTATAATCAACTAAAAACATCAACCTGTATCTTCCGAGGCAATGTTTCCATGTTTTCGGTTCTACTTCACCCATACCTTTCAAAGCTCAGAAAGGAACTTTAAAAAATTTATTACACAAGCCAATGTAAATATCAAAGTTCACAGATGCTTACCCAATAGAAATCAATTATTAAGTTCCCAGATGACCCAGAATCGGTAGAAGAAGGTGCCACATGACCCTGTAAGCATAAAACTTAGTGCCAGAGTTATGAATTGGAGTGTTAACTTGTGAAAAACTTACATCAACCTAACTTATTTCCTCACTTTAATGTATAAGAAAATACAAAAGACCAAGCTTCCAAAGATGAGTGCTGAAAATATTTCTCCCAAATGATCATAAACAACCGTGGGGTTGAATATCCCAAACCTGGGGAATGAAAATTGGAAGAGGGATTAATGTTGCTTGAAAGTTAAGTCAATCAAAAACCAGAAACAGAAAACGAATGTATTCTGAAAAATAAGATCCAAGGAATGCTAAAATTATCAATTAAATTTCCATTTGATAAATTTCCGATGAACAAATAGGAACTTCACACCAGAATACTGCAAGTGTTAATAGCAGTTAAATACAACAAAAATCATAAGTGTACTTCAGACTAAGATTAGAAGCTGGAACATGGCATCAGAACAGTTGGCTCAATGGCAGAGGCATGCATCCCCCTGCTCAAAGAGCTGGGTTCCAAATCCCCCCACCCCTCCCCCCTCTTCCCCAAATCAATAAAAGAAGTTGGAATATGGAATAAAAAACAAGACGTTGTTTCCCAAATGATAGCAGGGCCTCTAATTGCATTTCTAGTTTTCCTTTTCCTACTTCCTATGGCCAATGAATAGAGAGTTCAGTATACTTCTTCAAGCAAAGAAAAGAAATTCAACAACTGCATCTCATTTGCTAAAGGTAAAGAGTGAAGTCTCACCACCAAAGACTAATATAGGTAACCAATGTTACAAAATATGCTGCCATACCATTTGCCTGCAAAATTGATAAAATGAAGCCTATAATTTATGCAATAAAATAGTTATACACATTATGGTTTAAGCGTTCATAATTCCACTTTGGCGATATAAAATGGTAAAAAAAGATTACCAAAACGATCACCAAGCATATAGGAGGGGATGCAAAAGAATTGATAAGCATTTCCCTAAAACAACACCAAGTAACTCAAACCTTGTAAGCAGGTTGGTTCCCCGTGGGAGATATTGGGCCCTCAATCCTCTTGCCAGGGACAAATAGTTGAAGTGCTGCCTCAAACACTCCATAAACGAAAATTATTTTCCAAGCAGTGGCGGTGGGTCTTGGCCATATTTCTATAAAACCTTGCAGTCCATGCTGCTTGAGAAAATTCCAAGTTTGGGAAACAGACCCATCAGCATGTACCATTGTATACCATCTGTACGTAGTAAAAAAACACTTTCAATATGCACTGCAGAAGAAAACTGCAATAATTTTTGCAAAAACAAGGAAGAACTCAATTATGCAGCCACAGAAGAACTTTACATGCCTAAAACTATGGTAAAAGCTGAATGTTCCATTGTGCTTGTAGAAATCAGAGCATTCGTTTTCCGATAGCACTAAAATGGTCCAGTGGATTTTCATTAGACTTGCTCAAGTAGAACATAATAATAAATTCCAAATTTTAACCTGAAACCTACTCCATACTGTTACTTATGTTTGCATATATTCTTGATAAAGTAAAGCTTGTTCTATGTTGGTTGTATGGTGGAGTAAAACTATTATTGAGGGAGCAAATACTCCAGTGAGAGGAAAATTTGATGTCCGGTGGGAAGGCAAATGTAGTGCCCACCTATATGGACATGCAACGTCTGCATTCACATATATAAGAGTTTATTTCCTCTTTCTGAGCCCCCCTCCCCCCAACCAAAAAAAAGTATACATGCAAATGTCTGCATTCACATATATAAGAGTTTATTTCCTCTTCCAAACCCCCCTTCCCCCCACCCAAAAAAGTATGTTTCCTCTCATCTCATGATTTACATGCCAAATACCTTAGTGTGCCAATAAGAATTTAAGTATAAACAAATTATAACTTTTCACATTCAACCCAGATGAGTTATAAACAATTTTTAAATTTTCACATTCAACCCAGTTGAGTGGATGAAAAATATTCCCCAATTATCAACTATTAAATAAAATTGTAACCATTTTTTAAAAATTTTTCTTCAGCCTTTTTTTTTTACATTTCTCAGAAACCAAACAAAGTTTCAAACTTTGAGCACCCTTTTTCTTCTTAACGTTTTCAGGACCCAAACGGGAACAAAAAGAAGAGGCTTCATTTAAGAACAATCATTCAAAACTTCAACAAATATACGAATTACTATAACTATCAATAAAACATACAAAACCAAGCATCAATAATCACAATATAAAGATATATTAAATCTATAAATTTCACATTTCACAGAATTTTTCCAAGTAAAAGAAACCCTTCATAGGAAAGTTTCTGTTCCCTTCAAACAAACAGGAAAAACAATGATTGACTTCAACAAAAGAGAAATCAAAGTGAATGAAGCATATGACTTACACATAAATAAACCAAGGAGAGCAGAGAGAAAAGCTTGAAACACTATGTCACCAGTGCTGAATGAATGAACTGGCTTTGTTTCCATCAACCCCACAAAGAATTCAATAATGAACTAAAAAAAAGATAACTTTCTTGATCTTAATGCTTCTTAATTTCTTGATCTTAATGCTTCTTAAATACTACTAACAACGATCAGCAACAATCTGTGGGAGTTTCAATAAGATCTAAAAACTTATTATATTTTGACTTAATATTTTTAAGATTTGGTTTTGATTACCATTTCTCTTCATCTAAATTGAGTTACATGAATGAATAAGTCATTAAAATTGAAAATCTGAAATGGGTTTTTACATCATAACAGGACTTTTGATTCCTGGAATTAGATTCTCAGAAAAAACTCAAAAACAAAAAGAAAAGAAATAAAAAGATTTGAGAGTGTTGGGGTTTTGCTTACAGTAAGATAACAAAAGGAGGGCAAAGGGAGAGAAGTGATAGCATTGAAACATATGTAACCACTGCTGAATGAACTGTCTTTGCTTCTGTTGCTGCTGCCATTTTTCTTTTCCTCCCACTCTCTCCTATCTTTTGGTCTATTTAGTACTGATAAATGTCTCAGGTCTGTGTCTGTGAATGAAGTCACTGAACTGCTCTTTTGCATCTGAAACTGAGACCCATGTGGCTGTTCCCTGGTCCTTACTAGGAAAATTGGTTTTTATTTTAGATTTTTTTTTACTTTTGTCAAATGAAATCCTAAATTTTTATTTTTACATTGAGAAATGAAAATATTCAAATTTAACTTTTTGATTTATCATGATTGTGACAAGTGTTCAAACTTCCTTTTTTTTTTTTTTTAAAATTTTTAATTTTACTATATAAGTTACCCATTGCTTTTAATATAATGTACATTTGAGATTAATATCAAGGTGGCATTATTAACAACATTTGAAAACTCAAATTACTTATGATTAAGACCAAAATTATTGATAACATGTAAAGCTTTACTTGAACATATAATTAAATAATTAACATATGAATTTTCCATTAAAATAATTATTTTTTACAATAAAAGAATTAGAATCGAATAAAAAGTGAACCAAAATTACTATTGATCTATATTCTCATAAAAAATATTTTTTTGTGCCTTATTTTTTCATTTTTTTAAGCATTCCAAAATTATATGTTTCTTTAACATTTAAAATAATATTTTATTTTATTTATAATTTTAAAAATTATAAAATATCAATTTTATGAAAAATATTAATAGTTTAACATAAATATATTATTTTTTCTTAAATTTCGTAAAATTAAACATAAACATCCATAACAAAGAAAAAAATATAGTATTGTATAATTAGATAAAGAAATAAAATTAGTTGTGGCTAAGAATGACGGTCTTATTAGTACTTGATCGTTTCAAATTCGATCCAATCTCTTAAATTTGTTTTTTTTTTCAATTACATTTCAAGTTCGGATAACAATAAAAAAAATTTGATTTTGAGTCAAGATCATATTTTAGATAAACTTGTCCTGATATATATATATATATATATAATTATTTTTTATTAATTATTTAATTTTATATTATATATTAATTTAATTTTATATTTATATTTAAAAAATAATATTTTATTAATTTTAAATCAGATTAAATCAAATATGATTTTATATAATATTAGATCAAATTTATATTTAAATATTAAAAAATAAAAAAATATCTAATTTAATTAAATTTAATTATTTAAAATATAAAATTAAATCAAATTCAAAATGAGTAAAATTCGCTCTAACACGACCCATTGTCATTTTTAATTGCGGTAATCCCTGAATAAACCCTCAGCCTAACTGCAGTAATATTAAGTTTGGCAAAATTGCCTTTCTCGCAAAGTATCAATTGTTTAATTGAACTAGTTTTAATCCCGTCGTAAACAGGAATAATAAATCTATAAGAATACTTTTAATTAATTGGTTAAAAATTAATAAGCATTTATTAATTGCCTTGTCATCACTAAAAAAAAAAAAGTATATGTCGTAGTGGCATGTTCATGAATTTAATAGTTATATATAAAAATAAAAGAATTATCATTGTCATAATAATTCTGAAATTGTTAAACGAATTTTTAAAAAAAAATTTCATTAATCTTTTTTTATTATATGTAATTAATTATTTATTAAAAAATTAATTAAAATTTTTTTAAAAAAAATTTTTGAGTTTATAAAAACAGTTTAGATTTGAGAGTACAATAACATGTGAGAAAGAATTGGTACTCTCACAATAATCATTTTTAAAATGGTACTAATTAATTTTGTATTATCTTTTAATCTTGATAAAAATTTTAATTTTGATATTTAAAAATAATTTTTTAATTCCCTTTATTTATCACAATTTTAATTTTTTAATTTTTTTTGTTTCTTCACAAAATTTTTCTTTTTTATTTTTTAAAAAATTATTATTTCATATTCATTTGAAAAAGTAAATTGAAATTTTATTATTGAAAAATCCTTAAAATATTTCAATATGTTAGTAACATTAAAAAAAATTTACTTAGAGATCTCTTAAGAACCACTATTTGAAATCCTTTAAAATCTCATCCTAAAAGGCTTGTGTGTTTTTTTTTTTTATTAATGCAGATAATATCTATGCATCATTATATGTAACTTTGTTCCTAAAAAAAACTCTTTTCATTTATTTGTCTTCCTTTTTTTTAATTAAAATAATAATAATAATAATAATAATAATAATAATAATAATAATAATAAGCAAATGAAAATTAATTTGTATTGAATATTTTTCTAAATACTTTTATACTTTGGTAGCATTTTGAAAAATATCATCACTTAAAGATTTTTAAGAAATCACTATTCGAATTTTCTTAATATCTCATCTTCAAAAATATTTTTATTTTTTATTAGTTTTTTAAACACTTGTTTCATGTATATTTATTTTAAAAGTTTAAAATGTAAATATGCATAAATAAACAAATAAATAATTTAGCAAAAATATAAATAATAAATTAATTAATTAATTAAAAAGATTGGTCAAGCCAATCAATGGTTCGATGGTGTTTCAAATGATTCAAGTGCAATTCAAGCAATTTAGGTGCAATTCATGCGATTTAGCAGGTGGTTCAAGAATGGTTCAGTCGAATCAGTTTAGGGTTGTTAGCAGATTCTAACCGCAACTAGAGCATGCAAACCCTGGGTTTGGTCTGGATCCACGTACATGTTGGTTGGATTTATTTTTTTACTATAAAATCTTGTTCGAAAGATTTAGAAACTATGTCGGAGGTCTTGTAAATCTCAACATTCAAACAGATTCAATTCAAAAGACTTACAAATCTTGTCCGAAAGAATTAGAGACTATATCTGAATGTTTTACAAATCTTGACACTAAAATATATTCAACTCAAAAGACTTATGAATCTTATTTGAGGACTTAAAAATTATGCCTGAAGGTCTTACAAACTTTGATATCTATAAATGTTCCTCTAAACAGAGGCTCCACAACTTTAAAATCTTATCTAAAAAGGCTTCTTTAATCAAATGTATTGAAACTTTAAAAATCTCATCTAAAAAAAGCTCCTCTAATAAGAGGCGTTGAAACAGTTGAAATCTTATCTAAACCAACAACTTAAAAATTCTCATATAAAGAGACAAAAATTCATTCAAAGATTCACATATAAAAGATAAAAAATCACGATTAAAAGTTTTCAAGATTACATTGAAAATTTCAAAGATTCATATAAAAATTTTCAAGATTCACACCAAAATGCTAGAAATTCACATCGAAAGGTTCTCGAGATTTCTATTGAGAATTGTATCATAAGTTTTCAAGATTCACATTGAAGGTTCACCAAGGTTCATAAATGATTTCGAGTGAATTCAAAGGTTCGCAAAAGAAAACCAAAATCTAAAAAATGATTGGACTTGGATTGAATCAAAGTTTGAAAGTGAAATGATCTGGACTGAGCCATTATTGACAATGAAATGATTGTGATTGAACTACAAGTCGAAAATGAATTGACTTAGACTGAACTGGAGTCAAAAACTAAGGTTTTGAAGTCCTATGTACCTCATACTCTTCATTTGAAATATGTCCCTTTAAATATAGAAAACCAATTTTGAAAAGTAAAATTTTTCTTGAAATTTTTTTCTCAATCAAAACTTAGAATCTTATTTCTAAAAATTTTTCCTCAACTAAAGATAGAAATCTCATTTCCAAAATTTTCGTCATCTAGAGGTCAAAATTTTATTCTCAAAATTCCAATCAAAATCTCATCTTTGAAACTTAAGTTTATTATTTTGCCCAAAAAAAAAAAAAGCCAAAAATGGCATAGTGAAAAAAAATTGCCAAAAAATAAAATGATGCCTCAAGGTTTCAAAAAAAAAATTCAATCTTTAGTCCAAAAATTTTCAAGAGAGTAAACAAAGGATTATTTAACCTAAATTTCCTTTTTCTTACCTCAAACTAAGCCTTACATTACAAGTCTTAAATACTTTTTGATCTTGAGTCAAGTACGTAAGTCTAACATTAGAGGAGAGAGAAAGAGAAAATAGATATATGAAATTTATTTTATCTTTGAATTGATATGTGATTATATGTTTAGCATTCTTTTTGCTTAGATTATAAGTTTGGATTAGAAATGGAGTAATTTCATTAGCTTGGAAATTATAAGATATTGGAAGCTTCCTTTTTGGATGTATCTCTTGTGAAGATATGCTTGTAGTTAACTTTGCATTATGCAATATTGCATAAATGAAAGTTGTGAAACTTTGACTTTGTAAGTATATATATTGAAGTTTAATGATGTTGATTTGAGAATTTTGCTTGATGACAAGTAAAGACTTAAGTGTAAGGGTATGATAACACTTAAATATATAATAATTTACAAGTTCAATTTAGTGAAAATTTTGAAATTTGATTGAATTTGATGCATTTAATATTTATTTTCTTGATCTTTAGATTTTTCTACTTGAAGTAGGATTTCTATCATTTTCATGCAAGAAATTATGTAAGATCAAGACAAGCATTATCTTTGTAAATTTAAGACAAGCATGTAATGGTGGAATAGAATTAGACTCAGAGTAAAACCACTAAATTTGACCTGAAGTAGGAGTTATGATGCCATGAAGACACCTACATGTATTCAATTACATCATTTAGAAGAGGATTTTATGCATACATGTGATAATTCAAGAGTTCTATACAAGTAAGAACTTTAGGAGACATAAGTTGTGTTCAAGAATGACTCTTTTGATCATCTATTCAAAAAGTTATGATTCAAGAAAGATAGTGCATGATAATTATCTAGAGATTGGATGAGAAACAAATACATAATCTTAGATTGCAAGCCTTAGTTGAACCTACCAAGAAGCAAGATCAAGATGAAACACTCCATGATCCAATGTCCAAGATGAGTTCCCAATGTAGCATGATTGGCCAAGATGATTTAAGAAACAAGATACCATATTCTGCCACCTTCTTTAGAGATAAAGATAACTTCAAATTTTGGAGTTTTGATAGGATTAAAACTTTGAGCTTGTATTTGCCCTTTTAGTCGAACCCATCTCTACAAAAATGGAGGCTAGTTCTTGTTTCCATCATTCCACACTTCACATTCTATTCTTTTCTAACACATGACTAATAAATGGCTTGACTATTTAATTTTCCCAGCAAAATTGCCAGATTGTCATAACGTTCAAGTCAATGAACCTGACCATTATACACAAAAATAAAGTTATCACCAATCTTTTTTACTAGAGTGATTTGTCTACCTTAAGTGAATCTATCCTTTTTAAAATTGTCCTAAGGTTGACAAAAGGACCTTAAAAAGAATATATTCTAGTCTACATATTCAGAACTAAGTTAGGAGTGGATTAAATGTATGGAAGGTTTTAGCACTACCATAGCTCCTAAAATTGATAACAAGTTATCTTACCTAAACTTTAATTAAAATGATTTTTATTTTTTTAATTAATTTTGATATTTAAATATTGTAAAAAAATTTTTAGCCTTTCACCAAAATTTTTTTTTCTCACCTTAAGAATATTCAGGATAAGCTCATTATTTACTTGAAATGTTCATTTTGGGATTTATTAAATATCTTATGACAAAAAAATCAATTTATCCATTTTATTTATCAACAAAATAATTTCTTACAAAAATATTATAAAAAATATCATAGAAAAGAAAAAATCATAAAAATATCAATCAAAATATCATGCAAAAATATAAAAATTCAATAAAAGTATTTTTTCCTTTTTATTATTTTTCAATTAAATCATAGTTGAAATTAAAAATGAAATAATAAATAAATAAATAAATATATACCAAGGTATAATAAAATAAAAAACACAGAGTTAGAAAATATATAGAAACAATTATTCAAAAAATAGAATTAAAAGAAAATAAAAAACAAAACAAATAATAATATAAAAAGAAAAGGAAAGGAAAAACCTATGACCGGACCAAATCGGGAACAGGGTTAGCATGTGATTTGTTTAAGTTAACGTTTAGTCAAGGACCTTGTAATACGATGTTGTTTTACCTTCGTTTAAATAGCCTAAAACAATTTTTTTTTTTAGAATTTCTTTTGTTTCTCTCTCTCTAACAAAAAATCCTCTGCCTTTACTTTAAACCAAAGAGTTTCGACATTAGAAAAAACAAAAATTTTCAAATCCTAGAGAGAATCCTAGAAATTGATCACTAAAAAAACCAATCTTGTTTGAAACTTTAAACCAAAATCAAAAAGCACTATCAAACCCAGATTTCGACCATCATACCTAGTCAAAAAATTCAAACCCAACACAAAAATTTGCAAAAAAAAAAAAAAAAAAAACTCAAAAAATTTTTAGAAAACCAAAAATCCAAATTGTTCTTCTAAAATCGTAATTCAAAAACTCAAATTTCTCAAACCAATATCAACTTTAAACATAAAACTAAAATATTCAAATTCAAAACCCAAGAACCGAAACAAATCAAAACCTAAAAATTTCTTTTTTTTTTTGTGTTTGCTTTTTGTTTACCAATGCTTTTTGCTTATTGCCTCATGTGATTGCTATGTGTTTGCTTCCTTGCTATCAAGCTTATAATTAAGGTTTTTGTAAATATTCAATCCCACTTCCCTTTGAAAAACTTTCGATTAGACCAAGTCTAACAAGATTCGAAATTCTTTTTGTAATTTTTTCCTTTTCAATGCATTAATGCCTAAGTAATTCCAAAAGTGAATTTAGTCTTTAAATTTCAAATCCCCTTTCTCATTATTTTACTTTTTTTCTTTTTCTTTTTTGACTAAATAAAAAAAAAATAAAAATAAAAAATAAAGATAAAATAATAAAATGATTAAAAGTACTTTTAGGCCTTTAATTTTGGGCTAATAATTTAATTTTTTAATCAAAGCCTAATTGATCCCAATATCAAAATAAAATCCAAAACTCATTTAATATAAAAAAAATCTATAGACAAAATGAGGTGTCTATGAACAAGTGCAAGAATAAATAGTTGTTGGAGGTAGTTCATGCCATTTTGATAAAAGCTCATGTGGTTGTAATATTAAAGAGAATGTTTCTTCTAGTTTTATTGAGTTTAGAAAACCATTTCAAGCTCTTACTAAAGCAGTCATTACCCATCCATCCAAATTTACCTCATCATGTAATTGATTGTGTAGCATTTATACACCTTCATAATTATTAACCCAACAAATTGGCTCATCAAATATTATTGTGTCTTTTTAGGGTATGCTACTCATCAAAAAGGTTATCGTTGTTACCACCTTTCAACCCAATGAATGCTTGTCACAACAGATGTTGTTTTTCATGAAGATTCAATGTATTTTTTCTCTAAGCCAAAACTTCAGAGAAGTACTAAGAGAAAATTCAGCTTTAACTTATGATCCTAAGGAACACAAACTCTATGTATCTGAGAATCAAGGCGTAGGCAACTTGGATTTAAGTAATATACCTGCCTAATGACTTTATTTGAACCCATTTTGCCCAAGAAAAATGTTTCCAAGTACGAGGACGTCCAAACTCATGGCAAAAGTTAATAGTTCTTTCAAAGTGATTGCCAATGTAAATGACAATGCCTACAAGATTGATATGCTTGATGAGTATAATGTTTTTGTTACTTTCAATATGAAGTACTTATCACCTTATTTGGAAGATAGTGAATATTTTGATTTGAGGACAAAACACATTCAGTCGAAAAAAGATGAGGGGATCCATCATGGTGATCTAATAGAGGTGGATTTAGCTTATGATGATGAAGGCGTGAAACAACACTCAATTGCTCATATTATTGGTCTTATAACTCATTCTAGGGTTAAAAAGTACCATTCGACACTTAATCCTCTAATTGGATATATTTCGACTCATGTGGAGATATTGCATGATGAAGATTTTGGCACTTAATCTTCTAAATGTTTAAGCACATTCAGACTATTTCATGCTAATTGGGTTTAATGCATGTGTTAGGCCTAATTAATTAGGTCATGTGTGTATTGGGCCTTATTATGGCTTAGCATATGGATTCAACATGATTTTAACATGTGTGGTTATTTTAGTATATTTAGATAGATTATATTTGATTTTATTTGGTTATGTAATCTTTTCAATTTTTGGATAGATTTTGTAATCTTTTAGCTTACCAAAGTTAGAAGAATATCTTAGGAGTATCTTAGAGATTTTCTCTTTCTTCTTTATGTTAGTATCTCTTAGAATCTAGAGTTTATTATTGAGTTTTACTATATAAAGGCTAACAACTTGTACTAGTTGAATTATCTCATGAATTCTTGATCTGAGATTTTAGAAATTGCATTCTTTCTTATTCTTATCAAAACAAACTCTTGTTTTGTGATGAATAACCCTCGATTCTTATTACTCTTCTTTCATTTTCTCTAAGAGTGTGGTGAATCACCCTTATTTAGTTGGCTGTGATATGTTAACTTATCAGCCAATTAAACTTGGTTTTTCTTTTTTTTTTCCTTATTATTTTTGTTAAAAATAGAAACCTTACAAATTTTTTATACTTTTGCTATTGAGGTGTATCGGTATGGTTGGTTTATGTTTAATGTTGGAAACTAGTTTTTTGCTTATATGTGGTCTAATATGTATTTGCTGTTGAATTCAGTTCTGATGTTTATTGATCATGGCTCTCTAAATGGGAAATTAATCCTAATTAGCAAAGGATTTTAGATCACAAGGACTTCTATTTTCAAAAAAATTTGTGTTATGCCAATATTCAAAAACAATTCTATTCGAATCACTTTCATTTTTTTCTTACAACTTTTCTTTTATTTTTGATTTTTTGTTTTGATTTTTTTTCTTTGATTTTTTTTAATGATTTTTACAACAATAACAACAAGAAAAAGAAACCAAACCTTATATTCCAAAACTTTAAAGTGAACTGTACGAAAGCCAAAAAGATAATCATGTTAGGTTTAGTTTGAATCTTCTTACAACATTTATTTTGATTTTTATGATTTTTAACTTTTTCAATTTTCAATTTTTTGTTTAAATATTAAAAGACAAAAAAATGAATAAAATAAAAATGGAAATGGACAATTAACATTATTGGACTCTATACCCAAAATATTAACAAATACTATAACCAAAAAATTTTAAAAGCCCATAATTTGATTAATGAATAGAAAATCCAAAAGTAAATCTCGACGCTCATAAATACTTGAAAAGATTCTAAACAAAATATGGTGTCCACAAATGTATTTCATAGAAAACTCCTATTTAGATTTATTTGGATGAGTTAGATAACAATTTCGTTCACTTTCTAGATATATTTTAGAAATTCAACCAATTGGGCTTTATTCATTCATTTTCTAGATTTAAAAGGCATAATTACAATGAAACAAGAGTTCATAATCATAATTTCATACAATAAAAGATAAAGGGCTTGTTTCCAATTTTTAGTTAAGTTCGAGGGTTTATTTGGGATTTTTCCAAAAATGAATAGATAGTAAAACAAGGACAAAAAAGATAAGGAATAAACTTTGTTTCTTTTTATATCTTCCTTTTTCTAATTTGTGACATTGGAATGGATAAAATGATAACAATTTTGGACAATTATTTCTTTTGACTTTTTCTATCAAGAGGTTGTTTCAATTTTTGTTATCTTTTAATGTGGAAAATCATTGTAAAAAAATTGAAAATTAACAAGGTAGAATCGATTATAGACACCACATTTTATTTGTGTCTTTTAATATTTTTTGAATCATTTGAATTAACTTGATTTGAATTCAAATTTTGCCTTAGTTCAAATTTTAAACTAGACTAGACTTTCATATTCAAATTTAAATTATCATTAAGTCAACGTTAAGATTTAGTATTTATTTTAGGGCCACTTAATGGTAAATTAGGTCTTGAAATTTTGATTTAAGGTTTTGAATTACTATCAGGGTTTAAGATTAATTAGCATTCATGAATATTTTTTGAATTTTGAAACTTATATTTGGACTACTTAATTGGCTTTAATTTTGTTCTTCAATTCTTAAGTGGACTTTGAGCATAAGTAAAAAATATGCTCAAAATTTTAATTGCCTTGTCTTTATTTTTTATTATTTATTTATATAATCTGAAAAGTACAAAAATAAGAAAAAAAGAAAATTAACAAATTAAAAATTAAAAATTAAAAATTAAAAATTAAGAAAAAAAAACATAATTGAAATCTAAAATGAAAGGAAAAAAGACAAAAAAGAAAGAAAGTAAGGATCAAATCTGCTAGCAAACCTAGAACTGTTAGCAAAATTTGATAATATAAAATTCTTCCATCAGCAAGAATATAAAAGGAAAACACAATCTTTTACAACAAGTAATCATACAGAGAATTCCCTCTGCAAAAGCAATTTTAGAAATTTTAACAAAACAAAATAGCAAACCCTCAAACATCAGCATTGAAGCAAAAATGCGAAGCCAATCAACATAAAACACAACAATCACCAACATAAAAACACACAAAGATTCAGTAGAGAAGTAGACAAAAGGTAGAAAATAAAATAAAGACTATTGAGGTTTCGATGTTTGTTGGTGATTTCGGGTTGTTGGCGATGAAAAATAAAGGGAAAAGATGAGGGCAGTTAGGATTATTTTAAGTTTCATGGTTTTGTTGTGATTTTGTTTTGAAAATTGGAGCAAAAGCATAGCAGAGAAAGAGGAAGAAACTAGTAGAAGATGGAAGCGTTTAGATTGACAATGAGTTTAGGCTTAGATTTGCGTTTTTAGAAATTGCTTTTTGAAAATTCATTAGGATAGATGTACAAAGGAGAAAAAAAGAGCATTTGGGCAAAATTTGAAAGCAAATTGATGTTAGCAAGTGACAGTTGATGATGAACAATAGTGGTGGCAACAATAATAACTTATCAAAAATTAGGTTTATTGAAGGCCGAGAGTTTCAATTCTAGAGAGAGGCTAGAGGAAAATGGGGAGGGGAAATAGTAAAAGAAAAAAATGAAGAAAATTTTGATTTTGGCTATTTAAAGAAAAGCCAAAATTATGTTGTTTTGGAAGTTAAATTTTGATTTTGGAGATTTAATTTTGTTTTTTTATAAAAAGGACCTTAAACTAAAATTTAAATAACTATTTAGACCTAAATCATTTTATTGCAATTAACTAAGGCCTCTAACATTTATTTTCATTTAATTAAATTCTCAAACATTTATTTTAAACCAATTGAACCTTTAAACATTTATTTCATTCAATTGAACTTTTGATTTAATGAAAATTATAAGGGACATGAATGATTATTAATTTTAGTTTAAGTGCTTTATTTATACTTAAGCCTATGTTTTACTTTTTTTACCCACATTTAAAATTTTCAATTAGGTATATTTAAAAAAAAATTATTCAAAGTAAAAAACTAAAATAGGTATTAGAAATAAATTTATAATTTTGTGAGGGAAAAGTTGAAATATTAATTTTTCCTAAAATTTCATAGTAAATTTGATAAATAAATCTTGCCAAAATATTGAAAAATTTTTAAAATCTTTTTTTTTACAACAAAAATTTTTTTCAAAATATTTAAGAAAATGTTGAAAAACTAATTTTTCTTAAATTTTATCAGTAAATTTGATTAATATACACAAACCAAAATATTAAAAAAGTTTACAGATCATTTTTACTATAAAAAGATTTTTGAGAAAAATAATTATGAAATATTTTTTAGAAAAAAAGTTGAAAAATCGATTTTTCCTAAATTTTCTTGGAAATTTTGATTAATAAAATCTTACCAAAATATTGAAAGAGTTAAAAAAATCATTCTTATAAAAATCTTTTAGAAATAAATATGAAATTATAGCTTTGGAAAAGATGAAATAAATTAGAAAATATATTTAAGTTAAATGATGTGCATCATATATACTTTTTGTTTACATTCATAAAATTAAAATTTCAATCTTCCGATACTAGAACTCTTAGCAAATTGTAAATAGCAATTTCTAAGAAAATTTTTAGATGAAGATTTCCTTTTTAAATTTTGCCAAAATATTGGCAAATTTTAAAAAATTTTCAATAATAAACATTCTTATTAAATTTTAAATTATTAAAAAAATAAATTTTAATATGAATAAATTTATGTTAAAAAATAATTAATTAATCCAAAGACCGAACTTCTTAAGAGAAACAGTAGTTTTCTTGAATACGTGAGAGATGAGGAGATATTCTTAAATTGTTGTTAAAATATTTAAATAATTTAATAAAGTTTCCAATATATAAAATTAGTTATAAAATTCTCTATTTAAAAAATTCTAATTAAGGCTATGAAAATAACGCAATATTAACTAATATTGAATTTTGGACAGAAGTTATAAGGTGCTAATACCTTCTCTTAAAATTTTTTATTTATGATATTGCAATAAATAGAATGGTAATGTGTGGACGATTGCTTTGATCTTTTGTTTGTGGGGGTTGTTCTAGTTGTTGTATCTTTTAATGTTAAAAAATTTTGTAAAATAGAAGTGAAAATTAACATGGTAAGGTTGACTTTTTTTATTCCAAGTTTTCAATACGTTGATATGATAAACAAAGAAATAATTATGGAAAATGAAAATTTACAAAGACTCAAATGTTAATCCTCATTGCACTCAATCTTAGAGAAAAAAAGCTATAGTGAAGCGAAAAGGTAATATTTTCTTTACACTATGTTTGATATGAAAGAAAAAAAAGGAGGGAAGAGAAATAGGTCAGGAATGTAAAAGGATATAAAAGAAAGAATGTTATTTATTTCATTATTGTGTTTGGATTGAAGGAAAAAAAAAAAAAAGGGAAAAAGAAGATTAGGGGTAAAGTTTAAGTAAAATTATTAATTTGAGTTGAATGAGTATTTTAGCCTCACATTTGGAAGGACTAGATTTGGAAGAAAGGAAAAGATACAAATCCACTAATTTTCCTTTCTTTTTATTTCCCTCCAACCAAAAAAAGTAAAAAATGGAAAGAAAGTAGTTTTTCCTTCTACCCTCTTTTCTTCTTTTATTTTCTCTCTTACCAAACACAATGGTAGGGCTAGACATGAAAATATTGTGACAAATAAGCTTATCTCTCATTCTATTCTCAAAATTGGATTCTCAACAATCATGGAAGCTGTAAATTCTGTTTTGGGCTTAAACTAGTTATTTCATTTGCAGTTAAACTTAGTAGTAATGTGCTAATGTATACAACAGAATTAACTTATGGAACTTTGTTTTGGTGCATTAATTTGTTATTGGTTTCTATAAGTGCACAAGCCGTATCAAATAATAAAGTGAATGATTAAGCATCATTTTCATGAGAATTGAGTTAATCCTAATACTAACTACCAAAATTAAACATCTGAAGCATGTTTGGTTCCATCGAATCAAAATTAAACCTATCAACAATTACAAGAAAATCAAAGCTAAAGTCTTTCACTACCTAAGCTAATCAAAGTAAATCATAACCAAACAATTAACCTAAAGGAAGATCAATATAACATGAACATGAAATGAGGAACGCAAGAAAATAGAAAAAATCACAACAACCGAATGGAAATCACTAAAACAGAATTTACTAAAACCAAAATAGATTTAAATCCCAATGTACAAACATGTAAATGACTTTAACATGTAATGAATAATGAAAATTTAGAGCAACAATGACAACAATCAAAGCTAAAAATAGCTTGCAAAGTAAGACCAAAATTCAGAACAGGAATTTAAACAAACATGTAATAAACGCAAAAGTAAATGAAATGTAAATGGAGTTGAACTTGGTTCAATCTAGAAATTACCTTATAGGCACTGTCACTACCTAAATGCAAAACTAACCTTCCTCAAGTAGCTCCAAACAACATTTGAATCATAAAGGAAATTGAAGGACAGAATATGAAAAATAGAATCTGGATAAGCAGCAGTACCTTGTGCTTTTCTCTCAAATTTGCAGGTGTTTGGCTCCAAAATTAAGAGGTAGATAACTAGTGTATGAATATGTATTTAAATGCAAGAATTTAAAGAGAAAATGAAAGAAAACAGAAATTGAATAAACTGAAAGTGCAAGCTCAAGTCAAAGAAATTCATCAATGCGATTGAATTTAAATTCACTTAACAACTAAGTAAATGTAATGAACGGCTGAATAGAACTTTAAATGCAGAAAATTAAAGAGGAAATTCAAGAGTAAAGACTGTTTGGCAAGAAAGAAAGCGCAGGAAAATAAATCTACTCTACACTACTCCTACTCCTACTCCTAATCTAAATTCTGCTCTCTAAGTAGCTCTCTTTTAAACCTCCCTCCAAATGACAGCTGGAGGTGGTAATTATAGGCATCAATTGATGTGTCCAGACCAATGGGAATGCTTCATTTGTCCAGCTTTGCTAGCATCTTGCTGTTATAATTTCTTTCTTCAACTCAAATCTAATGAACCTGTTGCTATGACAAGTGAAGAGAGATTAAAATATTCTTTAAAACGAATGAGAAATACGAGAAATTAAAGGTTGAAGAACTATGAAGTTGACTACTGAATCTAGGAGCCGAGAATTGCAACCGATTTGATCACTTTAGTAAGTTAGTGTTTGATTATATTTCTCATTCCTAAACAGTTTATCAACCCCACAATCATTCACACACAATCTCAAGCATAATAGACAATATAAACACAATAGGACCCCGCGTGTTGATCTAAGGCAGACACTGACCCGCGTGGAATAGGCCCAATCTCATTTTGGTCTCACAAGTCCAAACAAACTTGCCTTGGATTTTGCCTTGTCCTTGCCATCTCATTTGAGTTTGAATGAGATGCGAGAGAGGGAGGGAATTTTCGCCAAATTTGAAAAGATCCTCAATCCTTTTTTATCTCTTTCACTTATGTTTGAATTCCTTTCAAAATTCAAAAGTCTTTCATCAAGACCAAACTTGTTCCTTCCTTTCTTTGTGCATGGGCCGTCGTTTTAGGTAGAGAAGAGCTTCTGGAAAAGGTTTGACTTGGGCTTGAGACCTTTGCCGCATGCTTCACTAACTTTGCATGGTTTTGCTATTTCATTTTTTATGCAAGTGCGTTGCAAATTCGATCCAAATTGCGTCTAAACTTCCCATTTTTATTCCTTCTCCGTATTTTTCTACAAGATAGAGATTTAAACTTATTAAGAACAAGAAGAAGCAAAATTTAGCAAAGATAAAAAAAAATCACAAATTTAAAACTTAAAATTGCCAATTGAAAAACTTTGTTTTCTAAAGTCATCACACCCATACTTAAATTTTTGTTTGTCTTCAAGCAAAACAATCTCAAATCAATAATGCTAGCGATCAAAATATATGTATTCCAATTAGACTTTCATAAGTTCTCAAAATGTGCACAATAATATAATTCAAAAAAAAAATTACAAACATGGAGTAAATACAAAATTCATTTAAAAATAAGATACCTTTCTTTTGCAACTTTTGTATCCATGTGTGATTAATCTATTTCTACTCCATGTATGCGATCGAGTAAAGGGTATGTAAACTCGTTATTACATATTAATCCAAAAACAAGAGCAGACTTCATTGGTTTGCTTTCCTCTTGTTTTTTTTAATAATGTAGATTTATATACTTATCTAAAAATTAATAAATTTTTATTGATTTGTAATATAAAACTTGAGTTAAAGGTACGATGAAGGATATTTAGGCTTAAAAGCCCTTGCTTGTGTATTACTTATGATTGTTTCCTGAATTGGGCCTCGAGAACTTTTTCAAGATCGATACATCTTTTTACCTTGGGTTTTTTCTTTCTCTTCCTCTGATTTTTTCAAATATCCATTTTTGGCTCCAAATGACGCGGAACTTCGTGAATTACTTTGATGTTTTTGTTTACTTTCTTCTTAAATTCTACTCATCTATATAACAACAATGATAAATATCGTTCGTAGAATTAATTTTTTCTTTCCTTTGGTACGCTTTCCGGATTCAACTGCAAGTTACAGCTGGTAGTTCATGAAATACAGGCTGGAATGATTGATGCAAAAATGCCATAGTTGCTGCTCCTGATCTATCAATCCATGTACACTTATACAAATTCCAAGTCAACTCCACAAGTTTAGCCATGCAAATACTATGGAACTAACCCATCCACAATTTTTTTTTTCATCTTTATTCTTCGACTTTCTTGTAACAAGTACTGCTGTCCCATTGGCCATTCCTTTGACAGAATTTTCACAAACGCATGAACAAAACATTTGTAAACACGATTCTTCGAACATTCAGTTTTTCCCCTATTGCAATTCTTTTAAGATTCATAACTACCTCTGCCCCTAGATTCGTGTGGGATGTCTTATATCAAGACCGAATCATACTAACTATTATTTGTTTAAATGCATAAATCACACTTACAAACCTAAAATTTAACTCAATTGATTCGCGTAACCATTCTTAAAAAGTAACATCTTGCGAGTCTAAAATTTGAATCTCCCTTATTCCAAGTTATGACCTCTTGTAAATAAAAAAAGGAAAATCACACTTGATTTGTCAGAAAACAGTGTACAAAGCTATAAAGCAGTTGCAAGATGGATACACATTCATTAAGAGTAAGCAGCAGTATGAAAAAAAAGCACACCTTACTCCCCAAGTAAATGGAGAACCCCAGGTGTATAACCTACTTCCCCCAACTAAAAAGAAATTGAAAGCAAAATTAAATTAACTTAAAAAAAAATGCAACCGGCATGATAATTATAAGAACCAGCCATCCTGAAGGAAAACAAGAACTCACATCACAACGACAGACCACAAACAACAGTTTTCAGACAAGGAACCGAATACATGGTTTCACTGGGGAAAAAGATAACAAGTTGGACGGGCTAAATCTAATTTCTAAGCCAAAGAAATATAGAAGATACACAATTTTCCTATATAGCTTAACACGGCATATTATCCACGAAACTATCTTGACATCTACAGGTGATATCACTGCTGTCTTTGCTGTGCAAAGTTGGGATGACTTTGTGGGTTATTTTGAAGAGCTACCATATTAGATTGTAAATTCTGGGTAGTGGGCATATTACCAAATGCACCTTGTGAACCAAGCTGTTGTTGTTGCTGTTGCTGCTGCGGTTGCATGGGCATAATACCACCAGGGTTGGATCCCATATTAAACACTGAAACCAAAAGGCCCAAACAGAAATTTTAAAGTCTCAATTCACATAAAATTCAAAGCTGTCCACAGTTGCATTGCACAATATGTTTTCTAGATACTCTTAAATTTTGGTTTTGCTGGGTAGAGGCAGAAATAGGCAGAGGAAAGTGCAAAGAAGCAACCAAGCACCACTATATATAGAAAAGAATGAACGAATGTCAAAGACCATTATTCATACTTTGATCACTTAAGACTTGTGCTTGATGACTCCGCTGCAGATTGCTACCAGGTAATCCAAACTGCATAATGGATTGAAAAGAATGAATGAGGTATGTAATACTTAACAAGGAACAGAAAAAATTAATGCGATATATAAATAAGGACAAGTATACAAATGCAGAATACAATCACCAATTACATATACAGCTTTTGGGACACCAATGAAATATCTGTGTAGGATCTGCCAGATTTGCTATACAAAATGTATTTGGGCAATCTAAGCTACATAATTCCTTGTGCCTATATAAATCCCCAAAACCAACAACCAATTTTGATTGAAACAAAGCTACACGTAAAACCAATGACTCAGTTCATGCACAAGTGAAAAAGTTAAAAAGCTTTTTATATCTGCACCAAATATGCCCAGATAATTAAGGAAAATGTAACCACATCTACCAGCCCAACTAAATCCCTAAGACCAAGGAATTATGAAATTTCTATAAAAATTTTTTAAAAAGAAAAACAAACAAACAAACAAAATTTTGAATACATCACCATTCAGCCTATACAGAACCGAAAATTTCTAAGCTTTTAATATTTACACAAAGTGAGCCTTGACAATAAAGTTAAATGGCTCCATGATTTATGAAGACTTCAAAAGCTTAAAGAGTCAATTTTTTAAATGACATTTATTATAGCCAAGATACATTTCACAATATGCATGATTTGTACAAAGAAGGAAAGCTGACTAAGAAACAGATACTAAGCAAAAATATTAGCAACTAACCTGCATCCTTGGTAGAATTGACTGTGATGGCATAGTTGCAGACATGTTCGGGATCTAAACCAATACATTGAAAACATAAATTTAAACCATGAAAGAGATAACTTCAATATAAAGAAAAGGGGGCACATCAACATTAAGAAACAATACCAAAATAAAAACATAAAAGTAAACCAAATTATGGTTGAAAAAGTAACATAAATGGACCTCACAAGTTAATAAAATATATAAGTGGAAAACATTGCAGATGACAAACAATAGATTCAGTGGCCAATTTAGAAATGAAACAGTGGAAAGAAGAACAGTCAATGCATGTTTCATGCACTTGTACAAGAAACAAAAGTAGTGGGCTTGAAGATTATAGCTTAACAACTATTATTATATATTAAGCATTCAAAAGATGGAACACAAACCAGAACAAGACATGCATAGGACCAACCAAGATGAAAAACTTACACTTTTTGCTAGAGAAAATTTGTCGAAGCTAAACCATTTTTTTATTAATTATATGTGCAGAAGAAGATTGAAAAGGCACAAGCATAAAATTCCCAATATGTTATACCACCCCTTCTGAAACAAGCTCAAATAGAAGGGCTTATAAATTTAAGGATGATAACTGCTGAAGCTGACATGCAAAACTGTGAAGGTACTGACTAATAAAAATTTACACACACATGCATCTAAAACAAATAAATTCATCCACAATTCATGACCTTTTAAAAATGTTTCATTTCACTCTCATGTTTATCATCCACAACATTTTTGCATTCTTCAAAATCCATCCTTCCACCAGTCAACATTAGAATCTTGACTGAATTAGACATATCAATTCCATATGTATGTCCACATGGCTAAATCCACCAACATAATGACTAATTTGTATATCCACAAAGCATAATTTTTTGTAATTTACGTTACTCTTTAGCAACATATGATTTCTTGTTTGATAATTTAGAATAATATTAAATAGTATATTGGATAACATAAGAAACTCCAATTTTAAGTTGTACCACAGGAAAATCAAAATAGCTGGCATCCTATTTTAGGTTACCTAAATTTAATTCGGCTAAAAACCTTTTGAAAGCCAAATGAACATTAACCAACTCACAATGCCACAGCCAAACCCCTTCATCACCATTCTCTTTTGAGCAAAAAAAAAAAAAATCCTCAAATAAAAAAACGCCCTTTGTTTTGCCTGAGACAATAGTCTCTAATTTGTTCCCTCCCTCATAATTGAGAACCTACCTTCAATCAATACTCTAAAAGGCTTTTTTCAATCCTAGCAACTATAAGTTCAATGACAAGGGAAGAAACTAGGAACTGTTAAAGCACAATCTTAAAGAACTTCAACAACATATTCAAAGATGAATAAATATATAAATTAGATGGACAAATTAATATTAATAAATAAGAGCACAATAATATAATGCAAAAATTAACAGAGCAATATTTGAATTTCAACCGAAACCCCCAATCATGAAAAGGACAGATTTCCTAAGTTGAGAAGCGTGAAGCAAGAGGACCTTCAATCTGGCATTTTTTTCATCAGGAATACATAAACCTAATTCATATGAATGACTCTACATGATAAGCTTCGTTTTATGGAAAAAAAAAACACATTATAGACAATGTTTTAGAGTTATAAATAGAACACAGGTAATAAAACAAATTGAACTGTTATATATCTAACCATCTGAGTACTTGGTGTCCCCTGAGCAGCATTGAACAGTGCAGTATTTGCTGGACTGGAGAATTGGCTTAAATGACGACTCAACTGAGTTCCTTGATTAAGTTGACTTTGACCTATTCCATGCTGAACATGTCCAGGAGGAAGCTGCCTACCCTGAAATTGCTGGTGGGCCAAGGGCTGAGAAAATTGCATCTGACCATGTAACTGGTGGAAAGAGATTTTGGTTTCAGTTAAACCAATAGAATGAAGAAAAGGTACATTTTAGAAGGCTAGAATACATGTGCTTCCTCAGGAATAAAGTGTCCTAAGTTAGATCCAAAAAAAAGAAGAGACAGAACCACTCACTTTAAACCCTATCTGTAAAAGAATTGGGCTCACTTCCCATGGCTGCATCAGCACACACACCCCCCCCCCAAGCAACACTCAACCTCTCCCCTTACAGATAAAATCAAGTGAAAAGTACTATGTGTCTAGGACAAAGTTCAATGATTCATAGAATTTCAATAAACAAAAGGAGGGAAAAACAAAATCTTCAATCGCTTTCACAATAACAAGGTCAGTGATGCTTTCACTTTCATATATAAATATTCATCTGTAAAGTGTAGCAGAGATTTACAAAATAACTTCACTGTAATTCACTATTCTAGTTATTTCAGGAGGCAGTTGCAAATCTCATACAAATTCCTTCATCCCCTAAAGTGATTAATAGCTAACAATTATTACACAGGTATGCAAGTTTGAATGAGAAGTCTTAAATATAAACATCCACCCACTATCATTTTAAATTTGCAGTCATTTCAAGAGGCACTTTTTAAATTTTGTTGTCAGCTCCACTGTATAAAACTCAAACCACAACCAAACCCCACACATTCTGACTATAAACTTCCTGTTTATAAAAGCTACCCAAGTGCAGGCAAGAGGCTCCAAAGACTCAACTTAACAGAACAATCCCATTTCCTAAACTTTAAATACTTAAAATTCACTAGGTTCCGGACAATATTGATATTCCAAAGCACAGAAAAGAATGTATGGGTATTCTCTCATTTCAAAGACCAAATGCTGGAATGTGATTTTTTATGCACTAATGTATATTACTCATACATTTGTAATTCATAAGAAATTTCAGATAAAACAAGAAGTTAAGGAATAGAAGTAGTCAGTAGAAAGTTACTGACTGAAACTTCTGCTAGGTCTGACCCTGCAGATCATGAACTGGCAGCTGATTCTGTACCAAGGATATGATTTTCATAAATATAACTAAACTAAGTGGCTGAGAAGAATGCAGAGCAGTTCTATGTCTCAGCAATATAAACATAAAAAAATCGCTCAAATTTATTTAGAATCATAAGATTCAGCTTTTAACAGTCCCTTAACTCATGAAAGTTTTGAAAATTCCTACCAAGTCAACCAAGAGTCCTAATTACTATGTAAAGTCATAGCATGCCCACATGCATATACACATGGATGTTGATATGTTATGAGTTACTCCTTATGGCTTCACAAAAACATTAAAAGAAACAAAAATCATTAAAAGTTATACCTGTCCCATTCCTTGCATTGTAGATTGCCTGAACTGTTGCTGGGCAAGGAGTTGTTGATGCTGAGGCAATTGCATCATTTTTTGCCTCTGTTGCTGCTGCTGCTGCTGTTGTTGCTGCTGCTGCTGTTGCTGGGTTTGTTGCTGAGGAGATGGCATGTTCATAATATTTGTTCCAGACCTAGGTGAGTTGGCATATGGAAGTGGAGAATTTGTGGTGTTATCGAAGGAGGTAGCACTAGTAGCAGCAGAAGGAGATGCAGCTGATCTACCAATAAGTTGTGCTCCAGTAGCCTGACATAAGAAGAATAAAGCTATAGCACTACTATGAACTTTGAACTTCAGAAAACAAGACATATAACCGGAAATGATACACAATAGTTGTCATAAGATGAATATGGAAAATCAAGTGAGAATAACAGGATATTTACAAAACTGGTCTAATCAAAGGCAAGCCATGTGATTTGGCCTACCTCCAAGTGAATTAATGGTCAATAAGATGCTAGCTTTTAGTGCCTATCAAGTGAAACAACTGGAAAATCACTGTTAAAGCAAGCATTTGGACAAAGTAGGAGTTTCTTATATGAAAATTTAGTTAGATGACTCCAATTAGAAAACCTGGACCCTACACATAGCAGGAACTTCACACACCGGGCTGCCCTTTTTTTAGATGCCTCCAATTAGAAAACCCTTTACTTAGACATGCATATGGAAATATCAGTTCAATTATAATGATAAAGATAGAATAAATCTGTCAGTTTGTCCCATGAGATGACACATAAATGGAGAAGAAGCATTTATTAAGAACAAGAATTCATACATAAGAATTTGAGACAGGCATTGCAGACGGCAAGTCCTAATGTGGCCTTCTTACAATAGGCCAACATCCATGATGTTGTTGCTATAATGGTTAAATTTTATACATAAATGAGATATTTATTAACTCATCCTAGCACTACTAGAGTTCAGAAGCACCATTTAACGAGAATGATTAGGAGAAAATATGTTGCCCACAATCAGCAAAAGTGACAAAGAACAGTCCAGAATGTGTTCAAAGAGAGTCCAAAATTGAGTTCACACAGACTTAGCATGCGTGTTGCTCTTTGAAAATCAGATATTGGAATGAGATGACAATAATCAAAGAAAGAACTCAAATAGCTTGTTCACCTTATAGTTTGACAAAAACATACAGGCTTACATGCATGTAGATTTAGGAAAAGACAGATTAAAGGTAAGTCAATAATCTAACCTGTAACAAAGACCCCTGACTGCCAGTGTTGTTCGACGTAAGAGGAGTGTTCTTCATGTACATGCCTGTGAGAGATAGTTTGAATATGCTATCCAACAGAATTAGAAACATTCTACTACTGAATTAGAAAAATGCCCATAATTGTAGGAAAATTACCAGATGAGTCAGCAAAAGAATGTATCCCATCAGTTGCAGGCATAATGTCAGCCAGATGCAGTGGAAGTGAATGTGTAATCTGTTTTTGATCAGCAGGTAAACGTAGACCTGCATACATATAACAATCAATAATTGGTTGATAAGCATGCTAAAGCCAAAGTACTAGGTCATGAAAACAGGTCATGAAACATAAATAGTCCAGCTACATCATACAAACCAATGCTAAAGGCATTCATCTAAAATTTGATTGAACTTCAATTAACCATAGAAATCCATGCCGACAACATTCATCTAAAATCCATTAAATTTCAATTACTTCAACTACTGTCTAAATCAACCTCATCTTGTTATCTATGACCAAAGGTCATTCCAATAAAATGCTAAAAGGAAAATTATAATAGATTGTATAAAATTTAAACCTGTTTTCAATGAAAGAATAAATTAAACCCAGCAACCACTGCATAGGGGCAAACTTAGCTTAGATTGACATTCCCATGATTGTGATCAGCTCAATCAGATTTTTGCCCCAGGAAAACAATAAAGGGCATAGATTGGCCCATCAAACTATAAGTTGGAAACCATTAATATCTTGGTACATTTCATGGCTTTAAATATAGTTATTAGATCAACAGCTCAAGATTATCACCTTCACCGAGATTCACAGCAGCACGGAGTAAGTTCTCTTGTTCTTGAACTTTTGCAGCCTGACCCTTGTCGAGAGTGGGAAGAATCGGTGGCCCTTGACGAGAGCCAAAACAATATGCTTTACGGGTATCAGCCAATACTTTCTCAGCACTTTCACAGGCAGCTCCAATCATATCGATTCTAGTCTGCAAAACCAGAAAATCACATGCCTGAAAATCACTGGATTCAAAGGGATAAAAACAACTAGACGGTCTGTATTACACTAGATCACCTTTAACTTTTCAATTTGTGAAGGTATTGGCAGATTTTGCATTCCTAGAAGCAACTGCTCTCGCTTCAAATTATCCTCCACTTCCATCTCTGGCAGTAGCTTGGAGGATAACATAACCGGTAATACTGCAGCCAAAGAACTGGGTTTACTAAGTACTTACAATCAATTAGATAAGACACTATTGCCAATTCAACTAACTCAACCAACAGTTAAAAGAAAAAAAATGGTAACAAAGATGAAGTGTAAAGGAAATAAATAAGCGTACTGAGCGCATTGTCGGCATTAACATTTTTGGGATGAACAACGAAAGCCTTAGAAACCTTTTTGATTTCATCCACAATGTTGAAAAGCTCAAGATTTACCATTGAATATTGGCCCAAAATGTCCTGCCTGATTTACGAACAAACAAAAAGAAAAACCCTAAAATATATGTATATATATATATCAAAATCTGAAGATTTAAGGTTGGAAATGAATGGAATAAGAAGAAAGAAGACCATTTGGGGGTTGTGTTGGTGCGAGAATAGGCGTCGAAGTCTTCGAGGATGCGAGTGATGGCTTTGAAAAGGGAGATGGCTCTGGTCTTTAGAGATTCCAAATTGAGCTGTTGCTGCACCGCCTGGTTCAGCTTCTCCGCCCCCACCATTACCTGATTCTGTTGTTGTGGCTGCTGCTGCTGCTGCTGCGATGGGTCCTGAATCATTCCCTCCATTTTCGTCGCTGCTATTTGGCCTTCTTCAAGATTACGAACGCCAGGACAACAAACGCTTTACATTTTCCTTTAGCAGTGGGTAAAATGTTTAGTTGGGTAATCCGCAACCCTACCCGGCCCCGCTCAATGCTCCACCGTATACAAAAATAAATATATTTTATTATATATACATATATATATATATATGTTTTACAAAAACAAAAACAAAATTATTGATTCATACAGAGCTCATTAATTTTTTTATAAGTCTTATCATCAATGTTGTTAATATTATATCGAATAATATTTAATTTTTTTTAAATATGATAAATATTAGTATCAGTTGTTTCGATATATTATTTCAAATTTTTTGATTTAATACAAATATATTTATAAACATATATGAACTAGTATACTATAATATTATTAATAATTTACAAAATAAATATATAATATATTCAAAAATCAAATAAATAAATTTAAAAAATATAAAAAAAATTTTTATGATATTTTTAAACACTTAATCTGATCATATGATATTTAAATAAGTATTTATATATAAATATTAAAATAAAAACAAAGAGATAAAAAAAACTAATCAAGATTTTATAATTGTTAAACTTTATAAAAAGAATATAATTATTTTCTTGAAAAAAAATTGAAATACTTATAAACTTAGATTTGAAAAAATAAAGTATAAAAAAATTAAAATAAAAAATAAAGAAACTCAATGACTTATTTTGTCAATTAAATAACAAAAGACAAGTTAAAAATTATAAAATATATTTTACATTTACATATAAACTAAAACATGTTATTTCATCGAAATTCACTGAAACATGCCAAAATTAACGAAAACATTTGGTATTGCTCGATATCAAATCCAATAAAAAAAATCATCCTTACATGTACCATATTTTGATATAATTAGAGGGTTGCCTAAAAAGAAAAAAACTAAAGCCCAAGCTGTGAATTTTGATAGGTAACAATTCAAAAGCTGTGCTCCATATCCACCGTATGTTCATCCTGTTTACTATTTCGCAATTAATGGTATTGCATAGGCCCTTACCAACCATATCCGTAACCAACTTACCCACCAACCTACCAATCAACCTTTCAAGTACCTATATATGGGTCTAGCCATATCATTACATCAACTTCAAAACCTAACAACCAAGCGAGTGGTTTAAAAAGATCTCGAAAGAACCAAGAAAAGACTCACATTCATCCTATCTCCGTGACTTACACTTAGTTATTTTCAAAACTGGTTAAGAACGACTTGGTATCTCCAGTTATCCTAAAACCGTTGAAGCCACCCTATTCAAAATAGTATAATACCTAATGCCACATGTGATTATCATAATGAGAATGTGGGTCATTCTATTAAAACTTGCCCTACTTTCAAACATAAGGTGCAAAGTTTCATTCGGAAAAGGCTTAGTGAGCATTGACAAATCATGAGGATAAGATGTTAACAAAAATCCTTCACCTGATCACACATAGGCATAATTTTGAGAAGAAAAATGATGTTAAGGTTGGTTGGATATTACTTGTCATTTTGATATTTCCTTTAGAGTAATGTTAAGAATTTTTTTTATGTAATAAGATTTCATTTTTATATCATTTAAATAACATGCAAGTATGATGCATTTCATTATATTTTCTCTTTCATCCCAACCACTATTCCATGCTTTATTTTTTTCCCATGTCTTTTTATTCTCATTCTCATATTCCAAATGATGAATGTTTAGACAATGATAACAATAATTCTGGGATTTAATTTTAAAAACTCATTCACATTGATTTGTAAAAACTGTTTGAGTAAAAAAAGTAAGCTACTAGCATATATGAAATAGATATGTCTTAAAGATATGTAGTCTTTTATAAAAGAACCATGAGTTTGTTTTTGTTCAATAGATGATCTTTAAAGAAAGCATTTACGTTTAAGATAAAAAATGATCATATTTCTTTTACCATTCATAAAACCATCCATTGTTACACCTTTTAAGCCTATTATGATTTTTTTTTCCTAAAAAACTCTAACTAAAGATCATCATCAATACTAAGAAGCAAATTTTGAGAAAAACATACTTGAAAAAGGAAAAGGACAAGAGATTGCAAAAAGGCTTAAAGATAGAAAGTTTAAAAAAAAAAAGAAAGAAAAACCCTTACAAAAAAAAAAATGAATGCCACAAATGATTTGGGGTGAAGTAATGAGAATCTTTTTGTGAGAAATAAGATGAAAAAAAAAAAAGAAAGAAAAGTAATGAAATGATGTTGAATGAGGCAAAATGCAAATTGCATCACATGATGGGAAATAATCTTTAATTTGAACCTTTTAAATAAATGTTTTGAGCCTATTTTATCCATATCTTTCATGAACCCTTACCATAGGCTACATTACAACCCTTAAAAGTCTATTTTGATTAAATGTGAATGCTTGAATTGAATGCTTATATGTTGGTCTAAGGCATGCTTGTGATGGAGCAATGGAATCATGCTATGTTCTTATGTTTTAGAGATTGATGTGTGGATATATCAATAATGGATGAAGAAAAAAATGAAAAAATGAAAAAAATAAAAAAATGAACAAAGCGAAAAAATGAAAAATGTGAAAAATAAAAAAAAAAGAGAGAGAAAAGAAAGACTTAAATTGAAAACCCAAAAGGGTGATTTGGGTAGAAAAACTTCTAAGCTAAAAATTGAAGGGGCAGTTAAATATATGGAAAATTAATATTATTCGAAGATTCTCCAAAACTAGGGCAAAGTTTGATAAGCTCAAAATGATTTTGAAAGACAATTGAATGAGTTACTGAAAAAAAATTGGATTAATGTTAAGAATTATCTTAATATTCATTGTTTAGACATTGTTATACCATTCAATACCATCCTGAATGATATACTTTGAATTTGTTCATTTTTATTTATTTTTTTACCAGTCTCGTTCTTATTCACCTTACACTTTTCTTATTTTTGCATCTTTAAAATAAATTAAGAAAATATATAATTGCATTATATTTGTCAAGAATTGAAATGATAATGAATGAATGATAATATTTAGAAAAAATTCATGTATTTCTTTGAAAAGAAATCTAGAGGGCAAAAAAAATAAAAGATGGAAGAAGCCTAAAAAGATTATTTGAAAAGACATATAAGATGACCAAATGATGAATATGGTAATATATTGATTGACATATCTTGTGAATTGTGATCAAATGATATAAATAATGTGAATTAGTAGACAAAATTTATTCTGAAATTGCTAGTACTGTGAAGCTTGTGAGTGATGATCAAGTGATGGAAATAATGTGGAGCAGTTAACGAAATTTATTCTAAAATTGCTAATGTCGAGATGCTAAAAAGGAAAAAGATGAGATAGTGGAGTCTTGAGAACCATATTACCATAATTAATTAGAATTCCATGACATTAATGACATTTGCATTACATGTATTGCATTTGCATTATTGTTTGAATAATACATGTATATAATTTGGTGAAAATTTAAATATTGGCTGACCATGCATTTGCCTCATGTAGTGAACATTTGAATTATGGTTTAGAATATGGCGTCTACAATATTATGAGAATCTAGATTGTTGTATTTGCATTAAGAAAGCATTTGTATCATTAATCATGGCATTCATTACATACAAATTTTTGACTTTGATAAAAGTTTGAAAGTCATTTGGAAAAATGTTTTTGAATCTTTTGATGAAGTCGTTTAAGAAAAAATTATGAATCTTTAAATGAGAATCCTTAAGTTTTAAATGAGAATCTTTAAGAAGTTTTAAATGAAAATTTTTTAGATTTAAATGAGAATTTTTAAGAAGTTTTGAATGAGAATTTTTAAAATTTTAGAGGTGAAACTCTAAAATTTTTTTAATGTGAATCTTTAAACTCGAATGAGAAACTTTGAACTTTTGGATGTGAATGTAAAATTTTTTGAATAAGAACCTTTGAAATTGGATGTGAAACTTTAAAATATATCGAATGTGAATCTTTGAACTTGAATGAGAAGTTTTGAACTTTTGGATGTGAACCCCAAATTTCTTGAATGAGAACCTTTGAATTTAGATGCGAAACTCTAAAATTTATCAAATGTGAATATTTGAATTCGAATAAGAAGCTTTAAACTTTTGGACGTGAACCTTTAAATTTTTTGAATAAGAACCTTTGAATTTATATGTGAAACTCTAAAATTTATCAAATGTGAATATTTAAACTCGAATGAAAAACTTTGAAATTTTGGATGAAATCCTGAAGTTGTTAAATGAGAAATATATGAATCAAAATCTTTGAAATCTTGGAAGTAAATCCTTAAAGTTTAAAAATATCTTTATCTTTTGAGTGTGAATCTACAGAAATTTTGAATGTGAGTATGAGCTTTACAATTTTCATGCAAATCCCTGAATTAAAATTTTGGATGTGAATATCACATGTGAATCTTAAAATTTTATGAATTTGAATTCTTTTGAAGCTGAAAATTTTACGAATCTGAATTCTTACAAAGCTGAAAAATCTTGTGAATCTAAAATTTTGCGAATCAAATTCTTACAAATCTTTAATCTTTGTGAAACTAAAATTTTGATAATTAAATTTTGTAAATCTTTATTCTTGCAAATATGAAAATTCTTGCAAATCTTTGAATTATGAACCTTTAAATTTTGAAATTGTGATTCTTTGAACTCAAATTGTGAATCTTTGAGTTTCAATTGTAAATGTCGGATTATAAAGTTTTTGAATACTTCAGATTGTGAATCTTTGAAGTTTTGAGATTTTGTAGTTGTTGTTAAGTCACACCCGGATATAATGAAGTATCTATGTCTTTGTACAATTCCAGTTGCACAAAAAATGCGTAAAGAGGAGCAATTGTAGACACCCTATTTAGTCCAAGATCTGCAAGTCCAATTATTTTTTTTTATACAAATTACCATAACATACAGATCTATGGGCCTATCACTAGACATGGATAAGAGGAATCGCCAACAATATTTTTTGTTTAAGCGTGATTGGTCACCTGAAACATAATCTGATCCACGAAACTATATTTTAGATTTGAGAGTACAGTTACACATGTGGAATGTTATAGTACCCCCACAGCGGTCATTCGGAGGATGATATTAGTTTGATTTCAAATTATTCAAGCCTTAATCATTTTATAATTTATCAAATAATTTAATATTAAAAATTAGTCTTAAAATTGTCCAATAGTTTGGTAGCAATTGAAGGTAATTTTCTCACCTCAAGAGTATTCATAAAAACTAGTTTCCCATTCTAAAGAGGCTATGTTGTTAGATTTATTAATATATCTTTATTCAAAAAAATTAGTAAAATCTCCTAATAATTTAGTATGAGTTATTATGAGAAATAATCCTCCAATAATTTAGAGGATAAGAATTATTTATTTTTTATATTTTTTGAAAATTGATTTATGAAATTTCTCAATAGTTTGGTGGATTTCATAAATTTATTTGAAACAGTTTTTTCTTTAATTTTTACTTATTATTATTTTTTCATTGTTATTATTACTATTTATTTTTTTAGAAATAGCCATAAAATTTTATAAAGTGCTTAGTAAAAATAGACAAGTAAAAAAAATCAATAAAAACAAAATAAAAAGGTTAAAAATAAAATAAAATGAAATCAATTAAAAATATAAAATAAATAAAAAAAAAATAGAAAATAGAAAAGGAACACTTGTGAAACGAATAAGGTCTACATGTGGATTTTTACGCGGGTTACAGGTCGATGCGTGGATCTGGGGTGTTCAAAATGACATCATTCTGGGTCTGTATATAAGCCAAGTTTAGCATTTTAGCCTCAAAAGCACATTCCCCTTTCTCTCTAGCTTTAGGATTCTCTATCTTTTCTCTAAAACTCAACCGAAAACCCCACTGGAAACTAGAATTGGTCACCAATTTTTGGAAATTTTGCTGGAATTCTGCTGGAAATTTCAACCTTATCGAAAAAAATCACCAAAAAATTCAAACATTCATCGAAAAATTCATCCTAACCTAGAAAAACACCAAATCTTTCCAAAAAACTTCAAAAATTTCCCAAAACCTTATTCTAAACTCCAGAAATCAAAATACTAATCTAGAAACTTTAAATCAAACCCAAAAATCCTGAATCAAAATTCTAGAATACTTCACTGCCTAAAATGTTTTTAGACCTTTTTCCCTAAAATCTTCATATGTTGTTCCTCTGATTATCAACTCAATTTATAGGCAGTCTTAGAAGAATTTTTAAGAAACGGACAGAATCAATCCAAGCTTGAATCCTGGGATTGGTTTTGTCTGAGCGTGATCTTAGGTCTTAATTTGATTTTAGCAATTACTACAATTTGATTTCGCATTAAAGATTGTTGATCATGTTGATGAAATTCTGGTCTGACTAATTTCATATTTGGATTTCCTTATGAAATGAACAGATTCGACTGAAAAGGAAAGAAGAAAAACATAAATGTAAATAATAATAATAACAATAATAATAACTATAGTATAAGATTAATAATAACACTATAACATATAATAAATAAAAGTATGATATAATAATAATAATATAGTATATATATAGTAAAATGTACTATGCTGAATACTAATGCACTATAATAAATAATAACAATATAAAAATAATAATATCCGAGGTAATCGATCTCAATTTGTCTTGGACATGGATGGGTATTTACAGCTATCCTTTTTTGCACATCATTGTTAGAAAAAAGATGGTGCAAAGACCTAGACACCCACTCTGTTCGAGTCAAATCAACAAGGGAAATTGACTAGAACTAAATTGCTAATCGAGAAGATGATCTAGGTTGAACCGAGACCAAATAACTGAGGTGGTGTTGCGAGTCTAAAAATGATCTAACCTGAATCAAGATCGAATAATTGGGATGATACTGTGAGTTTGAAGGTGACCAAGATTGAGTTGAGGTCGTAAATTAATGATTGGGATAATGCTACGAGTTCAAAAATAATTTGACCTGAGTTAAGATCAGATGATTAGGTTGATGCCATAAGTCTAAAAGCAACCAGGACCGAGTCAATGTTGTATTTTAATGACCGAAATGATGCCATGAGTCTAAAAAATGATCTGGCCTAAGCCAAGATCAAAACCTATAATGAATGATCAAGTAATGATATGAACATATGCTCTATCTAAGATGCAAATGGAACATCCATTATGGTACTAAGGTTTACACAGCTTTCATCTGTATTCTTCATTTTTATACCCTTCTGGCAAGGAAGCTGTCTTTTGTTACCCTGAATAACTATTTATCTTCATCATAAGGGAAGCTTTTGAAATAAATGATTTTCTCTTATTGGGAGAAATTCACCATTGGTCATTGTTTCTTTCAATTTTCTCAAAGTAATACATAATTTCTATTATTAATCATTATCTAAATTTCAAAATATGAAATACAAGTTATGCACTTCTTTTATTTACAACAAGGTATAAAAAGAAAGAAATATATTAAAAGTGGAAAATAAGACAAATATCATTTATTTGGATAAAAATAAATTACAAATGATGACCAGAAACAAGATAAAGGTGTATTAAGGTGGCTATTAAGGATAGCAATGCCCCAAAATAAATGATAAGATAATCATGACAATAAATCTTGGATTTCTTCAAAAATTCAATCAAGACATGATGGCCTAACACCTCAGAGCCCTTTGAAATTCACTGTCTCCGAAATGCCTTTCAAGTGATGCCATATTCTACTCATCCAAGTTGCTCTCATTCGATTAAAATTGCTTTTCTGGGTTTTCAACTCAAATTTTCCTTTTTTTTTTGGTTCAGGCCACCATTTCAGGTTTTTAACTTGAACTTTTTTTTTAAGCAAAGTACTTTTTTATGGCATTAGAATTAATAGGGTTAGGAAGCTGATCACTATCCATTTCTGACAAGATTAAAGCTCCTCTTAAAAAAGCTTTTTTTTACAACATATGGTCCTTCCCAATTTGGAGTCCATTTCCCCTATTATCATATTGGCTTCGGAGAATTCTTTTCAATATCAACTCTCCTTCTCTAAATTGATGAGGTCGAACCTTTTTGTAATGAGCTCTCATCATTTTTTTTGGTACAGTTGGCCGTGGCAAAGTGCCATCAATCTCTTTTTCCTAAAAAAGTTCAATTGCTCATAGCACTCTCGAATACATTCAGCTTCTTCTAATCCCATTTTTCTTAGGACTCTTAAAGACGAGATTTCTACTTCTACTAGCAATATGGCTTTCCATTCCGTAAACTAGAGAAAACGGAGTTGCCCTAATGGAAGTACGTACAGATTTTCAGTAAGCATGCAGAGCAAAAGGCAATTGTTCATGCCAGTCCTTATATCTTTTGGTCATCTTTTTCAGGATCCTTTTGATATTCTTATTTGTAGCTTTCATTGCCCTATTCATTTTTTGGGGATATAGAGCTAAATTATAATGTTTGATCTTGAATTGAGCACATACTTCTTATATCATTTTTGTTGTTCAGGTTTTTTGTGTTATCTGAAATGATCCTCTCCAAGAGCTTATATCTATAGATTATCTCTCTTTTAATAAACTTATAGACCATTGATTTAGTAATAGTTGTAAAAGAAGTAGCTTCAACCCATTTAGTGAAGTAATCGATCATCACAAAAATGAATCTATTTCCATTTGAGAACTTTGGGGTAATGGGACCAATAACATATATTTTCATATAGAAAATGGCCAAGGTGGTGCCATAACATGTAGAACAGTAGGTGGGGCATGAATTTTATCAGCATAAATTTGGCACTTGTGGCAGTTTCGAGCATAATCAATGCAATTTTTGTCCATTATCAACCAATAATACCCGACTCGCATAATCTGCTAACCGTTATATGTCCATTTGTATGTGTTCCATATACTCCATCATGGACTTCCTCAATGATCTTTTTAGCCTCAAAGGCATTTACACCATACAGTAATACTTGATCTCTACTCTTTTTATACAAAACTTCTCCATCTAAAAAGAATCCCATAGCCAATCTTATCAGGATTCTCTTATCATTTTTCTTTGCTTGATTTAGGTACTATTGATTTTTAAAATATCGCATAATGTCTTAATACTAGGGATTTCCATCTTTTTCCTTCTCTAAGTTGGCACAATGCACTGGTGTATTTCTTACATCTAATTTGATGGGTTGAATTTTAGTAGTATCACCAATTTGCACCATCGCAACTAGAGTTACCAAAGCATCTGCTATCTAATTATCTTCATGAGGTAAATATTCAAACTAAATGCTTTCGAATTGCTTACACAACTCTAAAATGTCTTTATGGTAAGGGATGAATTTTAAATCCCTTGTCTCTTTTCGCCCTTTAGATGATGGATAACCAAGGCTGAATCTCTAAACACCTTTAATGTCTCTATTTTTCTATCCAAAGTAACATGTAACCTTATAGCACAAGCTTTGCATTTAGCTACATTATTGGTGTAATTGAAGTTTAATCTTGCTGTTCGAGATAGTAATGTCTTATTGAAGATATTAATACTGCTTTAATCCCATGTCCCAAGGCATTGACAGTCCATATCGAAATACATTCTCTATATCTCATCGTCACCATTATCTTATTTTAACCCTAAGATAGCTATTAATTCTTCATCTGAAAATTAAGTTTCATAGGTTCATAATCATCAAAGGCCTTATCTGTCAAAAATTCAGCAATGACATTTCTTTTGATTGCCTTTCGGCTCACTACACCATGTACTTATATTCTATAAAATTCTTACTCAGGTAGTAAATAGACTTCTTTCTCTTACCAGATTTATCTTGCTGCCACAACATGCATCCTATTGATTTCTCATATACTAATATGTATATAATTAATGGTTTTTTCAGAACAGGTAGTACTAATATTTAAGGATTTAATAGGTATTGCTTGACCTTGTCAAAAGCTGTTTCGCATTTTCATTCCATTCACTGGGATTATTCTTCCAAAGAAATTTGAAAATGGGATCACATTTAAAGGTGAGTTGAGAAATGAATCGAGAGATATAGTTCAATCTACCTAAGAAACCTCGAACCTCTTTTACATGCCTGGCAGGGATAAATTCTGGATTGCCTAAATTTTATCCGGATCAATTTTTATCCCTCTTTCACTGACTATAAATCCCAACAGTTTCCCTAACTTGACTCTAAATATATATTTAGCTAGATTCAACTTGAGCTAAAATTTTCTTAACCTTTCAAACAATTTTCTAAGATTAGCTACATGATTTTTTCCTTTTCGAGATTTTGTAATCATGTTATCTATGTACACTTCAATCTCTTTGTGCATCATATCATGCAAAAATGTTACCATGGCCTTCTAATAGGTTACCCTAGCATTTTTAATATGAAGGGCATGACTTGTAACAAAAGGTTCCTCACATAGTTATAAATGGGATCTTTTCCATGTCATCTAGAGCTATTTTTATCTGATTATAGCCAGAGAATCCATCCATGAAAGAGAATATTGAATGTTAAGCTGTATTATCCACTAAAGTATCAACGTAAAGTAAAAAAAAATTATCTTTGGGGCTAGCTCTATTCAAATTGTTGTAATCCACACACATCTATACTTTTTCATCTTTTTTGGAAACAATACTATATTAGCCACCCATTTAGGATATTTGGCCACTTGCAAGAAGCCTGTATCAAATTGTTTATTTACTTCTTCTTTGATTTTTATTAACATCTTTGGTTTCATTCTCCTCAGTTTTTATTGTAGTAGCTTGCATTTTGGCTTCAATGGTAGTCTATGTTTTACTATTTTGATGTTGAGCCAGGTATATTTTGGTAGGATCAGACAAACACATCTACAAATTCTTGAAGCCAATTCTTTAACCGTGGTCAATCAATTGTTGAAAATGAAGTAGCAACCTTAACTTTTTTTTTATTTTTTGTGTCACCCAGATTAATCATATCAATAACTCTTTGATGAGGCTTGATGGATTTATCTTTATACTCAATTAGTCTCATTAAATGTGGAGATAAAGTGTATTTTTCATAGTCCTCTTCAGTATTGAGTTTAGCAGTATTAATCAAATTTTTAAAATTAAACATCAAATCATTATCATGATTACCTTCATATTTATTTGAGGACTTGAAAATTGATAAAATAGGAAATATTAGTGAAATGCTTTGATGGATATAATAGAAGAAATGGACAAAATGCATGCTCTTACTTTTATTAAAATAATGAAGAATATAAGGCCCAAACATAAGAATTCATCCCAATGTTTTTGGTATAAGCAATTGGGAGATGTGACTAAATTGAGAGAAAATTAAAAGTAATAGGCATTTGAATTACCCTTCAATTCTTTAGTTCATAATCGGGTGGGTATGGGTAAATGAAAACTTTCTCATTTTGACTTTCATTATCTATCATGTGAATGGATAACTTGGCAAAAGCTTCTTCCCATCTTGGTTCTTCTTTTGTGTCTTTTTCAGCTTCTGGATGCATGTATCCTTAAGGAATGAAAGTTTTATTTAAATGGATAACAACCATTAGTCCATTTTTTACCTTTCTACTATTGTTCTGCACTTTCTTTATCTTATAACCCAGTCTTACTCTACCATTGTTGTCTTCAAGTTTCGAAAGCTTTTTCATCCCTTGAAGACTTTTGCCCAAACTGAACCTAATATTCTAATCCTTCTTAATCATCTGATTGATCATAATCTGACTAAATTTAAGCCCTTCACCTACTGTATTAACTGGTTCAAATGATTGATAAGAGCATTCCAATGATTCTTCTGTCACTTCTACATATAGAGCATTTATAGGTTAAGTCACCAATAGATCTTTTTTCCCAACCACAATCACCAATTATTCTTTCACATTGAATTCGATCTTTTGATGCAATGAAAAGGGGATAACACCCACCTTGTGGATATATGACCTTTTCAATAAGCAACTATATGGTAGGGAGATATCTATGACTTGAAATTTTATATTAAAGATACATGGTCTAATTTGTATAGCTAACTCGACATCTCTCAAAACTTCTTGTTTGGTCTTATCAAATACTCATACTACCATATGACTGCTTTGAATATAAGACATATCAAAGGGTAGCTTGGTTAAAGTGGACACAAGTGTGACATTAATAGTTGATTCATTATCAATAAAAACTTTAGCTACTATATAGCTTTTGCATTTAATGGTGATGTGTAAAGCCTTAGTGTTCCTTCTACCTATAGGTGAAATTTCATCATCACTAAAAGAGATATGATGCGGCATGACTAAGTTTCCCATCAAGTGATTTACATACTCTACAGACACGTTGTGGGCTATATAAGCTTGATTCAACACTTTTAGCAATGTGTTGTGATGTGGTTCAGAATTCATAAAAAGTGATAACAAAGAAATTCTAGCTGTCATTTTATTCAATTGCTCCACAACAGAATATTCATTATATTTTATTTAGCTTCAAAAACTCACAAGCCTCTTTTTTTTTTGGCACATACCTCAGGGCATTTTTTTTGAAATCTTTTCTGGTTCAGTCTGCCTTTCTTTTCTTTTTTTTTTAATTTTTTCTAAGGTTTTCAAAGTATAACATCTCTTACTTCTAGTTATGCCTCTTACTCCTGTTATATTGGCAGATTCAAACTTTGGCATAACTTTCTGTTGCCTATGGGTTGTTACGTCACAATCATACTTCTATGGTACAATCTTATCATCTTTATAGGGAAACGAGCATGGGACTTTGAAAGCTATTACCTTGGGAACAAATTTACTCCCAATTGATTTTGGCCTTTTATTATAGTAGATAATGATAGGCTTTAGCACTTATCTGTCTGTCATAACCACTTCAATATTTTTTTATGCTTCTAACTCCTCATATATTTCTATCTGATGAGAGTCAATTAGTTTCTACATCTTTTCATAAAATTGTTTACACATATTAATAAAGTGTCTTAGAGCTTCACTATGATACTTATATCTTTGCTTGGGGATCTATCTTTTACATAAGTATGTGGAGCTACTGGTTATATCAACCCGACCTCATACAGGGTATCATATAGCTAGTTAAATGACATTTTAAACTCCTCGACCTTTTTTTTTCATATGCCTTTTGTCCTTGTCTAAGGCATTAACTATATGATTGGGTAAGGGATTTCTCCCCGATGTTGGATGTTGAGTTCCCACTAGTGTCAAAACTTATTAGCCCTTTTTTAATTAGATGTTGCACTTTTTTACTTTAAAAAAAAGGTAATTTTCAATAGAATGGCCTAAGAAAGTTCTAGCTGTTTTGTAGGAATAAGGGCAATGAGATGGGTTTTTGTAAAGCTCGTGATATAGCTCCGTGTAGTTTATGAGTATATGATCAAATGTGGGTCTTTTCCTTGTTTGTGGTTCTTTAGCATTACTTGTTATATCGATTGGGTGAACAAGTAATTATGGTGAGGATGGATAAGAAGGTCGTGCAGTTGGTTGGTAAGAAGATATGGAAGTATGGTTCAATGTGTAGTGGTATCTAGCATAGGTGGATTGAGAATAGCTTCTAAATTACTGCCTTTCAAGACTCACAACTTAAGTTTCACTCTTTTTCTTCTTAAGCACTATTTTGAAAGACTCTCCTCCTTCAAGTTTGCCATTTTTTATGACATTTTCAATGATCTCTCATGAAATCACCATATCAGCAAAGTTTTTAGTTACATTTCCTATCATTTTTTCATAGTATGACAACTTTAGAGTACTTACAAATAGCACTATAGTTTTTTTTTTGTCAAAAGAAGTTGTACTTGAGCAGTTACGTCCTACCACATTTAATGCTTGAAGGATTCAAATACTTTTTTTTTCATTCCTTACAAGGAAAAGCAATCAAGGGCCATATCAATGATGTAGCGGTACTGATTAATAAAAGATCGAATCAAATCTTTTCATATCTTTATGCAAGTCTCTTTTAACTGAACATACTATTTTACTGCGAACCCAGTTAAGCTACCTTAAAATACGTGTATGAATAGCTTCTCATTACTAACATGTGTTGCCATTTTACGATAATACATAATGATATGTGTGATAGGGCACTTAGAACCATCATACTTTTCAAATTTTGGTACTTTGAATTTAGGTGGCATCACTATGTCTAGTACTAAACAAAGTCCTATTGTATCCATGGATCCATAAAAATTAATTCTTTCCACAGCCCATAATCTTTTCTTGAACCTGTTCATGGCTTAATCAGTCTTAAAATTTTCTAAGGGCATAGCTGCTTGTAGTTTTTTTTTTCTCTTTTGTTTCTTTCAGAATAGGGAGTTGAATGGGCTCAGTTGTCTTTTTGATGAAAATAAGATTATTATAACTCAAACATTCTCATGATCAAGTGCATAAGTCATTCTTGGGTAGTTGTAATTTAGAAGGGTTACCTATTGAGGTTAAAAGATTAGGGTGATTTAAGTTTGTTGTGGATCGAATCGTGAAGGATATGTTAATTTAGTAGCTTTAACCTTTCCTCTGTTTGCTTTTTTCAAGGTTTCAAGAATTTTACTCAATTTTTCTTCAAATACTTTATGGGCTTTTTCTATCCTTTCAAGATGATTTGTATTATCTTACTCCATTTTCTTGGTTTTAGTTTGAGTATTGTATAAGCGTGTAACTATTCTTACACCTTGGTACCACAATTAAAAGTCAATGATGATGCTATGATAATGAATGAGTGAATGTGATACAATACATGGAAAAAGAAAAGAAAAGAAAAGAAAATATTTACCTTTAAAAAATTTCAATAAAAATGAACTTTCATTTATTTCATAAGAGTCTGTTTTACATCAAATCTAATATTGTCCTCTATAAAAATGCCTAACTTGCTCATACTGGTCTTTAGCCTCTTTAATGAAGTTTAGTAGTCTCTGTCCATGCTCCCTTACTGGTGTGATCGAAACTCCAATGCCTCAGCCTTTTCCACCATTTCACTTGCCTTAATAACTGCTTTGCTTATCTATGCTGTGAGATGATATATGTACTTTTGTCTTCCTAACCCTTCTCTTTTGCTATACCACACTTGATAGGATAATTCTTTGTGCTTTTTTGTGAGTGTTCTGACATGGTTTCTCTGGTCATCCAAACTTCAATTTCATGGTTAGAATATAATTTGAGGGTATTTCATTTTTTTGTTGAACTTCAACATAGTCATCTTCTATTTATGCACATTCTTTTTTCAACTCTTCATTCTCACGAGCCAGATCTATATTGTTTATTTCTTTGGGCTGCACTTGTATGAACAATCTCTTATGCTTTTGTTACAACTCTCTTAATTCCTTAAGGGTATCATCCCGTTCTCAGACAACCTTTTGAACCTTGCTATATTCCTTAGAAATCCTGTGGACTTGGATTTCTAGTTTTTCTGCTTTGTTTTACCACTGGTCATTTTCTTTCTGAAGCTTTAGAAATTCTTTTTTCAATTTCTCTTTTTCTGTTTCATGTTTTTTCCTTGTAGATTCTAATTCTAGAGGCACATTATTTGACTTTTGGTCCACTAATTGGCAATGGCCTTTAGGCATAGGCATTACCTCTTGGCCCTTTTTGATTCTCTAAATTAGATACCCCTAAGTGGCTTTATCAGCAAATAGTCTAAGGCTTAATCTCTTGGGCTTCTTTCAAGCATTAATCATACTATCAATCTTCTGAAAAGTTTTAGGCTTTTGAATAAACAGTTAAACTGGCTAAGTTTACAAGTCATAGGAGTAAACTATTCGGCTCTATGTTGTCTCTTTACTATTAGTGGTGCATAAATTGTTGACCCTCATAAATTAAAAGTGAAACCCCTGTCTCATCCCTACACTAATACAACATAGATTTCAGATTCATCCATGGAGCTAACCATTTTACTTGACCGAATGTGAGCTTTTATAATAGATATTTCCACATTTTCTGAGTTTTTGCTTTTGACCAAATGCTCTAATAGAACTCCCTAATTAGGTCTCGACTGTGAAAAGAAAGCTTGGAGAAAGCACTCTTCTTGCACTCAAAATGACTTTTCATCCATAGATATAGTAATGATATGCAACCCATGAATCTCACCTTACCATTTTATCTACAAAAGCTTAGAGATCTAATAATTTCTGCTAAGATAACTAATGAAAAGTTACACACTTTTTTCAATCTACTAAAAAAGATTAACAACTTCTACCTCAATATGGCCTAAGACATTGGGAAAGATGAACATCCCATATATGGCTGAGTAAACACGTTCATTCTTTCATCATTATCTGAATTTTTAACAATGAAATCTTGGAGAATCTTTCATGGGATACCCATATGCTCTAATTTTTCTCGAACATACGAATCTATAATTTATTTTCCCACTCCTAGAATTTGACCTAGCTTCCTACGATTTCTTTATTTATGCTTTTTCATATATATTTGTCTAGATATAGTAAATGCATACCCACTAAAGTCGAGTACTTCTCTATAGTAGGCATCAAATCAACCTTATTAAAGATGAAACAATAGTAGAAAAGATCCTAAAATTATACCATTACCCTAATGAGTGAGTTATCAACATCTACTGACAAGAGATATGCAATATGTCCAAACTTCTAACAAAAAATTTTCTACCTTAAAGGAGTCATGCTGTTCCATATATTTGACAAGCTTTTCAAATCATTTTACTTTATGAGCAAGCAAACTTTCTTTGGTAATGTAGAGATATGACCAACTCGCAAACAATCTCCTTTTTCTTGTTGTCTCTTTTTTTACTGTATCTTTACATCTATGGGTGAATCACATTTGAACAGTATAAATAAGGCACAAACCTAACATTTTATGGCGTCCATGAGAGCTTTAGTTAAAATGACCCTTAGGGCAAAAATATTAAGCAATCTGCGAGTATGTTTATGAATATGCACAATAAGAAAAGAAATAAAAGAAGATAAAAAATTAGTTAGTCATTTCAATAATAAAATGCATAGAATAAGTACTATATAGCAAGTAAAATAATAGCATGACTTTGAAATTTGGATTGACAACAAAGGATGGGAAGATAAGGCTCTATCTATGGTTGGGCTCTTAAGATTAACTACATGCAGTTTGGGTTAATACTAAAGGGTTCCCAAATTATTTTTTATGTCATCATCCATCACAGACTAGTAAAGTACCTCGATTCTCACCCGTTATAGGCTACAAGTGGAAAAGGGTTCAATTTGAGTAAGAATGTTGCGCATGCCCATGGAGAGACATGAAATCTCACAAGGGCATAGGTACTTCATTCTCTCATAAAGGTAGAGCCCTGGTAGAGAGCTTATGTTATGCATATACAAATGATGATAGATATAATACAATAAATAATTAATTAAGCATGTATAAGAAAAGAAAAGAAATAAATGAATTATTCAGCAAGTATAAACAATGAAAAGGAATAAATAATTAAGTAGGTATAAGCAATGAAAAAAAAATCTCAAATTTATTAAGCAAGGCCAAGATAATAAGTATTCTTTTACTGGCTTGACTCTCGAAATCCCCAGTGGAGTCGTCAAACTGTTATAATGTATAGATCAATTAACCTACTGCTAGACATAAATGAGAGGAATCGCCACCAATCTTTTTTGTTTATGTGTGATTGGTTACCTGAAACATAATCTGATCCATAAAATCAGATGTTAGGTTTGGGAGTATGATTATGCATAGGAAATGTTATAGCACCCCCACAACGCCCATCCGAAGGATGGTACCAGTTTAATTTTAAATTATCTAAGTCTTAATCATTTTATAATTTACCAAATAATTTAATATTGAAAATTAATCTTAAAATTATCCTAATAGTTTGGTAGCAATTTAAGGTAATTTTCTCACTTTAGGAGTATTCATAAAGACTAGTGTCGCATTCTGAAGAGGCTTCGTCATCGGATTTATTAATGTATCTTTATTCAAAAAAATTAGTAAAGTCTCCAAATAGTTTGGTAGAACTTACTTTGAGAAATAATCCTCCAATAGTTCAGAGGATAATAATTATTTATTTTTTTGAAAATTAATTTCTGAAATTTCTCAATAGTTTGATGGATTCCATAAATTTATTTGAAAAAGGTTTTTTTTTTATTTTTACTTATTATTTTTTTCATTATTATTATTACTATTTTTTTAAAAAAATAGCCATAAAATTTTATAAAATGCTCAGTAAAAATAGACAAGTAAAAAAATCAATAAAAAGATTAAAAATAAAATAAAATGAAATCAATTAAAATATAAAATAAATAAAAATAAAAAATAAAAAGAAAATAGAAAAGGAAAAACCTACAAACGAATCGGGTTTACATGCAGATCTTCACGTAGGTTGTCGAATCGATGTGTGGATCTAGGGTATTCAAAACGATGTCATTTTAGGTCTGTATATAAGCCAAGTTCAGCATTTCACCCTCAAAAGCACAGTCCCCTATCTCTCTTTAGCTTTAGGATTGTTTGTCTCCTCTCTAAAACCCAGCAGAAAATCCTATCGAAAATTGGAATTGGACGTCGATTTCTGGAAATTTTATCAGAATCTGGCCAAAAACTTCAATCTTCACTAGAAAAATCATCGAAAAATTCAACATTCATCAAAAAATTCGTCCTAACCTAGAAAAACCCCAAATCTTTCCAAAAAACTTTAAAACTTTCTCAGAACCTCATTTTAAACTCTAGAAATACCAATCCAGAAATTTTAAATCAACCAAAAAATCCAAAATCAAAATTCCAGAGTAATCTCACTGCCTAGAACTTTTTTAGACTTTCCTCTTTAAAATCTTCGTGTGTCGTTCCTTTGATTCCCAACTTAATTTATAGGCAGTCTTAGGAGGATTTTTAGGAAATAGACAGAATCAATCTAGGCTTGAATCCTGGGATTGATTCTATCCGAGCATGATCTTAGGTCTCGATTTGATTTTAGCAGTTACAGCAATTTGATTTCGCATTAAAGATTGTTGACCATGTTGATGAGATTTTGGTTTAATGAATTTCAGATTCGGATTTCCTTGCGAAATGAGTAGATTCGACTGAAAAAGAAAGAAGAAAAACATAAATGTAAATAATAATAATAATAATAATAATAATATATAGTATATATATAATATAATGTACTATGTTGAATACTAACACACTATAATATATAATAATATTATAAAAATAATAATATCCTAAACAATCGATCTCAATTCATTTCGGACACAGATGAATGTCTACATAAATAATTAAAAAAAAAAGGATAAAATCGAAGGGTGGTGATTTGGTTGGCCAATTGAGGTTGGATTGAACTTAAACTTTTAAATTTTTTTGGAAAAATAATCAAAGTGTTAATTTGATGATACATTGAAATTTTTTTAAGAATCCAATCCTAATCGAACATTGCTTGGATATGGACTCTTTCCTATAAAACAATCCTAAACAACATAGGGAGAGATACACGGATGATCAGAGAAAATCAGAGAGAGAACAATCAAACAAATCTTAGCAAACATTAGTCAGTTCCTAGATACTCAATTGCCAAAGTAGAACCCATTTGGTACCACCACCCTTTGCCTTACTAGAAACCACTTAGCCATAGCCTCAAATTCCACTCCATCATCATCTCATTGCCAACCATAACCCACTCCTATCACAAGCTCATCCAAATAGACACTTTTTGAAACCGTAGACCCTATACAAAAAAAGAACCCACAACCAAAAGACCACTACAACACAAATCTTATACCTCGAACCTACCAAATAAAAGCATAGAAACCCAACACAAAAGCATCAACAATTTTATGAAAGTATAGAGCATTCAAACACAATGCGATACAAAAGAGAAAGGCATAGTTTTATGAAGAAATAGAACCAATGAAGAGGGCAACGAGTTCCAATTGCTAGAAAATGCTAGGATCGATAAAATCAATGCTGCTAGCAACTTGGGCTTTAAAAGGTTTTCCATCTTTATTTTTTTTAATAGGTTTGGTCAACAAGGTAAGGGATGAATAAACATGAAAGAAAGAAAAGCAAAAGAGTTCGGTGTGTCAAGCTCAAAAGAGCATGTGGAGTAGGTGCCTCAGTTTGCTTTAATGAAAAAGTGAAAGAAAATAAAATGAGGATAAGGAAACAGGGTATCTAAAGTTAAAATAAATTTGATAAGCAACCCAATTGGAGGGCTTTAAATTCAGAGACCCACAAACTCAAGCGTTTGGTCAAACTTTTGGTATTTTTCTTTTTTTTTTTACTTTTCTTATTTTGCCATTCTTTTATTTGTTTATTTAGTCACTTTATTTATGTATAATACATAGGAAATATTTTTATATTTGATATGGAAAAAATATATAATATTAAATAAAAAAGTTTAAATAATTTTTCTTTTAAATTATAAAAATTTTATTATTATTCTTTTAGGAATGAGAGCTTAAAATTTAAGAATATTGATTTGATAATGAAATTCTAAAAAATTACAAATTAGTGATTTCTTTTAGAAATTTTTAGATGTGAGATTTTCCTAAATTTAACCCAAATGAAAGAAAAATTTAGAAAACATTTCAACATCAATAATTAATATTGATTATTTTTAAAAAATAAAAAACATAAATTTAATAAAATTTTGAAATTAAAATGCTAATTACTCAATGATGATATTCTTAGAAATTTCAAATGATAAATTTTCTAAGAAATCTCTGGGAGAAAAATTTCTTTAAATTTATCCCAAATAGTGAAATAATTTAGATAAAATCTCAATAAAAGTAATTGTATTTTTTTTCAAATAAAAAATTTTGGTTGAAAATATTTGACAATTATCTAAGGATGAGAATCTTAGAAATTTCAAATGGAAAATTTTTTAAGAAATCTCTAGGTGAAAATTTCTTTAAATTTGTCTCATATGGTGGAAGAATTTGAATGAAGCTTCAAAAAATAATTATCATATTATTTCCTTTTCAAAGATAAAAAAAACAAAAAAAATCCTAAATAGACCAAAATGGTGAAAAATTTAAAAATAAAACTTGTAAAAATAAAAAATAAATTCTAAGGATGAAATTTTTAGTAATCACAAATGGTTGATTATTTAAGAAATTTTTAGGTGAGAGGATATTTTAAATAGGCCCAAATTATGGAATAATTAGATATATTTTCAAAAAAAATAAAATAAAAATGATTAAACCTTTTTCGACGATGGAGTCTTTTCAAGAAAAAAAATGAAATTGTTGAATACTCTTAAGATGATAAAGTATTTTTAAAAATTCTTCCAGATTGATGAAAAAATCTTAGAAGTTATTTCTAATATTTAAACATTAAAATAAAAATAATTAAAACCAAGATAATTATTAGGATAATTGAAAATTAAATAATACCATCTTATGATCGACATTGTGGGGGTGCTATAACCTTCTCTACATATAATCGAACTCCCAAACCTAGTTTTATTTAGAATGTCAAAATCTATTCTTTAAGAACCCTTAGTCAAGCTGAGAAGCTCCTTAAAATGATAGGTTCATTAGGTGACCAATTACAAATAGTTAAAAAAGATTGGTAGTGACTCATCTTGTTAAGTTTAGTTATAAATTTATAGATCTATATGTTATGACACTAGGGGTTGAGTTGGTATTTTAAAAGGCTGTGATTGGCTATTATCTTGACTTTATAAATCATCAAATACACATAAATGCAACTTGTAAACCTATTAAAGAAAAGCTAAGCAACCAGCACTAATGCGTAAGCCATGTACCCGGGAGAAAGATAATGGCTCTAGAAGCCCAGCTACTTGGAGAGTTTTCTAGAAATTTGTAGGACCTTAGCTCATTTGTTCTACCTATAAATAGGGGGTGAAGGCTGGTGATTTGAGAAGAGTTAGTTTAGGATTTAAAATTTTCTTTCTTTATTTTCCTATATTTTAATTTTTGCATTTTACTTTTTCTTAGTCCCTAAACAACGTTTTCCAACATTTTCTATTGACTTTCATTGCAATTTTATAGTTCCTTAAGCGTTTTTCAATGCTCTTTAAAAATCTTTTAATAAAATTTCCATTTGCATTCGTTTTCTCACTCATTTTACTTGTTTTTCCATTGATGTTTAAAATAATTTTTGCATCTGTCTTTGTTGAACTAGATGCAATTTTAGATCATATATGTATCAAATCTTTATTGTTTTTGCTCACTTTTCTATTGTTATAACAATGTGGCTTATCTACATTAGGATACTTGTGTAGCTAACTTACTCAAATAAGGGGATGTTATAACCCTATTTACAAGCCTTTATGTATAAGCCCTTCTAGAAGTTGTGGTCACCATTGAGCCAAGTGTGTGGCTCTTACAAAGCTTTTGGACTTATATAGATCTTAGAGACAAGTTAGGTCGATGGAGTTTTTTTAGAGAGTGTGTTGGTTCTAAAAACCTTAGTGTTTGCTACTATCTAGAAGGTTCGAAACACTAGCCTTCTAAAAATTTCTATTCCTGTGCACTAGGCACTAGCTCTACATTATCCATACCAAAAGTTTCTAAAAAGTCCTGCACCTAGTGTTATGGCCTACACCAATTGTCTGCTTTGATCTTGTTGGGCCTCATAGTTTTATTCTATAAAAAATACCTCATAAATTAAAGGTAGTGTGAACACTTATACCCTAAGACTAACTTTAGTACACAGTCGATATGAGATTTATTGCTTATGGATGTCAAGGTCTTAGAGAGAAGTCATGAATCCTACATCACTTGTGTGCTAGAGTTGGTTTTGAGATATAAGTATTTACACCAACTTTAAACTTATGAGGTGTCTAGTCAAAATTGTAAGGCCTAATAAAGTTAAAGCGAATAATACCTCACAAATTAATGTGGACTATGACACATGGCATGGCTTTTAGGCTTTTTTAGATACTTCTATACATTGGCGCCTAGATTTTTTTGAATCCTTCTCTCATGGTCTATCATTTTCAACACTTGATTGTACATCCTAAGGCTTAAACCTACTGTCACGGTTTGCAAGCTAGTCCAAGCCTAGAGGTTCTCTCCGAGTGAAGTAATAGTTCAAGTTCTAGTGGGACAGAGTCTAATAGTCAAGGGGACTAGGTCCTAAGGTGCACTAGAGGTCTAGGTCATGGGGAACCAATCTAGAACAATGATGTGGGCAATGATCAAAACTCTAGAGGCTTATGTAAGGTGTTCAAGTTTGATAGGTTTAAACTAGGCCCTAAGGCGCATTGGAGGTCTAGGTCACAAGGAACCAGTCTAGAACAATGGTGTGGGTAGTAATCAAGACTCTAAAGGCTCATTGAAGGTGTTCAGGTTCGGTAGGTTTATGCCAGGCCTAGAGGCGGGCGCTAGTGAGCGATGCATGGGCACCTAATTGAGCCTAGGTGGAAGCACTGATAATCGAGGTGCGAGCGCACGATCAGCCCAGGTGCAAGCACGCTTGAACATAGTACTAAGAAGATCAGATTTGGGGGGCTTTTAAAAGGCCCGGTGCTCAGCATGATTTTAGTAAGTCAAGGATTGTGCAGCAACACCAAATCCCTTAGAGTAAGGAATTGTATCTCATCTCCTATAATCAAAGGATTTAACCAATGTAATCTCTAGAGTTTAGGAATGTATCTTAGGCACTAAATGTAAGAGGAGGCTCAGCTATAAATAGAGAGTCTCCTACCCTTATGTACATAGAAACTAGAACTATTGAATAATAACATCTTTACTCTTGCCTTAAACTTTTTTATTGTTCTTTTGTTAGCCTTTTTTCAATCACTTGCCGTGCCCTTTTGTTTTGTAACGTACTGAGCGGCCAAGCCCCATAATCTAGAATGTCTATGCACTGTTTCTTGTGTTAGGTTGATTTGAAACGCAGAAGATTTCATTCTTGTATACTGGAGCCATGTGAATCTGGAGCTTGAATCTCAACTTATGACATTGCCACCTAGTATTTAGTCATAATTTTGGAGTCGAGCACTAGTGCTTGGGCCTTCGCCTCAATGGCGCTCATGTGGGATGTCACACACTCCATTCTCCACTTTTTCATGGCACCTTCCCTTTCACGAACCATAATCAAGCTCAGCCCAATCACCAAACCGCGCCCTTTCCTTTCTCGTCTCCTTTGCCTCCGAACCCAAAGCAACCAACCCAGCCTTTCCAATTTCTTCGATCCTTCCTCCGATTCTTCGTCCTCTAATCCTCTCCTATGAAAATTCGAAGACGACATTCACCGCATTGAATGTCATTCTGCACCCGTTTGGCTTCCTTTCCTTCCCCGGATTCTCTTACTGGGTTCCGCCATGCACTTCCCAATCTTACGGCCTTGCCCAGCTCGTTGAGAAATTGACTGGTTTAGAGAAAAAAACCCTGTAATGGTGATTTTTTACAATAAATTATACATTGTTAGCGTTGTTGTTTTTGTGGACAAATGCAATGTCAAATGAGGCCTTCGAAGCTCACAAGAAGGTAGTAACACCAACTTTTTTGACTCAAGAATGTACCATTCTTCATTGCTGTGGGATTCTCTATGTTTTCCCATAAAAATTCGTTGATGATTGAGTTTAACTGGACAAGTTGAAGGGTAGTTGGCTTTTGGGATGCTTATTTGGTTGGTGTTCCTCCATCTTACATTTACATTATACATGATAATGGACAAAGGTTTTAGGATTAAGTTATATTGCTGCTGTCTGTGCCTGTGACAACTCTTAGAAAGGGACAGGGACAAAGTTTTCTCCTTGGAATGAGACTATGCCAGGAACCTGCATAAGAATGTAAATATATTTACGAGTGGCAGAATATAAAGTTCTTTATAACATTGCAGGTGGATCCCCGCATCCGGAGAAGGTAGACATGACTTCAACTATTTCATCTAAATCTGAATATGAGGAACGATGAAGCCATGCCTATTACTAATACTTAGAGGTGTAAATGATATATTAATATTCGAAAGTTATTTGAATATGATTTGAATAAAACTTGAATTTAACTCGATTATTATTAAGTCGAGCTTGAATTTGAATAACTCAATTTATCAATTAAGTTAAGTTCAAGCATTCTCATATCCGACTTAAATAATTCACGAGTTTAATCGAATTTTATATTTTAATATATTTTAATTATTTCAATTAATAAAATATTTCAAATTAAAGTCATAACACAAATAATTGAGTTTTTTTAAATACAAGAATCAGACTTATTTTTTATGTTAATCGAATTTAGTCGAGTAAACTTGAGTAGTTCGAATTTTATCTTGAGTCGAATTTGAATTAAAAATATAAAATTCAATCGAATTCGAACCGAGTTTCAAACCTCTAATTTAAAATCAAGCTTAAACTTAATGTTATATCGATCAAACTCAATCGATTACACTTGTACTAACAATAGCATCGGTCTCCATTAAAATCTGTAAATTAGGCGGGTTAAGTTAATCGAGATGCCATTTTAGATCTTAAAAGATTCAGATTCTTTCGGATTTGAATTATTTTGAGATTAAAATTGTTTCAATTTCGATAATTTTATATTAAGATAATTCATTTCTCGGTTTCTTGTGTCTTACATATGTCAAAATTTGTATTATCATGACTAAACATGGAACATATCTTTTTAAAACTCATACAAATTTTCTCTTTATCATTTTAATATTATATCTTCGTGTCCTATTTAAATTTATCAAATCTAATAAGCTTATTTTTTTTATTTACACAAAAATTAGTTTTAATTTAAAGCATATAAACTACAATAGTTATATTTATTTTTAAATATTATTGTTTTTACTTTTTATATTTTATGAAAATTAAACTAAAATTTTGTTTGAATTTGATCTAATAACCTGTTTAAATTTAATCTAATTTAATTTTAAAAATTAATAAATTTAGTTTGAAATAATTTAAATTTGAATGATCTGAATTTAAATAATTTGAATGTCAAATTTAAAATACAATGATTGCAATGACTAAACACTGAATTAATCGAAATAAAAAATGATATGAATCCAAAATAATCCAAATCCAAAACAATGCAAAACCAAAATGATCATATTGATTTAATTTTTTTGAAACCCAAAATGACTCAACTGAATTGATCAGACTCAAATCCAACTCAACTAAGCTAATTGCGAGGTCTACCTACTTTCAACTTTATGATATATCAAATATAACGCTAACTCGTAGTAGTGAACTCGCTTGCTTCGCTGAATACGCTAAGCAGAAGCATGGCAGCATCAAAAGTATGACAAAAAAAAAAAAAAAGGGAAGCAACGGCAAACCTTGAAAGAATATAAAATATATACTTTTTAATTTTATCAAATAATTTATATTGATATAAAAATATAAAATATATATTTCTTAATTTTATCTAATTTTTATTAAAATTTTAAATCGTATCATTTTCATATATTTTTCGTATCATTTTTATATTATATCATGTTATATTTTAGATTATCATCACAAAGAAAAACAAATCAGCCACGGTGCTGGTTGCAAAATCAAGTATGCAACATTAAGCACATAGAAACACTTGATTTCAGTAACATTAAGGCTTCAGCAATTTTGCAACTATCAAAAACAAAAAATTATTCATTTGGCATATTCCTCTTATCATCTGTATAAAGAAACAAAATGACGATTGTAAAGAACAGAGGTATAAAAATGCTTCTCAGTGAAACCAATGACTAATGCACAAAACCACAAACATTGTCTATATAAGGATTAAGGTATTCAAAGGACAAACTGACTTTTCAAGGCCTTGCAGGTTGATGGCATGGAATGGAATGCAATGCCTAATGCACATTGGTGAGTTCCACACATGTAGCACGGCAACTTGTATAACTTCCCGATTCAATGGTTGCGAGAATTTAAATTTGTATGTCAAGAATGCCCCCAGCCATAACAAGATGCAAGAACCTGAAGCAAATACAAGGGAAATTTTTTGAGATTGACTCCAATGACAAGAACTAAATTGTGTAAATTACATGTGAATGCTTAATCTAGTAGGTGCAAATAAGGAGAGGGGGGGGGGGGGGGGAAGGATGACCAGCAACCCTCATTACACTTATCACTATCCATTGCAAAAATTGTATGAGGTCTCAGCCGTCCCAAATGATACAAAGGCACAGAACCTATGTGCAGACAATGCACGCAGAATTGGGAGATTAATATGACATGCTTCACCTGGATGCATGCTAATCCATGGCCACTGTTTTTCCATTCACACATTTTGCACTGAATGTTTATAACCATGTCTCAACTAGACAACTATATGGCCAGAAGATGGGCAGCCGGAGGTCAAACCTTCAGTATGCCATGCACCCTTGGCCAACCCTAACAATATATATCAACCTCCACAAAAGGAGAGTGATACATTACTGATGCATTTTTGAGAAAGGCCTTGTGACAAAAAATTAATAGAAGTGAAAATCAATAAGTACATTGTTAAAATTGCTCACCAGTAAACAAATGAAATGCACGGCTAGCCAATTAATAGAGGCCCAACATTCTTAGCTCTGTCACATGGCTGGGGTCTAGATCCGGGATATTCTTATTATCTTCTCGGTCTTCAACTACATATTCCTGACATTATGATCTTCCATCAGGAAAAGTTATATGCTAAATATTTTTCGCTTTGACATTAATAAACAAAGCCAGAAGATTCATAAAGGAGAACTGCCCAAGCCCCCTTTTTTGTTAAAGGAGGGCAGTGGGCTGGCTAGACATTAGATTACAATCTCAGGGAGACAAGCTAGGAAAGGCAAGAAAAGAAGAAGGAGCAAAATAGACCTCCCAAATCATGAAGATAATTAGAATAAACAGAATATCTTAGTTAAACTAGTAAATGGATACCACTATATTGCAACATTAAAATGTGATTAGCTCTGCAAATAAGCATGAAATGAAGCATAAAGAAGTTCATTCTACAAATAAGTTGATGAATGCAACTCTAGATGTTCAAATAGCACTCGCAACTTTTACTTGAAACAAAAGTCTTCCACCATTTTAATTTGAACTAGAATATCTTAAGGTGTAAACCTGAAATCGAATCAAAACAAAATATCAAAACTGGGGTTTCTTCCTTTAATTCATATCGCCTACCTTTGTTAATTCCTGTTTAGCAAGAATGTGATAATGACGTTCATTGATCCTCTGTCCACATATAATAGCAATGAAGAAACCATAGAGCAAACCCACCAAAACAATTGCTAAAACTGCACACAAGAACAAAATACTAGATACTATTAAATCTTTATTTTGATAGTATCACATCAAGAAGGTAAACTCTGCATGCTGACCAGTTATGGAATCTTCTAGTGTGTCACAAGGCGCAGAATGGTCATTGATTGAACTCATATAGGATTCGGTACAATGGTGCAACACAAGCAACCATCCACAAAAAAGAAAAGAATTGTAATGATCTAAACAACCAATATTAATTGCTTTGGTTTGGTCCTTTGGGTTGCATGAACCCAAGTTCAGCCCATGATATTTAGAAAAGATCACACCGTTTTTCTTTGTTCTTTGCTTTCTAGTTTAATCTATAAAGCATTTCCTCACGCATTAAAGTGGACTCTTCTGCTATAATATACTATTTGTCATTTTACCAAAACATCCTTCACCTTTCAATAAACCACCAGAGTTCATTCAAGCAACAAAATAACATTTATACGCAGGATTTCAGAAAAAAATGTCAGAGAGTGCCATCAGTTATCCTGAAGTTTCAAACAGTTAAAAAGTTACATGTTCACTATCATTTTTACCCAATTCCAGCTAAAAATGGCACATTTTTTATCCTTTCCCAGTTCATGTAGGCAACTGTGCAATTTAAGAACAAGCCTACTTGACGTGGTAATATGCCTTCTTAATGCTTAAATTAAATTTAAGTGCAATATTTTCCAAGTTATAATTCCAGTTCTTCTTGCAGTAAAAAGTAACCTTAATAGTTGATTAAAGTTATACAATACTAGTGTGAAAACAAAAAGTGCTTTTCCTGTTGAGGTTTACAGCAATGGAATTTTGCAGGAAGTTCCAATAGTGATATTTTTCTACTCCAGACAATTATTTACAACTGATTTAATAAATTTCATATAACTATAATTCTTTATTAATTTGAAACTCGAGTAAACTAAGCTTAATTTGTTATTAATTTGGATCCAAAATTGAAGAGACATAACAGAAACCGAAACAGAGGAGAGAAATGAAGTTTCACATGCATCATGATCACTAAATAGATTGAAACTGTACAACCAAAATGCTGCAAAATTAACTACGCAAAAGTGTAATATACAGGGGAGGCAAAAATGAAGCATATATAAACACTACAACGGAAATTCAAAGATTATGCAAATGTGTATTTCAAGCAGTTTTTATAAAAGAGGGAAACGTCCATATGTGGGTGCCTGAGTGCCTTTATGCGAGTTTGTCACACACACACACACAGAGGGAGAGAGAGCACAGTACCCGAAATAGTATAGAATCCATAAGGATGTTCATCATAGCCAAACATTTCTCTTAGTTCCTCACCATAGAACTTGTAGACCAGCACCCCTAAGAATGCCACAATCTGTTCCAAGCAATGTTCAATTTATGTTATAAGTCTATTGTGACACAAAACAACCTTCAAAATTGATCCAAGTAATTCATATTGAATCAGTAGTTGAGTGAAAGTAAACATCGTGGATGCAAAATGTAGGCATCAAGAGAAGTTAAAGGATTTTTGACAAGTTACAGACTCTGCCTAAATTTACACAGCAAAAACAGTGGTTATGTTTAAATAGAAGATGTTGAGTCAATAAGCTCCAATGAAGCTATGTTATTTCAACTCTTCATTTTTCCTAAACAGTGTCAAATGAATGTTGGACACTTCAAAAATAGACAAGGGAATGAAGATTTAAAAAAAAAATGAAAATACCGACACCTTAAACTTGAGCCCAAGTCTGAGTAACAAAGCAAGGAACAAAAGACTTGTGAATATTGCTTTAAGATGCACACCGGAAGAATGATGGGTAGAATATGGCAAAATGTCTATAATTGATGTTGTTTCTAGAGATTTGACTTCAAAGTTAAGGGCTAGGAACATCAGAATGGATAATACAATGGATGCTAGCCCAGTCCAAGGTCTTCAGATTAGCACTACTGCTGTGTGTTTGAAGGTTAAAGGGCTCATTTGGGGCTTAACATTCTAGTGAAGCAATGGTAACATGCTAGACCTCAAGGCTTGAGGTGCTCAATCAAACGAAACAGCTCATGATAGTAGTATCAAATGTGAAGGCAAATAAAGTAAGAACAACAGGAAAAAAAGAGATAAAAGGGCCCTAGGCAATTACATTTCCTAAGCAAATGAACTTTGAAAACGGAAGAAATCACACCTTAATGATCCACGTTGTTTCAAACTTTTTATTATTATTCTTCGCTTTCAACTGGCAGGTTACAATACGTGCATGTGCTATGTATAAAGACTTTTGCATATAAACACACCCCCCTGAATTCTCCTAATGTTTAAAGGACTCAAGCTGCGGCTTAAAAGCTAAGAATTTATCAACAGTATAACTATAAACTAATTAAATTAACATGTAATAACTAAAACCCTAATTCCACTCACTCTAGAACCCAGAGGATGACACAACCACCGAGTTACAGTAAATCTAGAATCAACCTAAGTATCCTTGAATCAAGAAAATTGAGGAAAACTAAGTTAACTAAACTGGTGGCATAGTAACTTAATCAAATATAGTTTCAGACTCAGGATTCACTAAGTACAGACAAAACAAGTTTTAGTTGACATTCATCCCAGAATTTTTTCTTTGACTTTTGATTTTCTTAAACTTCTGGCAGTAGCAGATAACTAGCTCAAAATAGCTCAATTGAATAAGAGTTACAGAAAAGTGCCAGACCAATTAGATAGACAGATAGTCAATCATCATACCAACTGAACAATTACAAAAATGATTGCATGATCCCTCGCAACAAGAAACTGAAATTTTAATCTCAACCACCAGCGATCAGGTGGGACATTGGCACGTAAGATGAACAATGCCCTGCACTCTGTACAGTGAGCAAATGCAAAACCCTCCTAGAAAAAGGAAACAAAAACCAAGAAATGATATTAATTATCAACATCAACTACAAATTTACGACATAAAGATAGTAAAATCATACATTTAGTTGACCTACATGTAAAAAAGCAGATGAACTCAGAGGTATTCAATATTTCTAAAATCTCCTTATTCTAAGGAATATTTGAACAACCTGAGCAGGCATCAGTTAGAAACTCAAATTCTGCTCAACAAGAGAATTTGACATCCAAGTTTGGCTGGATCAATTCAAACAAAATAAATAATGCTTAAAAGATAAATAATGTTTATGCTAAACATTATAATTCCAATATGTGATGCACTATATTATTGCATAAACTCAGCTCATTTACCTAAACAAGCCAAAATGTGAGACTCAAATTCTCCTTAATTGAGCATTTCAAGCTTGAATATTCCACAAGCAGCTTAAGTCATTTCCATCACTAATTTTCTACTCTAGAACAAGAGCAGATAGAAAAGAACAAGCATTAACCTTAGTTGACCTCCAGTTATCAAGACAGGATCTATGGACATACTTCTGAGTACCCTTGCAGTGGCATGGTGCGATTAAGTCGTCCCCTGAAACAAAAGCAACCAAGTGCCTCAACATAAGTAGATCAGTTTTATAGTTTGTGCTCTGCAGTCTGAACCTATCGTCTTCAGTTTTCTCAGAAAAAGGAAAAGTCATCCAAAATGGTGATAGCAAACTTATCAAATAGAAAAATATATTTACATGGTAACCACCTTCAATATCAAGACATATACGGCATTGTGGTTGGTCTGCATTCACCAGATGGCTAGTTTCATCAGCATTAATATCTTCCAAATCATCACTAACAACAACACAATACCCTTCAACTGTTGTAATTTCAGATGAAGATGAACATTCTTCAGATCTTTGTGAAATATCAGACTGGCATAAGATGGGTTCACTTTCTGAAATGTCTTCCTTTTGACTATCATTTGATACTAATTGCATTGCGAATAATAGTGAATCTCTACTAAAATATTAAGGTCATTGCCAGAGCAATGGTTCCCACTGAACATTTCAATAAAATCCGAGGAACCTGAAAAGTAAGGAAAAACAAAGTTACTCCAATCCATAAACACAAATTGCATGAAAGATCAAGGTGCACCAATACATGTGAATGCAGACAACAGCATCAAGTATCAGACAATCAGCATTCCAAATTGCTCTCAAAACCTTTGAACATCCATCCATAAATTTAATTAACTACAAACTTAAAACAAAAAAGAAGCTATTTCAAAGACATATATATACATACATATATATATATATATATATATATATATATATATTAGCCACTGATTTTTTACGTGAGTGGGAACTTTTAAGTATCCAACAAAAAACCAATTTGCAATAGGTGGAGAGACCGAATTTGAATATAAGACCATAGGAAAGTATCCAACAAAAAACCAATTCGCAATAGGTGGAGAGACCTAATTTGAGTATAAGACCATAGGAAACTCGATACTTAACAGATATATGATAACATCACTTTAACATGTTCCATCAGGTGTAAGCGGAGACAGAAGCCTAACATGTGACAATTTAGAAGGTATAAAAGGCAGAGTAACATGCAAGAACATAAGAATAGAAGTTGGACTCTAATACCGAAACTCAATACTTAACCGACGTGGATAACACCACTTTAACATAAAGCAACGGGAAGTTGCATAGCAGCAAACACCAATAAAATAAAGAAATGCAAAGATCACTTTAATACCGAAACTCAATACTTAACCGACGTGGATAACATCACTTTAACATGTTCCATCAGGTGTAAGCGGAGACAGAAGCCTAACATGTGACAATTAAGAAGGTATAAAAGGCAGTGTAACATGCAAGAACATAAGAATAGAACTTGGACTCTAATACCGAAACTCAATACTTAACCGACGTGGATAACACCACTTTAACATAAAGCAACGGGAAGTTGCATAGCAGCAAACACCAATAAAATAAAGAAATGCAAAGATCCTAAATGTTCCCTTGTAAATTTTTTTATTCTTTTAAGTCTTCCTCCTACCATATCACTCAAGCAAGAACCTTTGCATCAATAAATAAATGAAAACAGGATGATCTAACAGGCCAAAAACCAATATATATAACGCCTTAAAACAAAAGCGTTCAGAGTTCTATTACGAAAAGGAAATAATTTTCAGAAAAATTACAGAAATCAAGAAAGACCCAGATTGTTAATTTAACAGAATACCACAAAATTTGATGCTTTTCCAAGATTTGAGAAGAAAAAACAAGGCAAGTTAATAAATTTTGGGAATTCCATAAGTGTGTGGGAAAAACAAACTGAAGGGCAGACCTCAGACCTGACATTCAGCAAATGCTTTTAGGATCTTCATCATTGATATTCATATGCATTTGGGTGATTGAATTTACAGTTAAATTTGCAGCCAAAGTGAATCAAATTCTAGGTAGGAGAAGACAATAGAGACAGAAGAAAGGACGGACCAGAACCTTGGAGAAACAGACCAAAATTAATTGATAAGCAAGAGAAAATGTGAAAAACCAAAGAACAAAGTAAAATTAGATATTTATTGAACTTATAATAATGCTAGGCATCGACAAAGTCACTGTAAAGTTATGAAAGTAAGAGAACAAACCACTCCTTGTTAGCCATATGTATGCATAGTTGTTATGTACAGGCTTAGGCCTTCTATAGAGCTCTAAGCTATTGGGCTTCGTTGAAGTGTAAGACAATCCTGGGAATCAGTAGATACGTCAACAGGTTGGGATTTCCGATTCCAACCGTTAGACTATTTTATCTTATTTCAATTCGATTTGACATCGAATTATTATTTTTATAATTGATTTTGTATACATATCGGTAGAGATGTCAACAGGTTGGGATTCCCGATTCCAGCTGTTAAACTATTTTATCATTTGATATCAAATTATTATTTTTATAATTAATTTTGATCTTTTATATATTAATTTAATAATTTTAATTTAATATCATATTTATAAAAATATTATTTTTATTATAAATTATATTTTAATTATAATATAATATTTTTATTAAATTTATAATAACAATTTTATTAATATATAAAAAACTATAAAATTAAATAAATAATAAAAGTTATATATTTTTATGTATCGGGATAAAATATTTTAAAACTCATCCCTAATTCAATTATAACTTATTAAAAACAAAAATACTTGACTCACTTTTAACCTGACCTTTAATTTAAAAAAAAAATCCATTTTACAGAATCAAAGCATATCCATAAGCAATTAATAATCACGTTAGGTTTAGAGTTTATTTAAATTAACAATGAGATTAATTTTGATAAAATTAAAAATAATAATGTATATAAAATTAATTATTATAACGATGGAATTAGAATTAGTGATTTGATATATGTTTGGATACAAATGTAATAATAGCAGTAAAGTGAATTGTAGTTAGAAAAAAAACTATTAAAAACATTATGTTAAAGTTAGTATATAATAAAAAATTTAAATTATTTATTATATATGTTAATAAATAATTAAAATTTATTAACATTATTTCTACGTCAAATAATAATTTTATTTAAAAAATGATAATGATATATTTACTTAAATTAAAACTTAACAAAATAATATTCAATTAGTTACTTTTGATATTTGTTTATATGATAATTTTTATATTAAAATCATAATTATTTCTTAAAAGATAATAATACATTTACTCATATTAAAAAAAAATAATTTTATTTATTTTAAAAATGTATTGATAAATTATTTATATATATTTTAATGTTTTTTTACATTAAAATGTTAATTTAGTTCATAGAAATATTTACACATTATTTATATTAAAATAATTAAGATTTTAAATATTAAAATTTATAAAAATATTTTGAAATATTTAATACTTAAAGAAATAATACTTATAACGACTATTACATATGAAATATAAAATATCAAAATAAACTAATTTAAATATAAACACAAAATAAAAACAAAAAAAAATGTTTAAGAACTAAAAAAATTAATGCTAGGCAATACGGCCTGCAGTGCTTCATTGAACCCTTATACCTCCGGTCCAAAATTATTCATCTAGTGTAGTCACTCACAGCACTACTTGTTATCCTAATGATTTGAAATGTGGGAATTACAACAAAAAGTTGATAAATCACGAATCAGAGCAACAATCAAACCCAAATAGGCCTTAGAATCATACTAATGAATTTCCCCGCGTTCCGTAGCGTAGTATTAATTTTTTATTTTTAAAATTATAAATGATTTGATAAAATTATTTATAATTATTTAAATTTAAAAATATTTATAAAAATTAAGAAAAATAAATAGGAAAAAATGAAATAAGAGAAAAAAATCAAAATAAAAGAAAAAAGAATCATATTCTTTTTATTTTTTTAATAAACCTTTTTTTTTTCCTTTCTTTCTCTCTCTCTCTCTCAAGTCTCTTTTTCTTTTTTGGTCCAAAAAATAACAAATTTTCAACTAAATTCTTAAATGCATATTGATTAATTATGCACATATTTTAAAAAATTTTTAAATTATTCATAATTATATTATTTTCTTAAAATTTAAGGAAAAATGAAAGATAAATAAATCATATATATATATATATATTATATGACAATATACAAAATTACTTGATAAGACTTACTTACATATAATCTTATATGTATAATTTATTTTAATGACGTATAAAATAGTTTTAAATGTTCATCCAAATAAGCATTGTTATACTTATATGTACTATTTAAAACTAAGATAATTCTTTAATTAAAAAAAGTAAGATAATTCCTTAATTTTAATTATTAACGAGATAAATTTTATTTAATAAATTATTCAATGTTAAAAATTTTTTAAAATTTTAAAATTATGTTAATTCAAATCTCTTAATTTATATATCAATTTTATCCTAATTTAAATCACACAAAAACAAATATCTCAATTCATTCTTATCATCAATATATTAAATCCAAAATTCAAATACTAATTGTTAAAAATTAAATAATTTTCAATTAAATCATTATGATTTTACTAATTTTACTTAGCTTGCATTAAGTATAGGTCAGATATGAAATATATAGTGCCATTTCTAATAACCTCACAATAAATACATTATTTTCATTTCATTTCTTCCACTTTTAGCACAAATATCTTAATATTTTTAATTTTTTAATATTTCTAATCAAGATTGATGTTTAGTTAAGGTATGTAAAATTTTTTTATTTAATTTTATTTTTTAATATCATAGTTTATTTCCAATACTTCTTTTATTTGCTTCACATTTTTAATTATTTTTTCTATGTTTTGATCAATATTACACTTCTCATAATATCATTTGGAGGTATATTTCTTTGTTACTAGCTCAAAAAAAAAAAAAACATTGAATAAAGAAATTGATTTTATGTTATTGATAATAATATTAATTTCATTCACTAAATTTTTTATGCTACATATGGATTCTAACCTTTCGAAAACCCTACTTAAATGCTAAATAATTGGTAAATCTTGGACTTACTATTTTTTAATCAAATGAAACTTCACTATAATAATTTTTTAACATGTAAGTCCTATTTTTTATTATAATCTTTATATCAAATAAAAAATGGAGAAATGAGAGCAAAGAATATAATAATAATAATTATTATTATTATTATTATACATTTGTATTTTAAAATATTGATCCTTTTAACTTTTTTATTTACACATTTTTTTTCAAAGCCTCAAAAGTAATAACATAAATTGTGCATAAGGATATTAAGCCGCAAAATATTATCTTATTGAAACTAATGATAGCAACCTTTTCTATCATTAAAAAATTTTCAATTAAAAAATTCTTAGATTAATTATTTACTATTTTGTAACTTGAGTATGGTCTCCTACATCTAAATAATTGATCTTAATTAGAATTATACCAGATTGGATAATGAGGGATCAACTATATTCTAAAGTAATTTCTTTCGAGTCTAAAGTAATTTCTTATTTATAAGTAACATAAAATTTTTTATTGTGGACTGATATTTATCTGTTGGTAAGTATTTTAATATAATAATTTTAGTTTATTTGTAATAATATATTTAATTAATGATTTCATAAATTTAAAATATTTTAATTAATAAATAAAATTATTTCATGCATTGCATGGATTACAAACTAATTGATAAATAAAACATCCAAAATTTCATTTGCCACAATAATCCGAACATCTCAATTATAACTTTAAAAAACATGCAAATTTTCTCTTTATCTTAAAATGATAGATGTTGTTACTTTACGAGCTGTAGCTAATTTTAAATTAATGATAGATTTATGTCTCCAAGACTTTGGCCTAGTGGCCAAAGGCGTTTAAGGGGACATTAAGGGCCTGGTTTTGAATCAGGTCTCCCCCATTCCTTTTACTTGTACTAAGAATTTACCTTGATATAACCAAAAAATATATATTTTAAAAAAATAATCTAAATTTTAAAATTTAAGGAATCCACCTCAAAGCAAATTGGACCAAAAAAAAGAAATAAGAAAACATTGACAAGCACAAATAGTTTAAACATTGCAGAGATATAGATAAAAGGAAATTTAGCTAAAAATTTGGAAAACTGAAAAGCAAAAAAAAAAAAAAAATGCACCTTCATGCATATTAAATAGAGAAAAGAAAATAGTGATAGAAACACGAAATATTTTACTAAAATTAATTTAGTTTTATTATTTATTGACAACATGTAATATTATAATAAAATAAAATAAATTATTAAATTAAATCTTCTGAAATATAAAATTTTTCATTGTAATGAATAAGATAATTCTAATTTGACTATAATTATATCACATATAAATAATAAATTAAACTTAAAAGTTCAATTAAAAATATTATAGCATTATATATCAACCTATCTTCCAACACAAACGAGTAAGATCCATATGTTTATTCAATCCATATTATTCTTTACTCAGCACACTCTTTCAAGACAAATGAATAAGACTCATATGATAAAAAGGATTAATCCAAGTGGTGGCTTTGGGAGTCTCCTTAGGGTTTTCTTTTATGGGTGGATAGGAGTCTTGTTAGGATGGCAAGTGAGTTTTTGTCTCAGGACAGCTAAGGGCTAGTACATCTTTGAGGTAGTTATAGTTTTTTAGTTTTTTGTAGTATCATAGACAGTATATAGTATTTTGAGAGTAATCGTTTGTAGTTAACGCTGAAAATAAGTGATGGAGGATGTGTTGGACTCATTTAGAAGAACCTAAAATTAATGGAGGAGGAGAAGGATCATGTGGTGTCAGATATTGGTGATAAAAGGTTTCAAAAAGAAAAGAGGAGAGCTTGGCTAGTAGGAATGTTACTCACAAAGAGGCCTTGCAACATTGAGGCCATGAAAGAAACTTTAAGGCTCTTATGGCGTTCGGCCAAGCAAGCAGAGACAGTAGATCTGGAAGAAAATAGGTTCTTATTCAAGTTTGCCACGATGATGGATAGAAGAGAGTGTTGGAGGGTTTACCATGGTCGTTTGACAAGCAGCTAATCCTTTTCAAGGAGTATGATAGGAACCTAAGGCCAGAGGATTACAATTTCGCTAGAGAGATATTTTGGATCCGTGTATATGGATTGCCTTTGGGAATGAGAAACCAGAAAATGCAACAAAGATCAAAAGAAAAATTGGCGAACTGAAAATAATAGATGCGATGTTAGACAAAGGGGGTGATCGAGATTCCTAAGAATTAGGGCCGAAATCGACATCACAAAACCGTTACATAGGGCTGTATTGGTAACCCGGGAAGGGAATTCAAAGAAAGTTTGAGGCAGGCTAAGTTACGAAAGGTAGCCTAGTTTTTTCTATTCCTGTGGCAAGCTCGGGCATGTAGAGGGTGATTGTGATGAAACACCACAGATGGGAAGGGGGAAAGCTGGTGGCAAACAGTATGGTGTATGGCTTTGGGCATCACCACTGAAATACAAAGAATTAGCATGGGAAAGGGGAAGTCATGGCCATAAAGCTGGTTCAGATTTAATGGCCAAAGGAGGAATAAGGCACGCGAGGAAGAAAGTGACACAACGGCAAACAGCAGTGGACAACACAAGAGATTCGGTGCATGATACGGAGTGAGAAAAGCAAGATAATCATCAGAATGAAGCTGATAATCATGCAAACAATGAAGATTACATGCGAGATTGCAGGAGCCCAAATGGGGAAGGGAGGGAAAAAGATAAAGCACGTGAGGTAAGAAATGATTGCATGATGAAATAAAAAAGGAGTGGGGACCAAATAGTATATGATGATGGGGAACAAATAAAAAAGGAGTGGGGACCAAATAGTATATGATGATGGGGAACAAAGTTTGTATGAAATGACACAAACCGTTGGCTTGAGAGTAGGTACAGGCCCGACACAATAGAACTCCTTGTCAATCACAATATGTCCAAGAAAGAAATACAAATTTTTAGAGTGGACGCAGGAAAAAGGAAACACGAGCTCAATGGGGTAACAGACATAGAGATTGAGTGGAGAAAAGAAATAGGAAGGTCCCACTGGGACTCAGTAGGAACATCAAAACAAACAGCGAAGACTGGAGCCTAGTTTCACCAAGAGCCATTAAATGTATAACGTGGAACTGTCGTGGGTTTGGGAACCCACAGACAGTTCAAGCTTTTCAAAAGATGCTGAGGAAAGAAGATCCTAAGGTGGTGTTTTTAAGTGAACCATTTCCCAAGTTACCAAACTAGATAGATTCGAAGGAAATGTAAAATGTATGGAATGGTTGGGGTCGATGCTATCGGGGGAAGTGAAGTCTTGGTACTATTGTGGAAAGAGGTTTTGAATATGAGTCTGCTGAGCTACTCCAAGTGCCATATAAATGTGGTGATTACGAACGATGAAGGAAAAGAATGGCGACTAAACGGGTTTTATGGAGAACTGGATACAAGAAATAGGCGAAAGGTGTGGAACACAGTTACAAGGTTGGCGAATAACAGTCATTTAACATGGCTATGTTTTGGGGACTTCAATAAATACTATGGAGCAATGAGAAAGAGGGAGAGGGGCTAGACCTGAATGGCAAATGGTAAATTTTCGGAGTACATTAGAAGACACAAGTTTTTTTGACCTAGGTTTTAAAAGGGCACAATTCACATGGAGTAAGGAGATAACCGAATCGAGTAGGGTTTGTGAAAGGTTGGATCATGCTGTGGCAAGTAACAAATGGCGAGAGATGTTTCCAAATTATATAGTGAGTCATTTGACAAGCCTAGTATCGAATCATTGCCCGATCACGGTAGACATGATGGGACACAAGACTAGCCGGTATAACAGAAGGAAGGAAAAGAGGAAACACTTTGCAGCCATGTGGGTGAAGGATATCGAGTGCATGCATATTCTGGAGACATATTGGTAGATGGAAAGGAGCAGTGGAATAAAGCAGAAAATAGGGAAAGTTCTGGGAAGTCTGACAACGTGGGGTAAAAGGAAATTAGACGGTTTGCATGCAAAGGTTGAGAAGCTGGACAAAGATTTACAAAGGATCTAGTCTCAACGTAATAATGATGAGGAGGTGCGAAAGGAATTTGAGATAAAACAGCAACTAAATATCCTAATGCAAAGAGAAGAGATTTTTTGTTCACAGAGATCCATAATTAATTGGCTTAGGAAGGGGGACAAGAACACAAAATTCTTCCATGCACAAGCATCACCCTCAAATGAAAGAAATCACCCAAGAAAAAAATTGATCCTAAGACAAACCTTATATAGGCCCAACATAGAAATAAATCCAATGAGTGTTAAAACAAGCCTAAATTAAGATATTCAAATTGGGAATAAAAATTGAACTAAATTGATTTATTTCAGACAAAATTAGGTATACATCTACACATAAAAAATATATTTTGATTTATCTTCTGATCAAAACATTGTGGTGATGATATTTTGATCATAGCTCTAGATGGCAGAATTATGCCTTTGTCCTTTAAATTGAACTTTCGCTCTACCAACAGATGGCTACATATGAAGCTGGCTTGATAAGGTAACTAGAGATTATCTTGATTGATACCAATTATATCTTATTGATGTCACTTAGGAAATTGATAATTTAAATCTAAAGGATAATCTCCTCATTTGAAAATCATTGTGCGTGAAAGTTCAAAGGATATCAATAATGAATTATCCAAACTATTTATATATGAGATATATGAAATTCTCAATGCATTGTTTCTTGAATATTGCGGGCAATTAAAGAAAGCACTAGTCCCAAACCGATAAAAAATCCAAACTTATATGAAATTCTTTAGGTAAATTTTGCGAAATTTCTTTTTTAAAATGATTTAATAAAAATTTTAATAAAAAATCTAAACTAATAGATTGATAAAGTTTAATGTGTCAATAATATGTAAAAAAATTATTAAAAAATATTATTTATAATTCAAATTTGATCGATACTTTTTTAACGGTAAAAATTTTGTCAATATTTTTACTAAAAATGTTCATCTAAAAATATATATATAATTTTTTTTAAATTTTGCATACTTCATCTATGGGCAAAACTTATATAAAATTCTTTAGGTGAAGCTTGTGAAGTTCCTTCTTAAAAATGATTTAATAAATACTTTAATAAAAAATACAAATTGATAGATTGATAGAATTTAATATGAAGATCAATAATATGTCAAAAAGATTATTAAAAACTATTATTTGTAATTTAAATTTGATATATACTCATTTAACGGTAAAAATTTTATCGACATTTTTATTAAAAATATCATCTAAAAGTATATATATCGAAAGTTATTAAAATTTTTTAAAATTTTGCATACTTGATCTATATAATGAGATTTTTCAATTTTTCAATTTAACTATTTTGATTTTTTATTTTAATTTTTATTTAATCATTTCTCATAAAGAATTTCACGAACTTTATATAATGAATTTCACTAATTTCACATAAAGAATTTCGTCTAAGTATTTCCCTCCTTTTAAAGTCTCATATCATGATGCATTGTTAATTCACAACAAAATCGTTAGATATAAGTACTTAATAGATTTATAACTCTTTTGAGGTTGTGGAACTCTTTAGATAAGGTTTCTTATGCAAGTAGAGAATTGAAAGGTTGCTTCTTATGAATTTTTGGTTAATCTTAGAGTATTTACCAAGATAATGAAAAAAAACCCATTATTAAATTGTGTTGTCTTTGGAGGAACACACGAATCAATGTGAAATTTGAATATATTTTCTGTGTCTCATACTTAATCTAAATGTTCAAACCTTTGTCATCTATAGACATACACCTCACGTAAGAATCAAATTGCATTTTCTTTATATAGGTTGCATAAATTTGCATTTTTTGATAATAAGTGAGAGATTATTGTATATATTACTAAGAAATTGTTCTCTTAAATATTTAAATAAAAACAAAATGGTTTTAAAATCATGTAGTATGCATATAGATTAAAAAAAAAAAAAATGATGTTTGCAAGTTGAAAATAGCCTGGGAATGAAATTAGATAAGAGCGGCTAAAAGCAGCAAACTGCCTTAACAACTGCTCATGAACAAATTGAATCAGTGACTTTTGGGTGACATTTTGATTTTACACAAGCAAATTTTCATCAGAATATCACTTTTTTATTCCCACAAATAACGTATAAAAAAATTATATTTGAGAAACAAGTTATTGATACTTTCACTTTCCAGAGAACCCATCGTTCATTTTTATTTTGTACAAGCAAAATTCTCTTGGAAGTATCATTTTTTTAGGCATAAATATAAAAGAAAAAACCTTCTAAATTAAAATTAAATAATCATTGAAGTCATTATCGTTTTATTATAATCAATTAAGCTTCCCAATATATATTTTCATCAATTAAACTGTTATTAAACAAAAATTGGTTAACCGTCAACACCTATTTTTGTCCAATCAAGAGTTTAATTAAGTAAAAATATATGTTTAAAAATTCAATTGGATGAAAATAAATATTTAAGGATTCAATTGAATGAAAATAATTATTTGAAATTTCAATTGATTATAATAAATTAATAAAGAATTAAAAAATTATTTAATTTTTGTTTAAGGGTTTTCCATATTTAAACCTTTTTTTTTTATCTTCATGAATAACTTATTAAAATAGAAAATTAATCATTAATAGGAGTTATTGGTGCTTTCATTTGAAAAAATCGTTTTCTTCTTTCAAAAGGACAAGTTTTCGTCAAAGTATAATTTTTAAATTAATTTTGGCATATAGCCTAAAATTAATAGTTTCCAATTGTGAAACTTTAACATGGTAAGTAAATAATAAAAAATCTTTAGATTTATTATTTATATAAATCTTTTATTTTTATTGCATTCAATTAATCTTATTTTAATTTACACAATAAATTTTTATTTTTAATTTATTTTAAATAAATTCTTACTTAATTTTTATCTCATAAACTCTTAATTAATAATTTTTGTGTGAGTTAAGCATTTATATGAATACAAATAAAAATAATAGTTTATTTAGAGATAATAAAATACATGAAATTATTTTTGAAAATGGAATAGCTGACGAACTTTTTTAGTTTAGGCTGTCGTCACAGCAGCTCTGTCTTTGATGTTGTCCATTCGCTCCAATACCATCCTGAAATGTCGACTACTCCCTAGCTTTTCTGGGACTGATCAGGTTGAACCCACTACAAAAAAAATCTGACAATTTATGATGAATTTTTTAGATGATGCATTATATTTCATCATGTAAAATATATAAAAGATGACGAAAATTTTCGTCACATTTTTATATTATTTTGATATTTTATATGATTTATAAAATCATCACATGATAATAAATTCAAAATCTTGTCACCAAATTTATCTCTAAATTTATTTGATAAAAATTTTTTTATGACAATTTTTATTTTGTTAAGTTGTAATTTTGTCACTAATTTAAAATTTTATCTATGACAAATTTTTTCTAATAGATTTTAAGTGACGTTATTAATTTTTGTCATAAATTGAACACTTTAGTTAATTATTAATAATATCGTAATTTTGTCATGTTAATATATGGTGTTATATAACAATAATATAAATTTCTCAAACTTTTACTACTAAATTTATTTGGTGAACATTTTTTTTTAATTTTTTTATTTTAGGTTACGTTATAATTTTGTCACTAATTTAAAATTTTATCTATAACAAATTTTTTCTAATAGATTTTAAGTGATGTTATTAATTTTTGTTATAAATTGAATATTTTAGTTAACTATTAATGTCAATACAATTGCGTCACATCAATGTATGGTATTCTATGACAATAACATAAATGTCACAAACTTCTATCACCAAATTTATTTGATGAAAAATTTTTTGTGACATTTTTATTTTAGGGGACATTATAATTTTGTCACCAATTTAAAATTTTATCTATGACAAATTTTTTTAATAGATTTTAGGTGATGTTATTAATTTTTATCACAAATTGAACACTTTAATTAACTATTAATAATGTTGCAATTTTTTCACGTTAATAAATGGTATTATATAACGATAACATAAATGTCATGAATTTTTACCATCGAATTTATTTGGTGAAAAAAATATTTTGTAATGATTTTTTTTTAATTTTAAGTAATGTTATAATTTTGTGACCAATTTAAAATTTTATCTGTGACATGTTTTCTAATAGATTTTAGGTGATGTTATGAATTTTTTTTCACAAATTAAATACTTTAATTATTGTAATTTCGTCATGTCAATGTATAATATTATATAACAATAATATAAATTTCACAAACTTTTAAATGATATTATGATGTTATTTATCTGTTACTAATAAGTTCAAATTCATGTATAATTTATATGTGATGATTTTACTTACATTATATATATATATATATATATATATCTAAATAGAAAAAATTTTAACTACACTTGACTATAGTAACTTTTGAGTAAAAAATGAATTTTAAATAGTTATTAAATCTATAAAAAAAAATAATTTTAATTGAAGTTTTCCTAAACTACACCCTAAGAAAAGTGATACAAATTGATACAGATACAAAATTATTTGCTCTTTAAAAGCCTAAAATTGCCCTTGTCATTTCGGCACTTTCTCATCTCGTTACCAAGTTCTTAAGAGTACCTAGATGATGTTGATTTCAACTAAAAAATAACTTACAATCTTGCTTCATTATGTAATAACTAATAGAGTACTACAAGTAGCAACTATTTTGGTGTATTGGCATTGTCTTACCAGTTTATTCTTTAAATTTGATTAATATTCAAATACTTAATTCAAAATTTTATAATTTTATTTTTATAATTAAAATAAAAATTTTAATAATTTGTTAACAAATTACATATGGTTAACTAAAAAATTGCAATTTTCATATATGACCCTTAAATATTATTTATTTTAATATAATTTATTGTCAGAAACTATTGAAAAAGAAATAAGAAAAATATTGGGTTTGAGTTAACCTAAGTATGTATTCATATTTGTATAAAGGTTCAATTGATTTAAAATAAAAAGTATCAAGACTTAATTAATTGTAATAAAATATTAAGAGTTTCATTATTATTAAATTTTTATTTGAAGGTTTTTTTTTTTTATCTTTATGTTAATTTTTTCAAATAAAAAAAAAGTTTTGAAGCTCATTAATAGGCCCAAATCCAATAAATTGAGATTCCATTCAATGACTTCTCTAGTTATGGGCCTAAACAAATAAATTGGGTGGGCCCATTCTAACTAGGGTAGAGATATCAAGTGGGTCCCAATTTAAGCCATTTTCTTACCTCTACGAAAAAAGAAACCTTCAAAATGCACACTTTTTTGGGTGTAGGAAAAATTTTAAAATCTCTAGAACTCTAAACATCAATGGCAAGAAAATGCCTAAGATTGGCATGTTCCTCTGATGAAGAGGAAGAAGAACTCGAAAACAACCTCAACAGGGAAACTTAGTGTCACTCACCAAACCATAACCTTATCTCCTCTTAACCCTAGCCCTGTAAAACCTCTTTTAATCTCTTACGACAATTTTGTTGATGCCTCTAAAAGCTTCATTCCTCCATCTTTTCTTTAAGTAGAGGAAACAACGGCTCTAGTTACATCAATGGAGAGCTATCGTTTTCAAAGTGGAGACTTTCTTTTAAGAATGGGTCTTGAATTGAGGAGAGAGTGGCTAGATTCTTGCGTTCAAGGGCTGGATAGCTGTCATAATATATAGATCCAAAAATCTATAGCTAGACTTAACAAATGGAGTCATCACCAATCTTTTTTCTTTTAGGTGTGATTGGTCACATAAGGAATCTATCCTCTTAAGAAGCTTCTAAGCTTGCCTAAGGGTCTTTAAAAGAATAAGTTTGGGTCTACTAACTAGAACAGAGTTTAGGAGTTCAGGAATTCGATTACATGTAGGGAAGGTTATAGCACCCCCACATGCCCATCCAAAGGATGATACCATATTATTTTAAATTTATCCTTAGGTCTTGAGACTAATGGTTTCAAATTTTTATGTTAAATATTGGAAATAATTTTTAAGATTCTTCATCAATCTGGTAGAACTCTTAAAAAAATATTTCCTCACCTCAAGAGTATTCAAGAATCCCATTTGATATCTTGAAGAGGTTCTGTCGTGGGAAAAAAGTTTATTTATTATTTTTTTATCGAAAATATATCTAATTATTCCACCATTTGAGCCAAATTAGAAATATTCTTTTTTAAATTTCTAAATTTTTCACCATTTGAACCTATTTTGAAATTCTCTTTATTTTTTTTTTATTTCTAAATTTTTCACCATTTGGGTCAATTTAGAAATTCTTTGTTTTTTCTTTTGGAAAGAAAAAAATATGACAATTATTTTTATTGAAATTTTATTTAAATTATTCCACAATTTGGGATAAATTTAAAGAAATTTCTCACCTAGAGATTTCTTAAAAAATTTACAATTTGAAATTTATATGATTCTCATCCTTGGATAATTATCAAATATTTTCAACCAAAATTTTTTATTTTTTTTGGTTTGAAAATAAATATTAATTATTGTTATTAAAACTTTATTTAAATTATTCCACAATTTGAGACAAATTTAGATAAAATTTTTCACCTAAGAATTTTATAAAATTTACCTTTTGAAATTTTCATAAATTTCATCATTGGATAATTAATATTTATTCTCAAATTTTATTTATTTTTTTATTTTTTCTAAATTTAATCATATAAAAACACTCCTAAAAATAAATAAACACAAAATATATAAATAAATAAACACAAAATATGGAATGGCTTAGCTCGGCTTTAGGCATAAACAACAGCTAGAAATGCCGTTTGGGGGAAATCGACTCAACTCGGCTCAGCAGCAGGATCTACAAAGCGGGTTGAAACAGCTCAGCGCCACGGGTCAGGTCACTTGAATGGAAATGTGTGGATCCTGATAGGTCTCTTAATGCCAAAACGACATCGTTTTACGATGGTATATAAGCCCAAATCTCAGTTTTCACTTCAAAATTCCTCTTCCCTTTCTCTCTCTTCCCTTTTATTTTTTCTTTCTTTCTCTTTTTAATCAGATGAACTTCGATTGAATATCAACCAGATTCTGAGAAATACCGTTGAAATTTGGGTTGGTTTATCATACGATCGTTGAAAAATTCAAACATTGTCGAAATCTTTACCGGATTCTGGAAAATCTTGTCAAAAAATTCAACTAATGCTAGAAAACTCATCGAAAAATTCAATCGACGCAAAAAATTTTGCTGAAATCTGGAATTTCCAAAAAAAATCATTTTTTTAACCTAAATTTTTTTTTTTGCTTTCAGCTTTTCTCCCTGTTTTTTTGTTTTTATGTTTCCTATGTTTCTGTTTTTTCTCCGTGTGTTTTTTTTTTTGCTTAATCTGCCTGTGCATTTATAAAGTATAATCAAAGAGCCTTAAACTAAAAAGAATTTAGTCTTTTCTAAGTTTTAATTCCAACTTTTAATCCCACCTAAACTCCTAATTTCAATCCCACTTAAACTCCTCCTATTTTTTTGTTTTTTCTAGCCTTTTTATTATTTATTTTTTTATATTAGTAAAAATCAAATGTAGACCCTTGGATAGCTACCCCTCTTTGCACGTTTTCTGTGAAATAGAAATTGTGCAAAGACGTAAACAACCCAATCAACTTGACATAGACTCTTTGGATAACATAAAACTCCTATAAACAAAGGTTCAACGATTTTTTTTTTTAAATAAAGCTCCTCTAAATAGAAGCTTAACAACTTTAGAAAGTTATGCTCCTTTAAACAGAGGCTCAATAACTTTGAAAAATAAAAGGTTCATTTAATTAAAGGCTCAACAACTTTGAAAAATAAAAGGCTCATTGACAATCACGTCTAGAGGAGTCATAGATTAGGTGTGATTAAATGGAAACTCAAAGATTCATAATTTGAGTTCAAAATTCAAAGGTTCAGATTCACAAGAACCTTTCAGCTTTGCAAGAGTTCACTAAAACTTGATTATCAAAATTTTAGTTCCACAAGAATTTGATTCACAAAATTGCAGATATGCAAGATTTCAGATTTGTAAGATTTTAATATTCACATTTACAAATTGCAAGACTTGCATCTAACATTTAAAGATTCTCATTCGAATTTTAGAGATTTTCATCCAAAAGTTTGAAGCTTCTCATTCGAGTTCAAAAGTTCACCTAAATTTAGGATTCACATCCAAAAAGTTTTAAAGCTTTTCATTTGAATTTTGGAGATTTACATCCAAAAGTTCAAAACTTTTCATTCTAGTCCGAAGATTCATATTCGATGAACTTTAGGGTTTCACATCTCAAAGATTCTTATTTAAAACTCAAAGATTCTTATTTGAAAACTCAAATATTCTTATTTGAAAACTCAAAGATTCTCATTTGAAACTAAAAAATTCTCATTTGAAGATTCAAATATTCTTATTTGAAGATTTAAATATTCTTATTTGAAAACTCAAAGATTTTCATTTGAGGATTTTTTAAAGATTTTTGTTTAAGACTCAAAGATTCTTGTTTGAAACTTAAAGATTTTTATTTGAAGACTTAAAAATTCTCATTTGAAACTCAAAGATTCTCATTTGAGAATTTCTTAAATATTCTCATTTAAGACTTAAAGATTCTCATTTAAAGATTTCTTAAAGATTTTCATTTAAGACTCAAAGATTCTCATTTGAGAATTTCTTAAAGATTCCCATTTAAGTCTCAAAGATTTTTATTTGAGGATTTCTTAAATATTCTTATTTAAGACTCAAAGATTTTTATTTGAAAATTTCTTAAAAATAGGATTCATAATTTTATCTTAAAATACTTCATCTAAAGATTCAAAAAAATTTTTCCAGATGACTTTCAAACTTTTACCAAAGTCAAAATTTTGTATGTAATGAATGTCATGATCAATGATGCAAATACTTTCTTAATGACGCAAATGCAACAATCTAGATTCTCACAATGTCATATTCTCAACCATGATTCAAATGTTTACTGCATAATGCAAATGCATAGCCAAACCAAAGTTTTAAATATTCTCCGAACAACATTGCAAACATAAAGCATGTAATGCCAATGTCCATGTCATGAAATCCTAATTAATTGTGGTAATATGATTTTCAAGACTCCATTATCTCTCATACTTTTTTTTTTAGCTTTTCAGCACTAATCATTTAGAACAAGTTTCGTCGATTGATACTTGATCGTAATTCACAAGCCTTCAGCACTAACAATTTCAGAACAAATTTCATCCATTGCCCTATATTATTAATCACAACTCATAAGTTTCTCAGCACTAATCATTTCAAAACAAATTCTATCTTCTGATCCACATTATTTTAATCATTCTATCACCATTCATAGGTTTCTTAGCAATAACCATTCTAGAACAAATTCTGTCTTCTAATCCATATTATGTTAATCACTTGATCACCATTGATAGACTTTTCAGCACTAGCCATTCCAAAATAAATCTTGTCCACTGATCCTCATCATTTGATCACAATTCATAGTTTTCTCAGCTCTAGCAATTTCACCATAGATTTCATCCATCAATCCATACTATTTTCATCATTTGACTATAACTCACAAGTTATGTCGATTGATCTATCATCGAATTTATTTCTTGACCGTCTTTTTTTTAGATTTTTTGCTTTCTCTTCATTTGTTGACCAATTTATCCCCATATTCATCATTTGATCACACGATGTATCTTTTTAAATCATCTTCTCAAGTTTTCGCACTCTTCATTTTTTGCTCCCTATCATTTTAGATTTTTTTTTAAAAGAATGCAAGAAACTTTTAAGCATATATTCATTCATTCATCATCATTTCAAATCATGATAAATATAATGCATTCACATGTTTTCTCGATTCATTCTAGGGATGTAATAATAAGAGAGCACAAGGTGAATTGGAGAGAATGGTAATCAATGAAGAACAAGTTTGGTACAAAACAAATAAAGAAAAAACAAGTTAGATGCGTGTCATTAGGATGAATGGTATATCCAAACAATGAATATTCAAATAATTATGAATATTAGTCTAAGATTCTTTTTCAAAAACTCTTTCCATTGATTATCGAAATCATTTTAAGCTTATTGAACTTTGCCTCAGCTTTGAAGGATCTTCAAATGTCTTTGACTTTCATCCATGTGAGCTATTTATCCAAATCCCAACTCAAAATTTTTTTTTTTACCCAAATCGCCTTTTTGGGATTTCAATTTGAGTTTTTCTTTTCTTTCCTTTCCATTTTTCTTTTTTTTCATTTTTCATTTTTTTCTTCTCATTTTTCATTTTTTTTCTCATTTTTCATCCATTAGTGATATCTCTCCACCCATCAATTTCTAGAATAATGTAGCATGATTCTATTATTCTATACAAGCATGCCTTAGCCTAACATATGATTATTCAATTCGAGCATTCACACTTAATCCAAATAGACTTTTAAGGGTTGTAACATAAGCCATGGTGAAGGGTCATGAAAGAAATGGATAAAATAGGCTCAAAATATGTGTTTGAAGGATTTAAAACTAAATGATCATTTCTCAACATTTGATGGATTTTGGCATTTTGCCCTATTATTTTACTATTTTTCCATTTTTATCTATCTTATTCCTCACAAAAAGATTTTTCTTACTTTGCCCCAAATCATGTGTGGCATTTATTTTTCTTTTTTCTTCTTTTTTTTTTTTATCTTTAAGATTTTTTGTGATCTTTTGTCTCTTTACTTTTTCAAAACATTGCTCCCCAATGTGAAGGGTGATCCTTGATTAGGGTTCTTTAAAAAAAAAATCATAATAGGCTCAAATTGATAGCAATAAATGATTTTTCAAATGGTAAAAGAAAGATGGTCATTTTCATCTCAAATACAAATGCTTTCTTTGAAGATCATCTATTGAACAAAAATAAGCTCATGGATCTTTGCACATCTTTAAGATATATCTATTTCACATCTGCCAGCAGCTTGCTTCTTTTGCTCAAATAATCTTCTCAAATCAATGTGAATGAGTTCTCAAAATTAAATCCTAGAATTATTGTTATCATTGTCTAAATATTCATCATCTGAAATTTGAGAATGAAAATGAAAAGTTATGAAAAGTAACAAAGTATAGAACAATGGTTAAATGAAAGAGAGAATGTAATGAAATGCATCAACTTATCTTTTATTAAAATGATAACAAATGAAATCCTATTACAAAAAAGAAATCATAACATTACTTTAAAAGAAATTCGAAAATGACAAGCAACTCTCAACCAGCCTTAACATCCTATTCAAAATTATGTCCTTGTGTAATCAGATGAAATATTTTATTGACATCTTATCTCCCTGATTCATCAAAGCTCAATAAGCCTTTCTGGATCAAACTTTACACTTTGTATTTGAAAGCAAGGTAGGTTTCAATAGAATGACCCACGTTCCATTATGATAATAACATATTGCATTAGCATCGTACCACTTTAGATAAGGTGGCTTCAATGGTTTTAAAATAACTGGAGATACCAAGTTGTTCTTGATCAGTTCTGAGAATAACTCAGTGTAAGTCATGAGGATAAGGTCCATATGTGCCATTTTTTAGTTATCTCAAAATCTTCTTAAACCATTTGCTTGGTTGTTAGACTTTAAAACTGATGTAGTGATATGGATAGAATCATATATAGGTACTTGAAAGGCTAATTAGCAAGTAGTGACTAAGCTGGTTGTAGCTATGGTTGATGAGGGTAAAGTGAGATATTTCTCATAGTAGGATAATATGTAAAGTAACCTTATAGTGGATAGGGTTGATATCCCCTAAATTATTTATCAAAGTTCATAGCTTGAGCTTCAGTCTCTTTTTTCTCTGGCATTTTCTTAGTTTTTCCTCCTTTTAACTTGCCATTTTTAATGGCATTCTTAATGATTTCACTTGAGATCACCATATTAGCGAAATTTTTTGTTACATTCCCTATCATCTTTTCATAATAGAGAGATTTCAGAGTGTTAACAAACAAAACTGTAGTTTTTTTTCAGTCAAAGGGGGTTGCACTTGAAAAGCTATATCCTTCAACCTCTGGGCATATTCTTTGAATGATTCAGTCACTTTTTTTAGGCGATCAGGGGCTAAGTTTATAATATGTCAGTACTAATTAATGAAGGCATGGGTCATATTACTCTAAAAATGAATGTGGGTCCTATCTAATAGAATATACCATTTAGCAACAGAGCCTATGAGGCTATCTTAAAAAATATACATTAATAGCTTCTCATTATTAGCATGGGTTACCATCTTTCGATGGTACATGGTAGTGTGGATCTTCGGACACTTTGTATCATCATATTTCTCAAACTTTGACACTTTGAATTTTTGAGAAATAATCATATCCGGGACTAAATAGAGCCCGGTTACATCCACTGAACCATAAAAACTAACTTTTTCCATTGTTCACAGTCTTTCCTCTAACAAGTTCATCTTTTATTCAACTTTTGAGGCTTCTAAAGTCTCTTTCTCTTTGGGCCTCAACTTTTTTTTCTCTTCTGAATCATCCAAATTAGGGACTGATATTAGTTTTACTACTTTTTCAGTAAATACAGGATTTACATAACTTGATATTCCCCTGGATTTGAAGTTGATGGTATTTTAGGATATGTGTACCTTACAGGTAAGTAAACGACTGTGGTAGTGGATCTTGTGTGGATTGAGCTTGCTGCGATCGAAAACCAAAAAGGTATAGAGGGTCGATCACCTTTTGTGATGGATGGTCTTGGTGGCTAGTACTTTTTTCTATACCTTTTCCTTATTCAACTTATTCAAAGCCTCTAGAATCCTGTTCAATTCCCCTTCAACCTTCTTTTGGGCTTTCTCTATCCTCTCGAGATTATTAAAATTGTTTTGTTTCATCTATTTAGCTCGAGCTCTTGTATTGTATTAGTGAGTAAGGTTCTTACTTGGTGGAGCTATCCTTGAACCTTGAGTGCCACAATTATGTTATTAGAAATGCTATGCTTTATGCATGATATGTTGATGCATGAAATGTACATTTTCATAGATGAAATAAAAATGATGTAGATGTAAAATGTTACATATGACAATGAAAATGATGCATGATATGGTAATGCAAATGCACAAAGTCAAACAAACAAAATAGTTAGATCACAAATTATTTCTTCTTATGTCCTAACTTCAAGTTACATCTATCAATGGGTAGGAAGGGCTTTATCTTAGGAGTGGCCTCTTAAGTGTAAACTATATACAGGGTTAGCTGATTTTGACCACTAAAGGTTCTCAAATTGTTCCTTACATCATTGTCCATCACAGAATAGTAAGGCAGTCCAATCCTCATCTATCATAGGCTACTAACAAAAATGATTCAATTTGAGTTGAAGTATTTTGTTAGTCATTACAGATATTATCATTTCACGAGAGTGTACGTACTTTACTCCCTCCTAAGAGGGACGAAGCTCGAGTATAGAGCTCATGTAATGTAAATGTATGTGATAGTGTGTGTGAAAGAACATATAGGTTTCATGCCAAAAAAATACAATACAAGACAAAAAAGAAAAATCGTTAGTAAACAAATAATTACAATTTAAAACCATTAAACCAAAGGATATGATAAATTTAAAAATTATGGCTTGACTCTTTATAGCTCTCTAGTAGAGTCGCCAAACTGTCATAACATATAGATCCAAAAATCTATAGCTAGACTTAACAAATGGAGTCGCCATCAATCTTTTTTTTTAAAGTGTGATTGGCCACCTAAGGAATCTATCTTCTTAAGGAGCTCCTAAGCTTGACTAAGGGTCCCTAAAAAAATAGGTTCGAGTCTATTAACCAGAACATGGTTTGAGAGTTCGGTTACATGTGGAAAAAGTTATAGCACTCTCATATACTTGTCCAAATGATGGCACCATATTATTTTAAATTTATCTTTAGGTCTTGAGTTTAATGATTTCAAATTTTTATGTTAAATATTGGAAATAATTTTTAAGATTCTCCATCAATCTAGTAGAACTCTTAAAAAAATATTTATTCACGTCAAGAGTATTCAAGATTCCTATTTGATATCTTGAAGAGGTTCTGTCGTCGAAAAAATAATTATTTATTATTTTTTTATAAAAAATATATCTTATTATTCCACCATTTGGGCCAAATTAAAAAATATTTTTTCTTTTGAATTTTTAAATTTTTCACTATTTGGGCTTATTTAGAAAATTTTTTTATTTATTTCTAAATTTTTCACTATTTAGGTTAATTTAGAAATTCTTTCAATTTTTTTTGAAAGAAAATAATATGACAATTATTTTTATTGAAATTTTATTTAAATTATTCTACAATTTGGGACAAATTTAAATAAATTTTTCACCTAGAGATTTCTTAACAAATTTACCATTTGAAATTTCTAAGATTCTCATCCTTGGATAATTATCAAATATTTTCAAACGCAAAAATTTTTTATTTTTTATTTTTTTTCTTTTTTTGGTTTTGAAAATAAATATTAATTATTGCTATTGAAACTTTATCTAAATTATTCCATAATTTGGGATAAATTTAGACAAAAATTTTCATCTAAGAATTTTATAGAATTAACTTTTGAAATTTTTCATAAATTTCATAATTGGATAATTAATATTTATTCTCAAATTTTATTTTTATTTTATTTTTTCTAAATTTAATTATGCAAAAATACTCTTAAAAATAAATAAACACATAATAAATAAATAAATAAAACCAAAAAAATGAAAAAAAAAGAACGGCTTAGTTTGACGGTTGCAGAACGGCTTGGCTTAAGGCACAGACAACAGCTAAAAACGTGACTCAGGGGAAATCGGTTAGGCTTAGCACCAGGGTCTGTAGAGCGGTTGAAGCGGGTTAGCGCTATAGGTCGGGTCACCCGAATAAAAACGTGCGGATCCTAATGGGTCTCTTAATGCCAAAACAGCGTCATTTTGCGATGGTATATAAGCTCAAATCTCAATTTTCACTTAAAAATTCATTTTTCCTGTCTCTCTCTTCCTTTTTCTTTTTTTTTTTCTCTCTCTCTCTCTCTCTCTTTAACCGGATAACTCTGGTTGAATATTAATCGAATTCTGAGGAATGCAGCCAAAATCTAGGTTGGTTCATCGGATGATCATAAAAAAATTCAAACGTCGTCGGAATCTTCACTGGATTTTGGAAACCTTGCAGAAAAATTTAATCGGTGTCGAAAAATTTTGTCGAAATCTAAAATTTCTAGAAAAAATTCCAGAAAAATCCTTTTTTTAACCTAAAAAAACTCTAAAAAAATTTTTTTTTTTGCTTTATGCTTTTCTCTCTGTTTTTTGTTTATGTGTTTCTTGTGTTTCTATCTTTTCTCTTTGTGTTTTCTTCTGCTCAATCTGTTTGTGCATTTATAGAATGTAATTTGAGAACCCTAAACTAAAAAGGATTTTTAGTCCTTTCTAAGTTTTAATTCCAACTTTTAATCCCACTTAAACTCCTCTTATTTTTTTTCATTTTTTCAGCATTTTTTTTATTTTTTATTTTTTTTATATTAACAAAAACAAATGTAGACCTTTGGATAGATTGTAGTGTCTACAACAGCTAGGTCTTAAAATTTTTGACTCTTGATGGTTTTGAAAAAGTGAAGCTTTGCTTTAAGCAATTCTTGTTCTCTTATATGAATTATTCTGAAGTGATGTTTTTCCCGAGAATGTCGATTCCATACATCTTATTGATCTCAAAGAACCTTTCGTCTTGCAAGTTTGCTTTATTTATTTATTTATACATTTGTTGCTTATTTGAATATGTTATCTACTGGAACTTGTAATTTTAGCTACATAAATCATAATTTGGTTTGATATTGAACATGCTCTCCCTTGATTCACTTGTCCATTTAATATTGACAAAAACTATAGAAATCATCGCCACCCTCTAATTGAATGTCCAAATCTATGATGCTGATGTCTATAATTTATAGGAGAAAAAGTATGATTTATTGGGGGCATTGTAGACAAAGATTGGATGATTTTATAAGAAATTGTCTTGGTCAACTTGAAAGATTATTATTAGATTTCTTTTTCTTATTTTGATGCATCTACCGGATATGCGAGACATAAGAAATTTCTATGATGACTTATTTTTTATAGTTATAGCAACGGCAAACAACACATTTGGTAAAAATGCTATATGCTATATTATCATATTGATTTTTAGGTATCACCGAGTTTTGTCACCTTGGTATTTCTAAATTATTGGCTATGAAAAATACATGTTGTATAGTGCTTTTCAAGCCAAAAGCAACTAGTAGTTTTCAAAGAAACAATTGGTTTCTGAAATAAACAATTAGGTTTTTGTCGAAAATGTTTCAATGTCAGTTGTGCATTTGTGACTCCTATTGTGTTTGGGTTTGCTAATGTGGAACCTATATGGGTTTAGAGGTGCATAACATCTCACAAAAGAATTCCTTATTTATAAATTGGAGCACAATCTAAGGGTCACTTTACTCAAGGTGTTAGACCATAGCAAAATCAAAGAAACTTAAACTTTGTGAAATATTATGTTAAATGAATCTACCTTTGATGAAAATTCTATTTTTAGAATTCTCGAAAGTCATTGCAAGAAATGGGCTCCTGTCTGTAGAAAAAATAATGTTACCTATGTTAGAGATCAGTACAGCTCTGATACCGCTTATTAGAAAATCAATACACACGCAGCACCTACGTACAAAATAACAAGCTCAAATCAAAAATAAAACACACAAATATATTTGTTTTGACCTAACTCAAAATGGCCTACTCTAAAACCCAATCCACTAAAAATAAATCTTTATAACTGTAAGACTTTTAGAATTGAAAAGCCTTCAAAAACTTCTTACTCAAAACTTAACCCAAAATCCAATTATACCATTTTAATAACCTACTCACCTAGCTATTCTCTTAGTATCTAACTATCTGGGACTACTAAAATAAAACCAAAACATCTTATTTATAAGGGTGAAACCCCTTATACTTTTACTAAATTCTTGATGTGGGATATAAGACAAACTCAAAACTCTTATAACTTTTGATATGAGATTATGAGATTATGAGATTATGAGATTTAAGGCAAATCCCAACAACCTACTGAAGAAAAAAGCCATGGTAGAGTCTTTTACTTAATTAAGTTGCTTGCATTGTTAGATCATTAATAAGCATAAATATTATGTACAATCTAGCCTGGAATTTAAAAAAAAAGCTAAACCAAATTATTGAATTGATCATTTCATTTGAAATATTCTTATTTTGTTTAATAAGGCTTCACTTTTCATGTAGCAATGAACTCCTAATTGGTTCAAGTAACATCTTAGACAACTTAAGCAATGTCATTGTCCTATGTTAGTCTCACCTTAACATATTATATTCATGGATATCCCTATTGAACTTGCATGTGCATATATACACTCCTAAGAGAAACTTTACTTGAATAACAATTGTTGCTGGGTAGTGCATACAACGATATGCCTTATTCCATGTCTTAGGAAGCCTTTAGTTAAAATCATCTTTTACCCTTTTTTTTAATGTTTGATTTCGCTTGCATAAATACTTATCCTACATTGGTGTAATGATGTTATCAAATAACTATGTGCATGTTTCACTATCAGTTGTTACCTTTCTTCTTTTCTATTGTGGCTATGATGTTGCAAGTACTATATATTTAGACTTTGTTTGATACTTAATTCAAAAGTAAAAATTGATACTTTTTTTGTCACTTGGTTTTAAAAATCAATCGATTTTTATTTATTTACTGAGTCTTTATATAGTTTACTTGTCAGTTTTTTGACAAGGCTTATTCTTTAATATAGGGCAGGCCTTCATTTAAAAATTTGATATGCATAAAATAGATTAGTTTATTTTTTATATTTGTTTTGATTTTATTATGTGTATTATGGTTTGTTCTTATATTTGCTATTAATTATTTATTGTAGCTTCAAGTGACACAAACTTAACATCAACACAATCACCATCAAAACAAGATTTGGATTAAGAGCTTAAAGATAAGATTTCAATGACTACCTGTTTCATAGCTCTGATACTCTTTACTTTTTAAATAATATTATTTTTATATGATTTTAGGGTAAACTTTAAAGAATGTATTACATTTAAAAACTAATTTAAATATTTGATCGATTTGCAAGAACATTATATTGGATTATTCTACAAAAATGATTGTGACGATTTTATTTTATATATAGGATTTAACGACATTAATTATATCATCAAAATTATAACAATTTATCTTTCTTCACTAATATATCATATTTTATTATTTACTTTGTGACGATTATATATTTCAATGATTTTTTTTTCATAAAAAGTTGACGAAAACTAATGTTACAAAAAAAAAAAAAGTATAAGGTGACTAAGGATGGCAACGGGTCAGGTCAAAGAGGATTTTTGTTCGCCCTGAACTCGACCTAACATGAGAAATTTTTTTTTTCACACCTGAATTCAATTTACTTGATATTGTATAAACCGTATCCGATTCGATCCGACCTGAAATTAATAAAATATTATTTTTAAAATAAATATAAAATTAAATAAATATATAAATATATATAAAAAATTTTATATATATCGAGTAAGGTCGAGTCAGGTTTGCCTAAAACTTGACCCCGACCTGACCTCAATTTTTTTCTATAATTACTCGACCTGACTCAAAATCGATTTTTAAAAAAAAAAATTGATCCTATGAGATCGGGTCTTGTCGAAACTCGCCGGAGGCGGGTTGAGCTGCCAACCCTAAAGGTGATGCTTAATTTTATTGTCATGTTTAACATTATTTTATAATTATTGGTGATGATAACTATGTCATCAATATTATGACAATTTATCTTTTATCACTAATATATCAAATTTTATCATTTATTTTATGACGATTATAGCCTTTAATGATGTTGTTTTCATAAAGAACTGATAAAAACTAATATCACACAAAATAAAGCATAAGATAACGTATGATTTTATTATCATGGTAGATATTATCTTACAATCATTAGTGATGATAATTATGTCACAAATACTATGATAATTTAATTTTTGTCACTAATATATCAGATTTTATCATTTAATTTATGACGATTATAGCATTTAATGATATTTTTTTTATACATAGCTGACGAAAGATAACATCACAAAAAAAATAAAATATAAGGTAACATTTGATTTTATTGTCACTGTAAATTCATAATAAATGATGATATTTGTTATTGTGACATTAGACTTTTAGTGACGGTATAAACGTGACGAACATCGTAATATTTAATTTTTTGTCACGAAATATATATGATGATAAAAAAATAAATATTTAATGATATTATTTTATATGCCATTAATGACCAAATTTGTTATAGCAACCCTATTGCAAGAAGTATTATTATAAGGCTAGTTTACCGCAGTAAGTCCTTATATTAGCAAAATAGATAGAAGGAATATACCAACTAATAATTCGGTGTATTTCACTTATAAATTTTTTATTATAATTTTATAATTATTTAATTATAATAAAAATTATATAATATAAGTTTCATCTAAAGCGAAACCAGCTATAGGGAAAAAGAGAAGCCAAATAATAATTTCAATGCGCAAAGGTGGCCAAGCATTGTAATAGGTCGGGCCAGGCACTCTTGTATAAGATTGTTAAAATTTTTGAGGGACCGAGACATCTACCTGCCCTGGCTATACCTCTAGGCTTCATATAAAATTTTGATGAATCTTATATAATTTTGAATTATGATCAGTTAATTTTAGTGTAACAACTGTAAGTGAGATCCTCTCCAACCAAGTGTTGAGAAACAGTTCATCAAATATATATGCGACTCTAAAACCATTGGTGCCCTGAACCAGTGATTCATGTTTCATGGTAAAGAAGCCATCAGGGGACAGCACACTGGAAGTCTGGGACATGTATTTTATTTCGTAATATTTGTCCATGTCCATGAAACACATACACTAACAGGGGAGGTGCTAATTGAGAAGGTGAATGTACAAGACTTCAGTGCAGTACCATACCTTTGATGGAAATATTTACAATAGGGCTCTAACTTCTTTTTTTACAGCTGAAGCACCAGCTCCACCAGAAACAGATCTCCATCAAACCTAAGCCCGGCTCCTTCTGCAGGCTGAGGTAATCCATCCACCATTCCACCATACACATATAAATAACGCCCTGAGTTATCCACGCAAGCTTGGTGAAATGATCTGGACTTGGATTTATAGCCCTTAGCTTTAAGTCTCCTCCACATGTTTGCCAACAATCTCTTTGAGCTCAATCTAGCTGGCTGCACTCTTTCTAATGATATGGCACTAATATCTAATATCCAAAAGTCATCCTTCCGGTGCCTCTGTGAATCTTCTCCTCCATGAATTAGCAGTCGTCCTCCTAAGATGAATGTAGCTGAATGGCCAACTCGTGGGAGGGAAACTCCTGCTGGTATGCTTTGCAATTCATAAAATATTTGTGCCCATTTCGAATAACCTTCAGACATATCCAAGAGCCAGACATCATTGAGCACCTCATAACCCAATCCTCTCCCACCGAATAGAATTGTTTGTGTTTCCGCTATGCGTGTCAATGAATGTCCTGAACGAGCAGGAGGTGAGGGATGAATCACAATCTCATGCCATGTTCCAAAACGAAGATTTTCTGAGAGTTCTACAACCCATGTATCACCCAACCTGACGCCATCTGGACCAATTCCTCCATGAATGACCATCTTCCTGTTGCTTATGCAACATGCGGCATGAGCTCCACGAGGAGTTGGTGCTATTGACCCCACATCTAGCAGCCTCCATGACAATGAGATACCAAGGCTCTCGTGGAATGCTACTTGCCCCACCCATGTATCACTGTGACGATCCCCCCGGTCATTGATTCCTCCAAACAGAACAAGATAATTTTCAATGACAACACATGTATGCCCAAATCTCCCACTTGGGATACCTGAATGAATCTTCTGCCACTTCAACATCCTCCGAGAATTATTACCAATGTATGCAGCCCAAGTGTCATCAAGATGGCGTCCTAATATGATGAAAAGAACACTCCGAAAAGTTATGATATCAATGAGATAACTATACAAAGAAGATTTCTAAATTTTAACTAGTTACTAAATACGAAACCAGTTGGATGATAATTGTGTAAATCTTTACTTAATTATTTGCCAAATCACTGGCCATAACTGCGCTTCACTAAAGATTACATTTCCAACATATGAAAGGTTTCTATCTTCCCAAAACAAAGTAAAACAACGGATTGTTCAAAATGTTTTGTTCACTGAGGGCTCCTCATATTTGTTAACTTTAGCAATCTTATACCATGAATCTTGTATCATTCAAACTTAAGAGTGATGATATTCTTCCAACAACTCCTATGTTGCTCGAATTAGTGTATGCTCCTTGCCATCCATAGATAGAAGCAAGGAAATTGGCAGAAACGATGCCATCTTTGGGAAGTTCACATGCCACCTTACAATTTCATAATAATCAAGAAGACCCTAATTGGTCCATCTAGGAATTTTTAAATTGTCAAAATGACTTCGGGTCTGTCACTCAAATGCCTAGATCTAAAAACAGTGGTTGCTTCTACAACTTGAACTCATGCTACTGCACTTGTCAGTCTAAGATTTTTACCATTACAGCAGAAAGTAGCCATCTATAACAGGCCTAAGCAAAGTGGCCATAAGATTTTTACGGTTACAGTAGTTTGTGTTCTCATCATGTATAAAACATCATGTGAAACCACCTCCTATCCAATAAATGAATTAATGCAATTTACACACATACAACACAAAAGAATGTAATTGGTCAATCTCCTCTGGTTTCCTGGGCAAACATTGAATTTGCTTATCATGTAAATAAATGTATCATAGTGATCTTTCTTGCAGTTAGTTTGCTTTGAATTCAGATTCTTACCATATAATACTGGCTACACATTGGTCCATGTTTGTCACCTCAACTACAAAATGTGTGACTGGTGTAAAAATGGATTAGGTATTTTTCTTGACTGTTACCATAAATTTTGGTACAATAATGGGGAATGGCTAGGCTTGCCTAGAACTTATATATATATATATATATATATATATATATAGTTTTCAACATTAGCTACGCTCTGCTCGTGAAAATTCGTGTTAGTCCTTCAGGATGATATCTTGCCTGTTACACTCGAGCACACATAAACCATTCAGAAAAGAATAGAATCAATTAAAAGTACATTATGGTGAAGTTACATTCATGAGCTGTGGCTAATTTTTAATTCCTGACTAGTGAAGTTTTTGCTCCTGGAAAGCTATTTAAATCACCCAAAACTGCAGGAAAAATTTATCACTAGAAAGTTGGTAGTATATGGTACAATCTTTTGCAAGTACCAGAACCAACTGCAGTGCTCCTGCAGTAATGATGTCCATGTTTTATGAAAAGAAAAATGCTAAGTTACTGTTTGGATAACTTAGTGCATGACTTTACGTAGAATGATATCATATGCAACAATTAGTGTTTCATTTCAGCAATTTATTCATTTCAAACCAATTATAATTTGCACTCTAACATTTGCTTTTACTTTATAGTAACTTTAAGAAAGCAAAAAAAATGTGTAACAGAAAGCAAGTAATAACAACTACAGAGCCAGACTTGATGCAGGCATCAATGCTTGGAAGATTCCAATAGAACTGTCCTTTTAGTATTAGTAAGCTTCCTGTTTAGCCTAGTGCCAACAAAATGATAAAAGAGAATGCCTACGAAAGTTAAGACAGATTCTAATCACGGTGTTCGACTTTCTAACTACATAGATCTTTGAATTCAATAATAAACTACCAAACTGAAAATTTAACCTGATTAATTAACGGATCCAGTTACTGGTGCTTACAGATTGTCTTTCTCTAAATTCAAAAAGAAATAATACATTAATTACAAATCTCTTTGCTTAAATATCATCTTAATCACTTTCACTAGGCGTTACTTAATATTTCCCTCGCCGATCCATATCTATAGATAGGGTGTCCATGGACAACCCCAAAGATTGGAAATTTAAAACAAGAAAAATTTTCCCTGAACACTCCAAATTTTTACTTGTACACCATTTCTATTGATAAATTTGATAAATCATGGACAGTTTATATATATATATATATATATATATATATTATAAGTGAACATTTAAAAAAAAAAAATCATTGATCTGGCACTGCCTGTTTAACATAGATGTACTTAACTATTATCAAATAAGAACTTAAAAAGAACCTTAGGCCAGTTGATATCAAAGCACCACATACACATTTTACAACAGAAACCCGTCAAAGAAAACAAGAGATATGTCATAGTAGGAAACATGCACCAAAGCTAAAGCAAAAGCAAAGATAGAGCTATATATTATCTGTACAAGTGACTGACCTCCTTCACAGCCGCCACCAAACAAAACCAGGCAACCAGACACAAAATTGAGAGAGTGAGAGGCTCTGGGACTTGGCAACATCAAATCAGGATCTGGGTCAGAGAGCTTGTAGCAACAAACCAAGTCAAGCCGAGAGACCTGCTTGTATAGCCTAATCCATGGAAGGAGCCGATGATCCTCATCACCATGACAAGAAGACTTGAGGGCATCTACAGCAGTAGTTCCCCAATCTCTCCTGCATATGGACTCCCACAGAGAATTAGAACTTGCCAGAAACCTGAATTTCTTACAAGTCATGGCAAAAGATAGAATTGACTCTATAGGCAGTAAAAGCAAGATTGCAAAAAGATCGTCTGGAGCCAAGTTATCAATAAGTGATCCATTATTGAAGTTGCTGGTACCGGCAGTGGTGCTGCTTTCTGCCATGGAAAAAAGTGGTGTGATTGCTTGGATTATATGGCTATGGTTAATGGGAGGTGAGTGCTCGTGTGGAGGGCAGAGGCCAGAATGCTCTAAAATTGGTCTGGCTCTTATTGTTATGGTTCATGTCAACGGAAAATGGCAAAATGCGGTGGGATTATAATTTGTTACCAAATGTAAATAAAAACACGCTGCAGTGATCCGCATGAGTGATACTTTAGGGTTGGCAAATGAATCAGGTCGAGGAGAATTTTTACTCTGTCCTGAATTATAAAATTCATATTTATATCTGATTCAAAATTTTTTTTATTTTTTTATATTTGAATTCGACGCGAATTTGATATTATATGAACTGTACTTTATTCGAAATTAATAAAATATTATTTTTTAAAATATAAAATATTATTTTTTAAATATAAATATATAAATATATATAAATTAAAAATTAAAAAATAATTTTTTATATAATATCGGATCGAGTTTATCTAAAACTCAAATCTAACCTGACTTCAATTTTTTTTTAATAATATTCGACCTAACTCGATTCGAAACTTAATTTAAAAAAAATTAATCGATCTTATAAAATCGGATCAAATCGAAACTCGTCGATTTTAAATTGGGCTATCAACCTTAGTGATACAATACAAAATATACAAAATATATATATAAATGATATAAATTAATTGAATAAAAATTATATATAAATTTTATAAAATTATAAAATTATATTTTATACTTTTATATAAGTTATAATATATAATTTTTATATTAACAAAAATTATGATTTATAATTTTTATATTAAATATAATATAAATATAAAAATAATTTATACATAAATTATTAATATTTTATTTTATGGAAATACATGAATGGACGGTAAGACGGTTAGATTATATTCTCATTTTGTCGGGATGTTATTGATGTTACAGGACAATGGTAAAATTGATAGGTTTTCTTGACATTTGAACAAGGAAAAACAAAAATTTTGCGCGTTTTTATGGTAAATTCAAAAGCATGGAAAGAGATGGGTGGGGGCCAACGAGGCCTTGGCCATTTGCGTTGTCCTGTTTGTGAAATAATGAGCTACAATCGGACGTGTGGGGTCTTGACATGACCTTGAAGTATTTGATTTTATTCGATTTTTTTTATTTCATTCAAATTTAATTTAAATATTAAATATATATTAAATTGAGATTAAATTTTAAATTAAAAAATTAAAAAATTAAATTGAATTAAATTATATAATTTTATTACTTTTTATATATTTAAATTTTATAAAATAAAATAATTATTTTGTATCTAAATTTATTTAAATATATTAAAAATTATATTAAAATAATACATAAAAAATTTTAAAAACAATAAATTGAATCAATATTCAATTTGAATAGATTTTTTAAATAATTAATTTAAATTAAAATTAAAATTTATAAATTTATAATATTACATATTATTTAATAAATTAAATAAAATTTAATTTAATTTAAATCGTTACCATTCTTACTTAAAAATAAATGAGTCAAGTTATATATTGTTTGAAAAATTAAATCAAATCCAATTTAATTTTGAACTGTTATGATGCATAATTAAATTTTCATTTAGATTTCATTATATTTTTCATGTAATGTGATTAAGCTCATCTCACTATCAATTAAATTCAAATACTAACTTTAATGATGTTAAACCAACATAAATTTATTATTAATTTTTTTAATCATAGCTACAATATATTTTTTATCAATTACAATTATAATAATTATTATTATTATTTTTAATTTTACCACAACTCACCTCACCATTCATCTAAATAAAATCTAATCAACCACCATTTCTAAACTGACTTCATCAATTAAGTTCGACCGATTCTAAATGCATTTTATGTTGGAAACTATGATTGAAATAAAAAAAATTGATAATTGCTTATTTGATTGAAGATAATTTTGAGTAATTTAAGTTTTTTTAGTAAATAAATATGCTTGATAAAGAAAAAGATTTGTTAAATAAAAATTTTAAGAAAAAATTTTGATGAATAAGTTAGCCTTTATACGATTAGTACTTTTGCTTTTTATTATTTGTTTTTTTATTTTCAATTCATTTTCATTCTTTTGCTTTTCATTTTTCATTAGACAACAAAAAATAAAATAGTTTTAATGAGCTTATAAATGAAGAAAATCTCAATAAGGTAAGGTACGAAAACACAAATGGAGTTATATGATATAAGGGGGAATGGATGTGTAAACATCTTATGAGGGCAAAGTGAAATAATCACAAGGGTAATATATTCTACTTTTAACCACGTGGTGAATTTTGTATTCTACGAATAAAACTAAGATTATTAGGCGTCTTTTTTATTTGATTAAAAAATTAGTAATTAGCAAATATTATGTGTAAATTTCAAATCATATATTATGTGTAAAAATATTGAAGAAAATCATGTGTTATACTAAAACCAAGATAACTTCTTTTTAAAGAATGCTTTGGTTATGTCTAAAATCAAAAGGTATACATATAAAAAAAAAAAAGTCAAAGACAATTATTCATAATAGAAAACATGTGGAAAATTTACCATGACATTATTCAAAATTTTTTGTGGTATTAGTGATTACAAAAAGTTAAGTCCATAACCATTAAAATTAAAATTACTTTTTCTTTATCAATTATTCATAATTAAAAATATTATTTAACTATTATTTTGCTTTTTCTTTATCGATTTAGTACGAGTGACAATTGAGCCAGTCAAGTTAGACCTAGATTGAATTACTTTGAATCGGATTATTCAAGTCATTTCATGTTTGAGTCATTTTCAATTTTAATAATTTTTCATTCCGGTTTTTCAATTTTGACATTCGGGTGGATTTAAGTAATTTTAGGTTCTTGTTTTCAAGTTCAATCAAGGTAGAAAGATCCAAAATTAAAATTAAGCCAAAGATATTGGATCAAAGTCCATTACAATTTGCATAAGTAATTAGGGTTTAAAATCCTAAGGCCCAAATTTATTGCGTTTAAAAGCCCAAGATCCAATTTTCACATTTATGGCCTAAAGCTATTTCTCTATAATTAATTAAATTTTAATAACTAAAGAAATAAAAAAATTTGAAAAAATTAAAGAAAAGTCAAAAAACAAAAAATTAAAAAAAAGAAGAGTTTGTGAAACTGACAATAGGTGTTGTTCAAGGCACCGCCTACAAGCTGAACAGTCGTCGACCAACCACCCTATCAAACACCCTTTGTCAGCTCCTAGCCTCTTCTACACATTTATCCAGCCACCTTACTACTGTCAACGCCTTTTGGTTGTAACAATCAATCCTTCCCTGTCAAGTAATTTTGCCTAAACCTAAAATGGGAATGGTAAAACTTAAAGAAACCGGTAATAGCACTAGAATTGTTTTGAAAACCCAATGACAATAACAAGACTCTACAAAGCCATCCATTGCAATAGAAAATCTTGCAAGCTTTTCTGCCACTGCTGATACCTTGAAACCTCACCAACCCCTAAAAATCTGGGATTTGAAATCCCAATTGGCTATAAAGGTTTAGACCAAAAATAGTGTAGAAAAGGCCAATTTCAACAAGTAAAACCTCTGGCTACTTCTAACCAAACAACCCCACTTCACCCATGAAAACCCATCAATGCCTTCAACCCTCTTGCTAAAAAAAATCCCCAAAACCCCCACCACCACCATTAAACTGTCTTTCCTTAGACTCCAAAACATAACCCTCCAGTCAAATGATCACCCCTTAAAGCCTACTGTAGGTTAAATCACAACCCCAAACACCAAATAGACCCTTCAATTGTCGGCTTTCACTACCCAATACCCTTTTAAATTAAAACCCATCCCACAACCATAGAAACCAAAAAAAAAAAAAAAAACACGAAAAAGCCTAAATTACCAAGACTAACAACTTTCCAAAAAGCCAAAAACAACAAAACACAAAAAAATATCATCACATATCCCCTAGTAGGGAACATTAGTGTCAAGAAAATAAAAAATATATATATCAAAGCACAAAAAGGGAAGCTTCAGCTTGGAAGAGTTTTGGGTGGTTTCAAACCTCATTTTTGTTAAAGAAGAAGGTATTGGGTAATAGAAGGACATACTAGGAGAAGGACCGATTTGGAGCAGCGGTGGTCGATTTTTAAGTACTTGACAGCTACTATTTATGACTCAAATCTAGAAAAATCCAGAAAGTTTTTGAAATATCTAAGTTAAGAAATGGACAAAAGACAAAAAAAAAAAAAGAGTTGATGGATAAATTTTGGAAGTATTTTGAGATCGATCACCGATGGCAGATGACAGTTGGCGATAGAAACTAGGTTCAATTCCGACGGTTGGGTTTTGTTTTTGAAGAATAGATAGCAAGTTTAGATTTTTTTCATAAAAGGTTGAAATGAATTTGAAAAAAAACATTGGTTTTTTTCAAATTATCGAGTCAGGCCTAAACCAATAAACCGAACTAGATCAAATTAGCACAGCTAACCAGATTGACACTAGCCAGGCTCTGACCCGAATCAAACCCACCTCAAGTGCTCCAAACTAGTTTGAACTACTCAAACTGCCATTAAACCAGTAAAGAACTGCTCCGGATTGTAGAAAATAGCCTTGAACCATATCAATAGGTTGAACTGCTTCTTAGACCATTGACCAATGTTAACCAGTCCTTTTGGGTAATTTTTGTTATTTATATATATTGTCTTAAGTTATTTATTTGCTTATTTATACATATTTAATTTTTAAAAATTTTAAAATATATATATACGTTTTTTAAAAAAAGCATTCATTAATTTTAAAAGAAAAAATTTTTAAATGGGAATTTTTACGATAATGAGATTTTAAAGGAATCCGCATAGTATTCCTATGAAATCTTTAGGTGAAATTTTTTTTTAAATACTATCATTATATTGGAGTATTTATGAAAAAAAAATTTCAATATAAAAAAAATCCTTTTTCTTCCATTAAAAATGTATAAAATGTGGAAAAAAAAAGAAAAAGAGAAAAATTAATAAACAAATTTTTTTTAAAAAAAAGACAAATAGTTTTTGAAAAAAAGTAAATAAAATGAGACAAAATAAAATAAAATAAAAAGTATACATGTATGCATAAATATTATGTTTCATCATTTTCTTTGCATCAATATTATTCAATTATGAAAAAAATGGATGTGAACCTCCAAGTATGAGATTTTAAGGAAATCCATGCAATGATTCCTACAAAATTACCAATTCGCCTATTTGTAAAAAATGATGGACAACATCAAACTACAAGTATTTCATTGGTTCATAAAAATAAACATTAAATTAATCAAAGATACCAAGAAAAAAACTATATTGATGAAAAGGATTTTGATGAATCCATTCCAAGACATAAAAAAAAAAATGATTGAAAATAAAGACAAAAATCTAGATGAGAAATTTTTTTTTTTAATTATCAACGTACTAAAAAATTTTTAAATGATTTTTGAAAACAATGGTTTTAATTTATTTTTTCAAAATAAAATCGAACAATAATAATTTTAAAAAATAAAAAAGAGAGTAAATTTTGTAAAAAAAAATGAACTAATAAAAAATCACAATAAATACAAAAAAAAACCAAAATTTTGATAATAAAAAGAGATTTAAGGAAATTAATTTTAAATATCAAAATTAATATCACTTTTGACAAGATTAAAAACTAACTCATAATTAATTGGTACCATTTTTAAAACGGGCGATGTAAGGATGTTAATTCTTCTCTATGCGTAACCGTACTTCTGAACTTAAACTATTTTTGCAAATCCAAAAATTAATTTTTTAAGAAATTTTAATTAATTTTAAGATTTTATTAAAAAAGGTAAGTTTTAATAAATGATTAATAGAACTTAGTCAGAAAAGATTAGTAGCAACTCCTTGTGTTTTTAAAATTCATCTAGTGATATTAAAATTATTATGATAATTTGGTGACTTCATTAGGGATGCATTTTTTTAGAGTCATGCCAAAATTAATTATGTGTTATCCTTTATTTTGATTTAATGGTCTTAATTGGTATTTAATTTAATTTCCTTAATTTTGATTTTTTTAAAACAACAATAATAATAATAATAAAAGATGACATGAATTTTATTTTAATTATGTATTTATTCATTTATTATTTTATTTTTTGTATATATTATTCTTAATAAATTGTGAGACATTTAGAATAAAGTTTGTGATGTCACGTGCCCTCATTCACATATGACACATAAATCTCATTTATGAGTTCTATAGCTGGGCTTTATCTTTTTTATGAGGAAGTAAAGTATCTATACTCTCGTGAGATGATAACTTTCACAATAACAAGCGAAATATTTTCACTCAAATTGAACCATTTTTGTTTGTAGCATATAATAGGTGAGGATTTGAATGCCTTACTAATCTCACCGGGATACCAATGAGGAATAATTTGGGAACCTCTTAAATACGTATAAATCTGAACAAAGCATACAGTGAACTTTAAGGGTCTAGCCTTAGGTACAGTCGTACCAATATTTTTGTAGAAATTACTCGAATTAGGACACATGAGGAACATTTTAATAAAATATGTATTAGGAGGAATAATAATGCAAATAAAACTAAAATTTTGAAAAATTAAAAAATAAAACAAAATTATTTTTTCAATAAATTTTCTTTTGATATACAATTCGATTCGTCTAGTGTTTGTCAAAATTTTACAATTTTAAAAAATATTTTGTTATATTTTCCAACAAAAAAAACAAAAACAAAATTTTCAAAAAAAAAAGTTTTTTTTTTTTTAATTTCTTTATTTCTTGATTGAATAGAAAGCAGAAAAGTGAAAAAAAGAGAAAAAGGTTTGAATGCTATCATTTTATGAGCTTTTTTTTTTTTTATAAGAAATGTTTTCTTGAATTTTCATTTCTTTCTATGAAAAAGATAAAAGAAAAAACATTTTCAATTTTGTGTGTCATTTTACTCCTTGCATATTATTTGATCCTTTTTATGGTCATTTTCATTATTTTTTGTATTTGAAAATAATAAGGTTGTACATACATTTCATTATATGCACATTTGAATGGTATTGTCAATTATATTAAATTTGCATAATACATCACTGTATTTTATGTAAACATATCTTTTCATGCATATAATATGTCATCACATTTCATAGCATATAATTGTGTTTCTTGAATTTAGACTTACAAACGATATGATTTTATTAGAAGTTGCATTATGCCTATATTGCATTTAATGTAAACACATCATCTCTTATCAAATAGGACATTGCATTCCATGCATATACATTCATATAGTTTTTATTGTACATATCCTGCATTTCACATAAATGTGTCTCATTATTCATACACTAGGACTTTACATTTCATGCATATGTATTAAAAAATGATGCGATTTCCATTATACTTGCATTGTAAATACTCTTCATTTCATGTAAATATATCTTGTTATTTTGTATACATACATGGATAAACAATATGATTCTTATCAAATTTGAATGGTACATGCATTGCATTTTGGGAAAGTATGCATCATATTTATTGCACATACTTTCATAAATTCATCATGAAAATATCATGCCATTCACTCATTCGTTTAATTATTCTCTCATGACATTCCATCATTTGATGAATAAAGAGTGTTCTCCATTGGTGAAAACAAAAAAAAAATCTTAAAGTTCTTGGAAGAAAAGATCATGACAATGGAAATTTTGATTAAACCCAAATTATCTTCCAATTTACTTCTTTTTCATTTAAGTTTGGCAAGAGTTTCAAAAAGTTGAATATGTGAGAGGATTGAGTACCCTGAAGTGAATAAGTCCAACATAAAAAATACCATTGTGGACATAAAAGGCTTATTTGTTTATCATAGATGATCTTTGGTCTCTTTAGCTTTGTACATAATTTTGTCTTGAAAATTCTTGAAAGTGGATTGTTATTTCTTCAAAAGGAATGACTTTTAATTTTTGGACTTTATAAATGATAATATATTGACTGGTTAGATTGGATTTGTAAATATTGTTTTATACATATAAGCATTTTTTAAAACGATAAAGGAAAATTAGGATAAAAAAAAAAAGCAAAGTACTTTTTGAAAAAATAGGCATTTTCAAAAAGAGAAGAGAAATTCATGTTTATGTACAAAAAGCAATAAAGGTATTGAAGGAATTGGTGATTACTATTAGAAATGAACTGATCTAATACATTCACCTTTTTTTACTCTCATGTCCTAAACCACTCAAATAATTTGACTCATCAACCATAACCTTTTAAGGGGCATGAATTTAAATTTTTGAACCTTGTCTTCATTTGATCATATTATGATATAAAAAGGTGATAATCTTTTATTAAGAAATGAACAATGAGACAATGAATTTAAAAAAAAAAATACTTTTTTGGGATTCTAGAAAAGCGGACAAGTATGAAATTTTTTTAAAGAATCTAAATATTAGTAATTTGATGTGTCAAGACTATGCTATAACCTTAAATTTATCAAGACATGAAGGCCCTAATCTCACCCTATCTTGTTCCATATTGAGGCACATGGACCCAAAAAGCAAAATTAACTCATTGCCCTTACTTGATTAATTTATGCCATAACCCTTCCTTTTGATCCAATGACATGAAAAATTTGAGCCCCTAAGTGAGTTCATCAAAGTGATTATCATTATCGTATGGGTTTTCATTTGAAATGGTATGTTAAATTGGGATATCTCTTATAAGTTGATTATGAGTTATGGGAGACATGTGAAAACAAAAAAAATGGAAAAAAAATAAAATATGGTTTTGATATCATGCATTTAAGAAATTCTAATAAATTAAAACAAAGGCTTGAAAAATCAAAATAAAAATTAAAAAAAAAAAGAAGAAAGGAAGCTAAAAATTTTGTGAAAAAAACCAAGAAGCTTAAAATGAAAAAACTAAAAGTGAAAGTTGAGAAAACCTAAAAATCCAAAAAAAAAAAATTTCTTTAAATTCATTTTCTTAAAAGAAACTACTCTTCAAATTAAGCGACTGTGCTTGAGATGACAAATGGTCATCTTTCATTATCCCTTTACAAACATTAAAAATTATTCACTTGCAACCCCTTTAGGCTTGATGGATTCTTTCTAAATGAACTTTGTCCAATGATCACTTTCCACATTAGAGAGGCAAAATGGGGCATATTCAAGAATCATGTATGCTGAAGTCCTAAGTCTAAAAAAAAACCCTATATGTTGAGGGACAAGTATCCAAGAAAATGAGTTTCCAAAACGTTTTAAATTCACATCATTAGAAGTGGAAATGTGCAAATAAAAGTAGAAAAAAAAAAGGCAAGGAAAAAAAGTAAAAAAATAAAGAAGCAAACAATAAAAAAAAAGAAAGAAATGAATAATGTGATGGAATGGCAATAATTAAGAAGAGAATGACAAATGTCCACTAAAAAAACCCTCTATAAGAAATGGTTTTTGGTTTTATCAACTTTAAAACACATGCTTTAGGCTTATCTATCCTTTTTTTTTTTTCAAAACCTCCAATCTTGGCCTATGTTACAAGCTGTGAAAAGTCTATTTTGATCAAACATAAATACTTAAATTGAAGAGTATTTTCCTTGAAAAGTCATCATAACCTACGAAGTTTTTGCCTATCTCTTTATGAAAATTATCTTTTTGAGTCATTAATCCAATTTGGATGAATTTTGAATAAGTGAATGATGGAACAAGCGAGAAGAAAGAAAAAAGAAAAAAAATAATGAAGAGTGAATCTTGTAGGTGAAAACCCAAAAAGGGACAGTTCAAAGCAAATTTGAAACTCTGAAGCCAATTTTGATGCCTAATGAAAAAGCCAAAGCTTTTGAAAGATCTAAGAATGTCGATGTCATGAAAGTTTAAAATCCATTTTCAAAATTTTAGCCTTTTTTTTCCATTCCTCAATAACCTTCTAAAATTTTGAGCCTACTATAACTAGCCTTGACATTTACCAAAATGCCAAACTTGGAAACTAAAAGAATGTTAAAGTTTGATTGCATCTCAGAATGATTCAAAATTTTTTATTTTTGAGGAATTCATAGATTTAAAAAATTAGTGTTTCATTCATAAGCCTAGATGAAAGATCATTCATTTTTCTTATCAAAGTTGTGAGGCATTCCTTTGTGAACAAAAATTTTGATGTGATAAATCATTCAATTTGTTTGAAAAAGAAAAATTATCACCTTTTTCATCCATAATAATAAACGACAGTTGTCGAAAAAAAGCTGATTTAAGGAAAAAGAAATAATCAAACAATTTGAAATTAAAAAGAAAATAGTTTTGTGAAAAAAAAGAATGATTTTTTTAAGCATTTTATCCAAGGTAAAGAATTTTGCACTTGCATTCGCAAAAAGGTACTTGCATCATAAAAAAAAATATTTATATTTTCGTCATTGGTAAGGATATTTGTGTTTGTATAATTAGGAATGCATCTGCATCATTTCAATTCATGTATTCGTATCATTTTGTGAGCTTTTGCAAATCCTAATATGAATCTCAAAACCCTCAAAATGAGAATATTTGATTTCTAGATGAGAATCTTTGATTTTTATGTGTGAATCTATAATTTTTCAAATGAGAATATTTGATTTTTAAATGTGAATCTTTGAAGTTTTCAAATATGAATATTTGATTTTAGATGTGAAATTTTCAAATAAGAATCTTTCATTTTTAGATATGAAATTTTCAAATGAGAATCTTAGATTTTTAAATGTGAATCTTTGAATTTTTCAGACGCGAATATTTGATTTTTAGATGTGAATCTTTGAATTCTTCAAATGAAAATCTTCATTTTTTAGATATGAATCTCTGAGTTTTTTCAAATTATATATGAATATCTAAATTTTTTCAAATGAGAATCTTCGATTTTTTATATGTGAATATTTGAATTTTTTAAGTGAGAATATTCTATTTTTATATGTAAATCTCTAAATTTTTCAAATAAGAATATTTGATTTTTTGATGTGAATCTTTTCAAATGAGAATATTTGATTTTAGATAAAAATCTGTAAGTTTTTTTTTTTTTCATCTACAAATTTTTAAGAAAAGAATTGTTTTCAAAGGAAAATTTAGCATTCACATGCATCTACATTGCATTTTTGCTTTTATATCTTTGTAAAAGGCATTTGCATAGTTATTTGCATGGGGCATTTGTATCATGGGAAAAACACTTGCATTTGCATTGTTAGTAACCATTTTTGTAGAAGAACTGTTACATTTGCACCATCATTTTTAGAAAAAACATTTTGCATTATAATGGTGTTTGTTGATTTTTTAAATATTGAAAGAAAAAGGGTTTGTCAAAAAATAAGATAAAAGAAGAGAAAGAAGAGAGTTTTGTGGAAAACAAAAGGTTTCTAAGAAGTTTGGAAAGGGTATATGGTATTTGGAAAACAAAAAAAACAAGGAAAGTTTTTATTAAAAAAGGAAAAATGTTGAAAATTTTTTGGGAATTTCAAGATGAGAATTCAAGCCCATGGCACCAACTAAGAATTCAAGACTATGGCATCAGTTAGAATAGTTAAGACCAATCTAACTGGCACAAAGTTTTAAACCCAGTTAAGTTGGCACAAAATGAGATTTTTAAAATTTCAATGTCTTTAATTAGATTATATTTTTCCCTATGAGATTTTTAAAATTTTATTGCCTCTAATTAGATGAGTTTTTTTCAGATAAGATTTTTAAAGTTTCATTGCCTCTAATTAGAAGAATATTTTCTTAATGAGATTTTTAAAGTTTCTTAGCCTATGTTTAAAGGAGCATTTATTAGTATCAAGACTTGTAAGACCTCCAAGCATAGTCTCTAGGTCTCCAAGCAAGATTCGTAAGTTTTTCAAGCTGAATCTATTCAAGTGTTATGATTTATAAAACCTTTGAGTATAATCTTCGTGTCATTTCAATTTAATTTTTTTAAGTTCCGAGCCTCTAATAAGAAAAACCCTTCAGTTTGATTTTTAAAGTAATCGAGTCTTTAATGAAAGAAGCATTTTATTTTGATTTTTAAAGTTATCATGCATATACTGAAAAGAGCCTTTTAATTTAATTTTTAAAGTTGTCAAACCTCTAAAGAAGGGAACCTTTCAGTTTGATTTTTAAAGTTATTAAGCCTTTACTGAGAAGAGCCTTTTAGTTCGATGTTTAAACTTGTCGAGCCTCTAATGAGGAAGCAAAAAAAAAACAAAAAACAAAAAACAAAAGAAAACAAAATAGAACAAAGATAAACAATGAAAAAAAATTTTAAAAAAAATGTTTGGATCGATGGGCCTAGATAAAATTTTTATCTATATCTTTGTCTTATTCTTGATTCTTAATAATTTGCAAAGAAGGATAGTTGTAAATACCAATTTTGTCTAGGTTAATGATATCATGTTCTATATTAATTTTGCTTTCAAACTTATATTACAATTTCCACTAGGTCGATTTAACATTGATTTTTGAGTTATGAATTATCGATAAAGACTTCAAGATTGACTTCGAAATGCAATCAAGTTAAAAAGGTTTGAAATTAAAATTAAAATTAAGTCCAAGATATTGAGCCAAAGCCCATCATAATTTGCATAAGTAATTAGGGCTTAAAATCCTAAGGCCTAAATCAGTTAGGTTTAAAAGTTGAAGGTCTATTTTTCATATTTAAAGCCCAAAGTTGTTTTTTTATAATTAATTAAATTTTAATAGTTAACAAAATAAAAAATATGAAAAATTAAAGAAAAAAATCAAAAAATAAATAAAAGTCTGTGAAACTAGCAATAGGTGACACGCAAGGCACCCCTTACAAGCTACACAACCATCAGCTAGCCACCCTACCAATTATCCTCTATCAGCTCTTAGCCTCCTCTATCCATTTATCTAGCCACCCTACTACTGCCCAACCTCTTCTAGTTATGGTAATCAATCCCTCCCTGTCAAGCAATTTTGCCAAAACCTAAAATGGGAATGCTAAAACTTCAAAAAATTGATAATAGGACTGGAATTGTTTTAAAAACCTAATGACAATGACAAAACCCTATAAAGCCATCCCTTGTAGCAGAAAATTTGACAAATTTTCCTGCCACTTGTGATACCTTGAAACCTTCCCAAACCCTGAAAATCTAGGATTTGAAATCCTAATTAGTTATAATGGTTAAACCCAAACCCAAAACCCTCATCACCACCATTAAACTACCTTCCTTTAGACTCTAAAACATAGTCCCTCAATCAAGTGGATCACCCCTCTAAAGCCCCATTATAGGTCGAACCATAACACCAAACACCAAACAGACCCTTAAACCATCGACCTTCACTACCCAAAACTAATTTAAACCGAGATCTATCCCACATCCATAGAAACCCAAAATATATATATAAAACATAAACTAGCTAGACCAACAACCCTCCAAAAGGATAAAAACAGCAAAACATAAAAATATCATCACACATCCTCTGGTGGGGAACATCAGCACAAAGAAAACAAAAAAAAAAAAGTATCAAAGCACAAAAAGGGAAGTTTCGGCTTGAAGGAGTTGTGGGTAGTTTCAGGGGTAATTTTTGTTGAGGAATAAGGTATTGGGTAGTAGAAAAACATACTAGGAGGAAGATTGGTTTGGAATGACGGTGGCCAATCTTTTGAGACTTGACAGCCACGACTCAGAAAGTTTCTGAAAAATCCAAGTTAAAAAAGGGAAAGACGATAAAAAAAAGAGTCGGTGGACACATTTTGGAAGTATTTAGCATTGTCACTAGCAGTAAACGACGGCCAACGTTGTGGCTAGTGATCAAAATATGGATTCAAAAGCAACGGTTGGATTCTATTTTTTAAGTGTAGAGAGAAAGTTTGGATTTTTTTCATGAGAAGTTGAAATGAATTTGAAAAAAAAAATGTTGGTTTTATAAGAAAATCAAGTTAGACCCGAACCAGTAAACTGAACTGGATTTGATCCACATGATTGACTTGATTGAAACCAGCTAGGTTCTGACTCGAGTCAAACCCACTTGACTAGTCCGAGCCAATTTGAACTACCCAAACTGTCATTAAACTGGCAAAAAATTGCTCCAGACTATAGAAAACAGTCTTGAACCGTGTTGAATTGGCCAAATCGACTTAATCGCTCCTTGGACTGTTGACCGACATTGACCAATCTTTTTGGGTTTTTTTATTTTTTTTATATATTTTTTTGTGTTAAGTCATTTATTTGCTTATCTATGCATATTTAATTTTAAAAATTTTTAAATATAGATGTATGTTTTTTTTAAAAAAAGCATGTTGATTTTTTTTAAAGAAAAGAAATTATTTTTAAATGGGAATTTTTTCGATAATGAGATTCTAAGGATATCTGTGTAGTGATTCCTTTGAAATCTTTAAATTAGAATATTTTTTTAAAATATCACTAGTATATTAGAATATTTATAAAAAAAAATATTTTTTCTTTCATTAAAAAATGCATAAAATGTGGGAAAAAATTAAAAAAAATGTAAGAAAAAAGGAAAAATTAATAAGCACATTTTTTAAAAAAATGAACAAATAGTTTTTTTAAGTAAATAAAATGAAACAAAACAAAATAAAATAAAGAGTACATATGTATGCATAAATATTATCTTATGCAAATCTCTGATGAGATTTTAAGAAAATCTACGTAGTGATTCTTATAAAATCTCTAAATGAGAAAATTTTTTTCAATGTTACCAATGTACTGAAACATTTTAAGATGTTTTTCAATAATAAGGTTTTAATTTATTTTTTAAATAAAATGGAATAATAATAATTTAAAAGAATAAAAAAAGAGAGAAAATTTTGTGAAAAAATGAAATAATAAAAAATCATAATAAAAAAAAAGCCAAAATTTTTATAATAAAAAGAGATTTAAGGAAATTAATTTTAAATATCAAAATTAAGATATTTTTTACAAGATTAAAAAATAACTCATAATTAATTGATATCTTTTTAAAACGGATGTTGTGGGGTTTCTAATCACATTCCTCACACTTAATTATACTCTTAAACTTAAATTATTTTCGTTGATTCAAAAATTATTTTTTAATAAATTTTGATTCATTGTGTTTTTAAAATTCGTCTAACGATTCTCAAAACTATTAACACAAATTATTGAGTTTTAAAATCTAATCAATTTAATTGTAAATTATTTTGGATTAATCTCTCATGTTGACCATTTGATGATTCGAATTAATTTGAATTTAAGTTAAACAAATTCAAATAATTAATTTTTTCAATCAAATTAAATTAGATTGAGTTTAAATTAAAAATAACTTATATTAAAAAACATCAAATTCGAATCGATTATTTTTTTTTTCAAATTCGGGTTGACTTTATCATCTGTACATTTAGCAAAATTCACTGATAGCAAGCTACATTTCCTAATGCTTGATAAAGTAATACTTAAACGAAATGTGTAACCGCGGCAAAATGTCAGCGTGATAGCATGCAATTTTGTAGCGTTCCATAAGAGAAAAGGATTTGAAACTTGCCGATGTACAGAAAAAGATTGCACAGAAATAATTTCTCCAGTGACTCGTATCAGCTTTATCTTGACCTGTCAACAATTCACGTAATATACGGATACTTTTATCAGTTTTGTATTAAATATATATAAAATATTAAAATTATTATATTATAATTCATATTTACATACATATAGAACATATTTTTTTTATTTTTATTAAATTCATATAAAATTTTTGTCAAAAATTTAAATCATATCAATTTCATATATTTTTTATATCATTTTTATAATGTATCTAAAATTATTATATCTAACTTTACCCTTTACTTCACTCATTTTATTTTCTTTGTTTACCTTTAAAATTAAGTATCTCACACCGAGAGTTATTCTATTTTTCATCTTATAAATTCTACTTAAGAGAGTAACTAAAGCTTTCGATGAATTTTTTATAAATATATTCAACTTTGTTTATATTTATTTATTAAACTTAATATATGATCTTGAATGATATATTAATATTCGTTTAATAAACGAATTAAACACGAATAAAAATACGATTCATTCATTTATATTTATGAATAAATTCATTTTAATGTTCGTGAATAAATTTAATCAATATTTATCAATATTTTATTTTTATTTCTTCTAATATGATTATTTTATAATTAAATATCTTTTAATAAAATTTTAATCATATTTTAATATTAATATATTAAAAAATACACATAACACATTAAAAATCTTTCATAATATTTTTAAAATATTATTAAAAATATAATTTTCGATGGCTTAAAATGGACGATAAACAAGTTATAGAAAATACTTTGTTTATAATTTTTCTATCCCACGTAGCCTCAAAAATCACTATGGAGAAAGAAATTCTTTATAAGTAAACATGTCCCTTTCACTCCTTGTAGCCTAACTTATTAGTTTGCAAGATCAATTTTAGTAATTAATTTATATTTATTTATGTATTTTTAAATATATTTATTTACTATTTATGAATAAGTTCATTAAATTTAAATGATTCGATTCTAAATCGAACTTAAATATTTTAATATTTAAATAAATTTTTTATTAAACACGAACAACTTTAAAAATCAACGAACATGCTATTCATATGCAATTAGTTTATAGTTTACAACCCTACATAATTCCTGCCTCTCCTTTCTTGGGAACCCGGAACTTTCACCTTGGAACCTCTTATTTTAAATGACTCAATCACAAGCATTGACCATAACAGTACCGCCAGGAAATCCTCCCAAAATTTCTGGAAAACCAGCATGGAAGAAATGTGGCTTTGCATTAAGTTCCAAGTCATACTCTTACTTTTATTCTAACAAAAACATATGCTGGAACAAAAATGTGGGGAACAATCCTTTTAGAAATTACAACCAAAAGGAATTACAAACTTTATGTATAATAACAACGTCCTCTATAATATCACATTCAGTGATGGCCGAGATGTCCTTCGTTTCGCATTATGCTCCCATATAAAGGCCAAAAATGCGACTTCTATCGCTTCAGATTGTGCACTTGGCCTCTCTTTATTACTTTCCGCAGAGCAGCTTTGGCTTCCTCTAATTTTTCAACAGCCTGCCCTTCTTCGAACGATAACCTCTGTATGTTAAACTGTAAAGATTTGAACATAATTATATAAAACTAGCATAAACCACGACACCTTGGGGTGAGAAAAAAACCAAAAAAACTAACAACCGATTCAAAACTGTAATATTTGGATCGATTTTTCTCTTATTCTGTTTGATTTAAGTTTGGCTATTTTATGTTTTAATTTGGCTCGATACAATTCAATTTTTTAAGGAAATAGGTTCGGATTCAAATCGAATTTTGAAAATTCATTATATTATACATTAACCAAAATAACCAAACCTTTATCACCCCTACCCACACCTTCCACATGTCAATTGTCATCATACGGAATAAATGATACCTGTGCACCTTGACGGACCCTAATGTCAATTCCCTTGCTGTCTATTGATATGATGGCCGCATCATCAACCTCAGCTTCTGCTGATAACAGCTCTTTGAGGGGCTTTGAAAAGGTTGCATTGAGTTCCTATAGTAAAAGCAAATTAAAATCCAAATTATCCCAAAAATGGGCATATTTACAAATTGCATTGGAGCACATGTATAAGAAATGGATTAGTAGATTGAGAACTTCGATGGGAAAGAACAAAGAACCACTTTTGGTGGCAGCAGCAGCCACACTGGCACAGTTAAGAGAAAAGAAACACAAAAAAATATAGCATAGAATACCATGCAACAGGAAAACTGAGATTTTGAGAATTTAGAAGGTTCACCTTCAGATTTTGTTCACCTCCATCAACTGCAATCTTATCGGGTTTAAGTGCCTCATATTCCTTGACATCAACCCACGCAACAGTGCCAAATCCTCCAATGAAATATACGTCACTGAAAATAAATTTTGATAAATAAACATGTCCATTGTGTGCATCGCATGACATATTATATAAGTGCAAAATATTAGAAAATATTAATATAATTACTAGTAGGAAAGAAATGAGAAAAAATGGGAAATAGTTTGTTAACTGGTTATTTTTTATCCCACCGCTAATCAGACTTCTAAATCTGAAACCATCACATTATTTTACATGGTTATATATGTTATATAGAAACCCAGAGTCCTAAGGTAGATAATACAAGACAAGGAAAATAACAATCAAAACACACACCACAACAGGATTTTCTTTGTTTCTCCATGTCCAGCCAATTTATGTTATCAAAGAGGGAATAAAGAAAAATAGAATAGAATAGAACTATATCCTTGAACAAAACACTGATTTGACATCCCTAGAGCAAGAAAATTTAGATGGCTGCATGGCAAACAGGACCAAACTGGATCATGATGCCACAAGCATACCTCACACAAAGAATTCCTTGAAAGCCAAGACTAGGAGTTATGAACAATGTTTTTAAAACTGGACTGCTCAAAGAACTGGTAATGTGACCAATTCAGGTTGAACCAGGCAGTTCAAACACCGTTTTTTTTTTTTTTATTTCTTTTTTTTCAGGTGTTTTCTTCTTTCATTTTTTTTAGTTTTGTAAGGCTTTTGAAAGTTTTTTATTTTCTTTGGTAATATAGTCAGGGGTAACTGCAAGCTTTGCTTAGAAATAATCTCCTCCTCAGGCAATCTTAAGGGTGCACTCCCCACAATCGCATCATTGCTTCTTTCAGTATCTTGCATTATTTCTAAGTCCATTAACTTTCAAAAGCTTTACAAAACTAAAAAATGAAAGAAGAAAACACTTAAAACAAAAGGAATAAATTAATGAAGAAGCATTTAAACCACCTGTTTCAACTAGAATTTGTCACCTTACCAGTTCTTTAACAGGTCCAGTTTTTAAAATGTTGATATTTTCGCTAATAGGACAACCAGAAAGATTTTTTAAGTTTTAGATGTATGGATGAGAGGTACACTTGACATTATAGATTTGTGCAAGAGTTTTCTTAGGATTTGACGGATGAAGTGGAAACAAGAATCAACTTTCCATATGGAGAAGAAAAAGAGAATCTTACCAACCCGCATGAGTGATTTAAACAGAAAACAGTCTTTTAAGGCAAACAAGGAAGAAAAAAACTAGTTGCAACTCTCTCAAGTGTCATCTCTAGTTAAACCAAAGCTTGTGGTAGTAAAACACAAACTAAATATACAAGCATGACAAGCATTGATTCTAAAAATTCAGTGAAACAACATCAAAAGCTGTTTTCTACTTACAGTAAATATTATTAAGGGAAAAAATGCAGTCATATATGAAAAACCTCTATCTCAGTTCACACGTAAACCAACAACTATTCAGCTTGACCAGGGCAAGGTAAAATCACTAGTAGCTTGGAAACTATCCTCACATTTTGTAAGCAAGGACACCAACAATAAGGCAGCAGAGGACAGCCAAACTATGGACACCACCTTCCCCCCCCCCCCAAAAAAAAAAAAAAACACATGAATTTCTAATTGGTGCTTTTGAGACATTAGCCTCTACTAAATATTATAAGATGTGCATGAATCCAAAACAGATATTAAAATTTTCCAGTCAAAACTATCACCAAGAAAAAAAGGTCATAGATAGATGCAATGCCTAAAGAATTAGCCCACAGTCTCTCTAAGCAGGAAATATTAGCTGGCATTAGAAATGAGAAAAACTATAGACCAAAGCAAACCTTATGTTCTGCATCCTGTAGTAGTAGAAATTCCCCCACTGCTGTGATTGCCCTTGTTGATGTTTTGCTATGTACTGTTTATGAGCCCATTCCTAGCATAATAACCAGCTTGTTGAGGCATAATTTAGGCAGAAATTATATAGATATGCATAATACAAATCATGGCAGACATTTAGTGGAGCCTAGAGATAAAGGATAACCTCTAAACATGCAATCAAAGAGAAGAAGGGGAAAAACAAGAGGAAAAATTATACAAATTATGTATTCTTTAAAAGGTCAGGAAATGGATTTTCCTCCAAATAGAAATCTTCTGAAAGCTAATCGACAAGGAGATTCCAAGGCAACAGAACTACAGCGATTTGTAAAGCCATAAAGACATGATCCCATCAAGGAAAAAGAAGAAGTCTCAACCTTTTTTTAGTAAGCATCCCAACCCTATATTTACTTATCCCTCTTCCCACCCCTCCCCCTCCCACCACCAAAAAGAAAGACCTAGGTGACCACCTGTTCATGTTCGGGAAGTGGGTAGACATCGCCAAATATCGTTACCCTTGCATTTGATAAGCCACTCCATCCAGGTATCTGTAAACCAAAATGTCAATAAATTCCATAAATGGAGAATAACTAAGCCAGATATTCCATCAGAGTAAAAGGATCACAAGAATTAACCTGCACGACAAGGGTGCACTTGGGGTCTGCTAATAGATTCCTTGTGTGGATGGCTAGAGGCGAAAATGAAAATATTGGATCTGCAAATTGGAAAAAAAAAAAAAAAAGAGATGCACAAAATCAGCTTCTGTTTACACAGCTGTCCAATTTTTAGGCAAAGAAAGTATGCTGCTTTTTTAAAGGATAAGCACATAGTTACAAAGGCTCTCTCACTTCAAAATAAAACGTTAACAGAAGAAAAAAAAAGTTTAAATAAATGTTCATGTAAAACATTTACGTTGGAACCAAAAGTAACCAAATAACAGAACTTCAGAAGTCAACTACTTACGACCCATTGAATCTGGCGCAAAATCTACCAAGGAGCCAAAAGGATACCCTTCTCGTCGGTGGTGCATCCGAGACATTACAGTGCATAAATGAGCAAATCTGGCCTTAAATTACAGAGGTCAATAAATTCAGGACTATTAAATTAAAATAAAACTGCAAAGGAAACACAGGGAAAGAGAATAGATAGAATCTTCTATTTCTTTTTTCCACTTTTCAAGATATGACAGTATTTAGAACTCAAATAATAGCCTTTACTTGTTCCATCAGATTACGGACTGCTAAGGCCGGTGGAGGTAACCCGTGCGCTGAAGTTGCACTCTGCACTCCACCAGATATTGGGGTTCTGAAAAGCCCAGCTCTTGTACCCCCACTTGCTCCACTTCCAGGTTGGACAGTACCAGGGGTTTCAACCTTTATAAATTTTTCTACATCCTTTTCGCCACTTTTATTGTGATTTGAATCACCCTTTAAAACATGAGAGATACTATTAATACTGAGTCAAAGTAGACACTTGATATAACCAACAAGTGCTATTGTCAACCAGGAGAGAAGAAAAAAAGAAGGGTTCCAAAGATCATGCTAGAGCTACGAACTCATAAAACATAGTCTCATCCACACCCCACACCCTTATCAAACCATTTAAAGAAAAATTTAGGCACTTTAGATTTGAAAATTTTTTAACCTCTTAAGTTTCATCTGGTTTTCCTTTGGCTATTTGCTTTTTCTTTCTCAAGAGTCGCTAAAAAAGCAAATTCATTTTTCATTAAAGGTGAGGAAACAGTTCAAATCTAACATACATTCAAACATAAAATGAAAATTAAAACCAAGCATTCTGCTATCCACAAAAAATGAATTTTTAATCATTCATACACAGTTGCATTAACCGAAAGTTAATGAGGATTCTCATGTAATCTTTTTCTTAATGTTCTCAGACAAGAATAGACAAAAAAAAAGCAAATATTACATAAATATAAGATAAGTAAATAAAAGAGAAACAGAATTAATTTAAAGTACCTTAGATACAGAGCGACTATCTTGAGAAACTAAGCCAAACCCATTATTGAGGAAAAGAGGCGGCGGCTGGTCTTCGCCTTCACCGGGAACCTCACGAGACAGAGCTCGGAGACGAAACCCATGGAAATAAGAGATTTCAGAGTTGAATTTCAGAGACCCGAGCCGTTTATTTGGCGATTTGATCAAACAAGAAGAAGGTAAGTGGGTGTTGAGAAATGGGTATGTCTCAGGTAGATTAGAGATGAACACTGAATTTGAAAGAGATTCCATAGGATAAACACAGAATTAGGATTGACAAAGAAAGGATCTTCAGTGTTTTTGTTTATAAAAAGAAAAAAAAAAACCGTTAATAGTTTATGCGGGGGAGGGTTGGCTGGGTTTTGCGCTGAAAAAGAAAACGTGAAAGAGATGTTGATTTGAGTCAGCACACAGAATCTTAGAAAGAGATTGTGTTAATTATTTTTTGAAAAATTCTATTTACACTAAAAGACAAACTCTTTACATTCTTATATTTACAATATAAATTTTTTTTTAAAGTTCTTAATTTATTCGTAAACCTCTACTATCTAATTATATACTTAATTAAAAAAATATTATGTATTTAAATTTTTTTAAATTTATAAATTTTAAATATCAACTCTAATAATATATTAACTTATTTAATAGATAATTAGTTAAAATAAAATATAATTTTTTATTTCTTCTAAATGCACTCTATCCTAATAATATCACATTTCTCTTCTTAATCTTTTTACTATCTTCTTTGTTCTTTCACTCTTAATCTAAATTTAATCTAAATTTAATCTAAATTTAATCCAAACTTAACTCTAAAATCATCAAACTAATTCCTAAATCATAAATTTTTTTAGTAAAATTTCAAGATTTTTTTTATTAATTTGATTGAAATGTACACAAATTATGGTTTTTACAAAAGTTCTTTCTTTGTGCTTCTTATAAATAAATTTTCTAGAGCCTTAAACATTGAATGAATTGTGAATAGGTGTAAAAAATTTTTTGTCAAAATCATACTTCTCAAAAATAAATTTTCAAAAACCTTAAAAGATAAATATAAATAAAGTAAAATTATAATTTATTTGAAAAATAAAATTGATATTTTATATATGAATATTTTTAAAAGAAATAAGTTGGAGTGTGCAGAAATTGAGTGGCATATTTAGAGCCACTCATTCTTTTCTAGTGTACTTTTTTTTATGATTAATTTGGTCAAAAAAAATTTTTTTTATGTTTAGTATATATTTTTAAAGTAAATAAAAAATTAAAAACAATACTTGTACTATACTTGTACGTAATTTTTGGCATAAAATATTATAAAAATATATTATGAAAAAAAATTATATTTTATTTTTTTATAATTTAAACAAAAATCACATTTTTCTTCTTAAAAATATGATTTTTATTAAAAATATAACATAGATCACATTTTTATCTTAATTTAAAATATATTAAGAGAAAATTTTATTTTTTAAACTCTATAGTTTCAACAAAAACATCTTTTAAAAATTAAAAACATGATTTTTATTGAAAATATAATATGAAAAAAATTAGATTAAAAATTTATTTGCCCTTAACAAATAAAAACAATACTTTTTGAGAAAAAAATTATGTTTTATTGCAAAAACAATCGTCTTTTTTAATACTTACTATGTTTTCTTATTTCAAAATGTCAATTAGAAAAATAGCCATCTTCTTAACTTTTATGATTATTGTCTGACATCAATGTTAATTTATTTAATTGTAAACACCTTATTTTATACAAAATTTTATAAAAATTATTTTCAAGGTCCGAAAGACTTACAAAAATTATTTTCAAGCTCTAAATGACTTATTTATGGTTCGTTGGCAGAATGTAAGGCTTTAATTGAGTTCCAGGTGAGTCCAGCTGGGTTTATATTGTTATTTGGTGTCAAGTTATTTTATTTTAAGTCTAAAAGAAGGGTATAGTCTTGAATAAAAAACTCATATCTCCCTAAGATTTTTCAAAATTTTTAATGGAATGTAAAATTTGTCCTATTTTCTACCTTAATGATAACTTTTACATCTATTTTACTATTAAAAATCAACATAATTGTATGATAAATCGAAATCCATTATGACACATAAAATTGTATTCTTAACCACACAATTTATCAAAATTATATTTCTAGTCATATGATTGGACACCTGGTAATGATCATGTGCATTTGAATTTTTATAAATTTAAATATTTGTTTTTAATTGATAAAGTTTAAAAAATACAAACATTTTTTAAATTATAAACATAGTTGAAGGATGTATAAAAATTTAATAAATCAAAAATTTTTATGTACACGATATTATTATGTCAAAAATATAGTCATATGTTATAATATATTATGAAAAAATAAATTATAATAAAAGTAATGTTTTTAAAAGAAAATTTTAATAGATTGTTTTAAAATTAGGATTCTGAAATTTTTTTATAGTTTCAGAAGCACTATGTTTTTAACATATGAAACATAGCTATAGCTAATCGTAGAAAATAATAATAAAATAAATTTTATATTTTCAATATCAACAACGTTTCTTAATATAGAAACGTAGTAATTAATAAAACATAATGTTTTTTTATATAAAAATGTAGCTATTGGTAGAGTCAATATAATATAATATTTATTTTGTTTTTAACTAGGTTTTGTATATTAAAAATGCAGTAATTGATAAAACTAAATTTTGGTTTATATTTCTCTATATCAATGACTATGTTTCTTGTTATAGAAACGTAGTTATTGGTTAACCATAATAATCGATTGTTTAGAATTGATAATGTTTTTCACATATAAAATGTAGTTAAAACCAAAGTAAATAATATATTTCTTTATATCAATAACATTTTTTGTTATAAAAACGTAATTATTAGTAAAACGTAATAATTGTTTAGTTATCACTAGTAATGATCATTTTTTTACATATAAAATGTAGTTGATAATAAAAAATAAAAAATAATAAAATAAATAAATATTTATGTGATATCAACAACGTTTTTTTATTTTAGAAACGTAGCAATTGACATATTTATTTTTGTTCTCCTATTTTAATGTTGCATAGCTATTCAGTTTTGACAAACCTAAAGCTCTATTCAAACCCTAAATCGTAGCCTTTTTTTTTTTTCACACAACATCATCTTTCAGCTTTGTAATTTCAACTTCATTCGTTTCAATTTCACTTATCTTTATCATTATTTGGCCAATCTACTCTCGATTTGTATGATCGATTTATGTTTTTGAGTTTTGTATTATTTGTTTGCGTCAGATATCTTCTTACTATATTGCTAGATCTAGGTTAGATTTTGACTTAAAAGTTATTGATCTATCATATGTATTCTTACTATTTGTTATTTGTTCGATTTGGCTTAGATTTTGATCTACTCAAATGTTTTTTTGCTAGTTGTTATTTGTTAGATGTGACTTAGATCTTGATCTACCAAACGCACATTAATAAAAATCTTTTTTGTAAGTAGTTATAGATCATTTATTAATAAAAAAAGAAAATGCAATTGGTAATAGTGCTTCTTTTGTGAATAAATCAAATGAAGAGTATGTTTCAACCGTTGTTTATTATTACTGTGACATTAGTTGCTATGAAACTTAGAAAAAGACGTAGGATCTCTTATGTTGATGAAACTCTTGAAGCTATAGATTAAATCATTAAACTTAAACAAAAATGGTCTTTGAAAGTGATATACAAAGTGTGGATAATTGTAAAATGGATAAGAGAGCTTTTGCAAAATTATATTAGTTGCTTTAAACATAAGAAAGATTAAAGATATATAAAAATATGTCAATAGAAGAAATAGTTATTAATTTTTTTTACGTCATTGCCCATCATACAAAAAAAAGGTTATATAGTGTCAAGTATTTAGATCTGAAAAGATAATTAGTAAATAATTTCATGCTGTGTGAAAATCCTTTTTGAGATTGTATTTCCTATTGTTTAAGAAACTAAAACTAATAGCGAAAAATTCAATAGATAATAGATGAAAATGGCTCAAGGTAATGCATTAATCATTATTGGCTCTAAATAAATATTAATAAATCTCAATTTTGTATAATATATGAATATATTAATAAGAGTTTTTAGGTTTAAGATTATTTAGATACCTTAGATAAAACTTACATAAGGGTGAATGTAGATTCAATTAACAGACTTAGCTACAAGTCTATGAAAAATGAAATTGTTACAAGCATTCTTAGTCTTTGCACACCAAACATGCAATTCATTTGTTCTATCGGGATAGAAAGATTCTGCAATAGATAATAGAGTGTTAAGGGATGTCGTTAAATGTAAAAATTATTTGAGAATGGCACAAGGAATTAGCTTTTATATTTTGATTTTATTTATGCCATGGAATGCATTTTAAATGTATATTAATACATTGTTACATTGGATTAGATTTTTACTATTTGAGTGATGTTGGATACATAAATAGGAAAGATTTTTTGATACCTTATAAATGTGAGAGATATCATTTGAATGATTAGAGGCCAGGATAGCAATTTACCACACCTTAGGAATATTTCAATATAAAACACTCTTAAGAAAAAATTATATTGAAAAATGTTTTCATATATTGAAAGTTAGATAAAGCGATTTTAAAGGAGAAATCATTTTGTCGAATTAAAACTTAGTATAGAATTATTTCTATTTATTACCTTTTCTAAAATTTTGTTAGGTTTGGGATGTTAATTGACCTAATTGAAGGTAATGTTGATGAAATAAATAGTAACCAAGCTGAAGGTGATAATCATTAAGATTTGATTAGACACATTAAGCCAAATAATGCTTGGATTAAGTTTAGAGATAAGTTGATAGAGAAGATGTTCACGAATTAGTTACAATCCAATGGTTAAGGATAATTTGTTTAATTTTTTTCTATTGGATTGCTAATATTTTTTGAGTGTACGATATGTTGAGTGTACTACTTGCTTTCTATATTTGTTTTATATTTGTTTTCCTATTTGTTTTATTATTGAGTATACAATGTAGTTGACTATTGTTTACAATAATATTTATTTAGTTATCATGTCTATTAGTTTTCTTCCATCTTTATATTGGTTTATCTTCATTGATTTTTGATGTGATGTGCATTTGTTAAATGATGTATAACTAAATTATCAGGATATTAATATGTTGTCATCCATTATGAATGTAAAAAGTAGAAATAAAAAAAGAAAATAAACTTTTGTCGGTAATCACACATGGACAAAGGTTGAGGATACCACATTTATCTAATGCTTACATATACTAGCAAAAGATTCTAGATAGAAAGCTGATAATGAAATATTCATAGTTAGGTATCTAGAACAATTTGAAATGATGTTAAAGGCTAAAATTTTTGAATCACAATTAAAGGCAAATCCACATATTGAGTCAAGGGTTAAATTATTAAAAAAATAATATAATGCTATTTGTGATATGATAGCCGCCACAAGTAAATTTTAACAAATGTATTTTGATTTTATTTATGCTAAATAGTTAACATGTAAATAAAATTTATTTTAACTGTTTATTTCTTGTCAAAATATTTTATACATATAATTAAATCTCTTTAATTTAACTTTGTTTAGATTCACCCCTATGACAATGGTTTGAAGAACAAATATTTTTTTTACTTTAATGATTTTACAAAGATATTTAATCAATATAGAACAACTGGAGCTAGAACTTAAACCGTAGCTAATGTTGTTGATTCACTTTATGGTGATGATGATATTGATTTTCAATATAACGAGAATAAGCTTGACACTAATTGTAATGATGAGAGAATTGAGATAATAAAGTTGAAGGTTTAGCATGTGCCATAATCCCTGCCTCAAGTAAAATGTTGTTAAACAATATATGTTCTAAGAGCTTCGATGGCTTAATTGAATTAGTGAAGCAAATAGGCAATATTGGACTACATATTGTAAAGCAATACAAGAAATTAAAGGTATTTTATCTTTCTTCTAGAAAGAAGCTAAGGGAAGTTATAGATGAATATCGCACTTTAATGAAATTATGTAGTTAGCAAAATTCTTCCGAGATGAAATACCATTTGCTGAAGACTATATCTTGAGGGATACACACAGTTAATATTTTCTTTGCTTTATCAAATGAATTTAGAAAGTATTACATATGGAAGCAATTGAATAAATATAATATTTATGGATCATCATTTGACTTTTCTCTTTCAAGATATATGTAGTTATTTTAAATTATGGATATCGTATTTTATTTGTAATGTTGAAATGTTATAATTATTTTTTTTAATTATGGACATTGTATTTTATTTGTAATGTTAAATGTTTCAATTTATAGTCATATGTAACTGAAAAACTAAATTGGAATGATATAATTACTTCTTTAAATTTATATAATTATTTTTTTTCAATTTAAAAAATATTAAACAAATATTGGTTTATTAAGACAAAAAAAAAAAAAAAACATTGTGGTTAACATAATTAACCTTTTTAAATTTGAAAAAGTTTTTACAAACATTGTGTTTTTTTTTTTAACATAAAAAATGTTGTATTTATCAAATTAACATAAAATTTGATAAAATTCAATTTTAAATTTGATAAAATGATAAAGACTATTTTTTTAACATCAAAATGTCAACTTTGTTAAGTAAAGACGACATTTTTTAACATAAAAATGTAATTTTTATCAAGTTAATATAAATTTTGACAATTACAATTTTAAATTTGATAAACAAACAAAAATTACGTTTTATTAACATCAAAATGTTATCTTTGTGAAGCAAACACTGCGTTCTTTAATATAAAAACGTCATATTTATTAAGTTAACATAAAATTTGACAAATACAATTTTAAATATAATAAACTAATAAAGACTGTATTTTTTAACATCAAATCATTATCTTTGTCAAGCAAAGATTGTGTTTTTTAACATAAAAACATCAACTTTATCAAGTTATCATAAAATTTGACAATTTTAAAATTTTAAATCTGATAAAATGTCAAAAATTGTGTTTTAAATATAAAAATGTCACCTTTGTCAAGCAAAAATCATGTTTTTAACATCAAAACGTCATCTTTATCAAGTTATATTTCATAGCTTATACGTAATAGATGTTTCATTACATTTAACGATTTACACAATTTAGACAAAAACACATGATCCACATAAAAGTAACGAAAAATATTTAGACTTGTTTAAACATCAATATATGGTAAATTTACACATGATCCGCAGAAAAGCAAGAGAAAATATTTGGACTTGTATAATATTTATATGTTGAATTTGGACTTAGATAAAAATTATATGTTTAATTTACATCAATATAGAAAAGAGATTGTATAACATAATGCAAATTCCTTATCCTTACTATATAATCTGGATATATAGTTACACTATTCATGCTGCACCTTATTAATTTTCTTTTTGTGAAATGTTTCTTTTTAACCCACTAAAAGTAACTAAGTGAGAAAATGAAATCACTATGCAACTCATAATTATCTATATACTAACAATATTTTTGTAATTAAAAATAATAATTAATCTTATTTGATGTACTCAAAATATCGTTATTTATTATTTTTTTCATAAAATGGAAGACATAATACCCACATTCTTAGTTTCTAGTAGATAAAAAACTTATAAATAATTATTGGGTTGTCAAGTATTTTTCACATTGGTGTTAAAAATTGATAAAATAAAATAAATAAACATACCAAAAGTGTAACTCACATTATTTTTTTCTTTTTATTACGGATAGTAAATCCTTTATAACAACAACATAATAACTGCATATTATACTCAAATAAACTGTAAATATAACAACTTTAATTTCTCATAATAAAAGATAAGAATTTCTTTATTATTTCTTTGAATTCTTGTGATGGTTTAAAGTTACATTTTCCCGAGTCAAAAAAGTAAACTATATAATTTACATATTTAATTACAACCAACTGTCTATAACCCCTAAATAAATAGTATGGATTACAATGTTAAATTTTAAAGCTTTTAACTATTTTCAAATTCATATAAAAATAATATAAAATAATTAATGGTTAAAGTCTATCATGAAAACACACAGATTATAAACTGCGATAAAGTGTTAGGACTCTTTCCATTGCAAATGCCAACATAACTAAATGATCATATATAGAGTCTCATCCACTGGATATACAACTTGGGTCAATGAAATTATAGGCACTCGTCATCTATCTCTCGTTCACACGTTTACACTATATATAATAAATATATATTATCTATATTTTAATGAATATATAAGCTAACCTCATTTACACTAAGATTTTTGTAACTAATATTTTCATCATTAAACAAAGTTTTATTATTTCCTTTTGCTCAATCCATAAAACTGTTGGATAATAAAATAATACATCTTTAGTTAACATGTCTATTAGTCTTCTATCTACTAATTGATATTTTGTATAATGAAAAACCACATGCATGCTATTAAGAGGTGAAACTTGGTTAATTTAGTATCTAAACCTGTTACATACAAAATTCATGTGTATTTATATAAAATCAAATCGAAATTACTTTAAAACCCAATTAATTAAGTCAAAACGTGTATTATCAGATGAGATGATTGATTAAAAGATTTATCATTAAATACATTTCCTACATTTTCAATACCTGATCGACCAATTGTGTTAGTTTTCATAACTACTAATTATGTTTTCAATTCAGCAATACGTTAATTTTATTGAAATGCTATAAAAGTCAATTCAGCAGTCTTAGATGTAGGAAGCTTAACTTTTATTTTTAAATAAGTTGTTGGACAAACAAAGCTCCCAACACCCTTAATACGGTCAGGTTTTTCTTTATTATCAAAAGTCAAGGTTAGCACATCAATGTCGTCACCAGTTTTAATTTTATCGAATATGCATCTCAAAGCTAAGTTATCTCAAAATATAAAATGCTTACAAAAGTTAATATAATATATAAACATAGATAACTTACCATTCTTTTAGCCATTTTCTTTAGTTGCTTCATAAAAAAATCAAAACACGTTCTAGTTTTTAATGATTATGCTTTTTTTAAACATCTCATCTTAACATTTCATTACTTGATCTAGATGTTTCTTGCAACCATATTAAAATATAAGTTCACTTTGTAATATAAATAAATTTCAAATAAATTAAACCAAGTGTATACTACATAATAAGAAAAAACTTACAAGTTCATACTTTAAATTTGCATAGCTTTTTCTTGATAATTTATGGTAATACTTTTTTTTGGGCCTTATTTTCTGATGGCTTTTTATTTATTTTTTATAATAAAAAGGACAAGAATTACTACATATTAAAAATCTACGAAACAAACAATTTCAATAACCATTGCTCTCCAATAGTTTTTTATAAAAAAGATTGCATGCATATACTGAATTCATTTGATGACTGAGTTAAAACAAAATTTTTTCATTCTACATTACTAATTATTTCTAAATATATGGCTAGGAGATGAGCCAAAAGTTTGAAGTTATCAACATTAGGTAATATATTTTTGAGTTAATATGCCTTTAAAGTCTTTGAATTTCAGGCTAGTAGATTGCAATACAACCTTTTCATGCATACCAAATACATTCAAACATTCTTATAAAGAATGAAATAATACATTAGAACAAGATAGTGTAATTGCATTCCATAAGTAATAGACATAAAAGAAGTAATAACTTAAATTTAATTAATATAACTTACCACAATTGATTATCAAATTTGGTCTTTTTTCTCTACTAAAATGTTCCTCCAACTGTTGTAGTTAATGCATATCGTCTCTCAGACGAGACATCCAATATGACTAACCATTTTCGACTAGCACTTAAGGCAGGCTAGTTATCAGCATTAAACTAAACATTTTTTTTCTTTCTAGTTGCTTCAAGTAACTTAGATCATTTCCTGGCTTTTCTTTTTCTTTTTTCGAAGATGATGTGTCAACCAAATGGGTTAATTACATATGTCCTTCTTATGTTTAGTTAGGGAAGTCATGTTTTTCAGAATCCATTATGTTTCTAAGAAATTTAAATCTTTAGAAATAAATAAGGAATGGAAATAAAAAAACATAAACTTTGAAAACCCTATTTTTTTTTCTTTATTTCATATTGTAAACCAACGAGAAATGGTTTATTACCTAAAATAATAATTCATATGGGCGATAATGCGATTCAACGATGACAACATAGGGGGTGTTTAGATGTATGTGGAGAGAGGATATATTGATGTGACATGAGAATATATATAAATTTAGGGAAAGATAAGCATATAATGAATTGTTAAACACTACGTTTATAATAACCAAAACATCATGTTTAACATTATGGCATTTATAAAACCAAAAACATAGTGATTTTTAAATATAAGGTTTTGTTGATTTATTAAATACTACATTTATAATGACTAAACGTCATGCTTGTTTAATATTATGACATTTATAAAACCAAAACGTCATGCTTTTTAAAGATAAAGTTTTGATGATATGTCAAAGATTACATTTATAATTATCAAAATGTTGTGCTTGTTTAATATTAAGACGTTTATAAAACCAAAACATCATACTTGTTAAATATAACGTTTTGATGATTTGTTAAACAAAGGCTGCATTTATAATTAGCAAAACATCGTGCCTATTTAATATTACAACATTTATAAAATGAAAAACACCGTGCTTGTTAAATATAATATTTTGATTATTTGTCAACAACTGCATTTCTAATGACCAAAACGTCATATTTGTTCAATATTAATTTATTTAATTGATTTAAGGAATATTCAAACATTACGTTAGTAATGACCAAAATATTGTGCTTGTCCAATATTACGTCATTTTTTTACTTAATAAATAGTGTTCTTGTATCGTCTTTATTATCTTTTTTATTTTTTTCTTCATAATATACACCTTTCTCACATAATGAAAAAAATTAAAACTTTATTTTTTTGCTTAAAATTATTTAATAAAAAATTATACTAAATATGTAACTACATATATGACAAATTAACATTTGGGACTTATAATGTTTGTCACGTGTTATTCACATGTAATGAAAAATATTATAGTAAAAAGACTTTATTACATCATTTGATATTTCACAAACCAACTATAGGAATTTAATATTCCCATGACAACAAGAATCACCCATTCTCATGAATCGATAGTTCCTCAAGGATCATTTTCCTTATGGGAATCATAGATTTTGTGAACTAAATGCTTCCTTAAAAGTTTCTAAAGATGCATTTTTGAAAACTTCAAACATTTATAGATACGTATTTTTGAAATTTTTTATAGATTTCCAAACATACATTTTTCAAAAATCTAAAAGGAATCCAAACATGAATTTCTAGAAACCTTTATAAGTTTTCAGATATGCATATCAAGAAATCTTTAAAAATTTTTAAAAATTTATATCTAAAAACTTTTAAAAGTTTTTGAAAATGTATTTTCAAAAGTTCTTCTAATATTTTGAAAATACATTTTCAAATATTAAGAAGAATTTCCTAAAATTCATTTTTAGAAGCTATGAATTATAGTACTGATTTTGCCCAAAATTTTTAAAAATTCAATGACAAAATCAAATGGAATTAAAATAAAAACAAAATAATTACCTATCGTTAGAAGTTTTATAACTTGATTTTCTTTAATTTCATTTGAATTTAAGTTAGATTTTAGGTTTTTATTTCTGAAAAATTAGGTTTGAATAAAAAGAGAATCAAGAGAGAAGTCAGGGAAAAGAAGATGGAAAGTACAGGGTGTAAGCATGTTTATGGAAATTTGAATTTAAGGTTTGGGGTGTAGTGAGTAAAAATTGACTGTTTTAAGAAATGAGGTGTTAAAAGAAAATTTTAGGGTTTATTTATAATTCCTTTTCATTTTTTTTCTCTACCTTTAAATGCATGATAATTTAATGGCTAAATTATACCAGAAGTTTTTATATTTTACGAAAATTTGGAATTTAATCCATATATTGTAATTTATAAAAATTTAGTCCTCATTTTATTTTGATTTGATAATATTAGACTAGCCACTAATTCTAGCAATTTTTTGCTGTTAAAAATGCTAACGTGATCATTGACTTGATAATGTGGGCGTTAATTTTGCTAACATTATGTTGACTTGTTGACGTGGCTATTTGGATAAATGAAATTAGTTGTTAAATTAAGTAAATGGCTCTGTACTTACATGAAATTTGAAATTTAGCCCATAAACTCACACAAAATTTGAAATTTAGTTTCTTTAATATAAAAAATATTTTGAATATTTTAGAAATTTTTTATTATTTTAAAAATATTAAATTTAGTTTCTTAATATATTTTTTTTAATTTCATTTTTCAAAGTTTTTATTTTTTAAAAAATATTTTTAATAATTAGAAATTTAGAAATTTTCTAGAAATTTTCAATATTTTGATTTTTTTAGAAAATTTCTAGTTTTCAAAAACATTAAATTTACATTTTTCAATATTTTAAATTTTTAAATAAAAATCATTTTTTGAATTTTTTATGTTTCCAAATTTTAACATTTTATTTAATTAAAAATTTTAATCTTTTACTTTTTAGATTTTTTTTTAAATTTTGTATTTTTTAAATTTTTAATTTTTTTAAAAATATTTTATTTTTAATATTGAGATGCAAGTTTTTAGATAAATAAATAAATAAATATTTCTTTGGTATACTTGAAATGGAATTAGCATAAAAATCTAGCAAAAATAGAGAAATAATAGATTATGAAAACCTTATAATGTCGATTTATTCTTTACTTAAATATGGTAAAAAAACATATAAAATTTTTTGAAATTTATAAACTTTTTTTTAAAACATAAAACATAATAAAATTTTTGTAAAAAGCATAAAAATGAAAAAAATATGAAAAATTTTATAAAAATTCCAAAACATAAAAAATAATAAAATTAACTATTTTTTTAAATAAAATGTTAAAATTTGAAAATACACAAAAACTTTCAAAAAATAAAATAAAAAAATTGATGAAAATAAATCTAATATTTTTAGAAAACTAGAAAATTTATAAAAAAAAATTCAAAATAGTTTTTATATTAGAAAAATTAAATTTCAAATTTCGTGTGAGTACAAGAACCATTTACGTAATTTAATAATTGATTTTATCCACCCAAGTTACCATATTAGCAAGCCAACATCATGTCAACAAAGTCAACAAATATGTGATCAAAGCAATTGCCACATCAACATTTTAACGGTACAAAGTTAGCGAAATTTGTGATTGATTTAAGATTATCAAATCAAAATAGTATGAAAAAGAAATTTATATGAATTATTGTACATGGAATAAATTTTAAATTTTCAAATAGTATAAGAACCTTTAACATAATTTGACCTTTATTTAAATGATATTGTTAGATGCCATTATAACTAATTGGATAGTCAAAATTGTAAAGGTTATTTGTTAGAACTTGTATTAATCTAATCAAACAAATTGTGTTGCATTTTTGTTAATCTAATTAGACAAATTATGTAGGTATGAATAGAAAGACCCTTGAAAAAAAAAAAACTATCAATATATTATATATTTTTTAAATAAAAAGAAAGAGGATAAATTTTCTTTCAAAAATATTGATATTAACAATCTAGTACTAGTCTTACAAAAAACAATCTAATGGTAGTTCTGGCCTAAAAGATATGAAGCTACTTGACAATACATTAAAGATCAATATAAAAGAAATGCTAATCTCCCTCACGTGATGGCAAAAAAAAAAAATCTAGCATTTTCTCACCTTTTTAAATCTTTTTTTTTCATTCTCATCTTTTCGTTCTCTAATCATCTCCATCTTTCTCTAACTCTTTTTCATTCTTCTAAACACAAACTAACAGCCTCCTACAATCTAGATTTTGGTGTTCATCGATGTCAGATTACCTCTAAAAATACATTACCAAACTCTTCTTTTCTTCTTATTTACTTTTATGAACTTTCTTTCTTAAAAACCACTGACTTTTCATAGATCTAATCTCAAATCCGTCAATTTTAATACAAGAAATACCCTTTTTTTCGGTTAAATACCTTCATCTCTAGTATGTTTATCTCCTCCCTAAAATATCTCTCTCATTTAAAAATTAAATTTTAAAACCCCAATAACATCTTAACTCTAAAAATCTCTCTCTTTTTTTAAATTTTTTTCTTTTTGTGTTGTTTTTATTTTGGATTGTGGTTATTGCTTTCTATTTAACATGGGATTTTCCAAAAGTTTGTAGTATTTGGGTTTTAAAAAAAAAAAGATGAATTTTTTTTTTGTAATTTTTGATTGTTAGTTATGGTGGTTTGCTAGTTTTTTTAGTAGATTTCTATTGAAGGTTTTGGTTGATTTGTGTTGTAGATTTTGGTTGTGTTAATAATGAGTTCAAGGTATGGAAAAGTATGAATTAGGTTGGGTGGTGGCAACGGATTGCAAAGGCTAGTAAAGGATTGTTTCGGTTGAATTAGGTTAAAGAGGTAGAGTTTTATTATTGAATGAGTTAATTCAGTGGGTTAATGAATCAGAGTTAACTCAATGTAAAAACCTATCAATCAAAATCTAACAAATGGTATATAATTGTTAGCCTTGATGAACAGTATCTGAATAGTGAAACTACTTTTAATCATATGTAAAGGAACTTTTAAACATATCACTAAAAATCCTCTTTATATCCCATCTTTTTTTTTTTCAAAAATACCTATATAAAAATACTAATTTTATCCATTAATAAATTATAATTTTACCTTCCTTACACTTCATTTACTCACATTTCTTTTCTTTTTTTTTTCTTCCTTTTTTCTCAAATACAAAACCTAAATTATTGAAATTAAAATAAAAAATTTGAAATCTTTGTTAAATCTTATAAATTGTGTAAAAATAGATTTAAAAAATGAGAAACAATAATGAGGAAGACGAGCTTAACGAGGTAATGATATCTCAATCTAGTTGAGCTTATAATTTTTATGTTTTCGAAAATTCATTTTCGAAAATATAGCATATTTTTTGAAAATTCTATTTTTGAAAAATATGTTATATTTTCAAAATTGGATTTTAAAAAGTACAACATAATTTTCAAAAATTCATTTTCAAGCAATTTTCGAAAATTATGTTGTACTCTAAAAAATTCATTTTTGAAAAATACATCAAAATTTTTTTAAAATTGTATACTTCTTTTAATTATAATTTTTTAACATATTGTGAAATGTAGATCAATTTGAAAATTGCACTAATAGATTGGGATCAATCATAAAAAAATTTAAATACTAAATATGATTGCATGAATTCATTTATTACAGAAAAGGTAAAATTATGTTTTTGAGATTTAGTGTTATTGGAATGCATCGAATATTAGTTTGTATAGACATAATAAGTTAAATATGTTATGCAATTGTTTTATAGAAGAAAAATTTTGATTTCATGGGCTAAGCATGTTAGAAAAGATTAAGATATTGTAATTATGACAAAAAAGTCAGAGATGGAAGGCTTGAGGAAACATAAAAAAAAGGTTGACATGTAAAAAAAGTGAAAAGTACAAATAACAAAAGAATAAAGGCAATGTAAAAAAAAATGTAACGTAAGAGAACGTGAATAAAAAATTACGATTACCCATCTAAGTTACTTGAGATTAAGTTAGTAATGGATGATGAGTGAGGCATGAAAGTAGTCTATGGATTTCACAATCATCTACCAACAAAACAAATAAAGGGACATTCATTTGTAGGTTGATTAACTAAAAAAAAATAGTTACTTATATGTCAAATAGTATGGTTAGATCTAGGAACATACTATTGACCATAAAACAACATAATAAGAAGAATGTTTACACTATGAAAATAATATATAATGAATATCAAAGACACAAATATGTTGAGATGCTAATAGATAACAAATGTAACAAATCATAAAAATACTTAGAGTGGCATAAAATTAACAAGTCAAATAACTATGTGAAAGACCTATTATAGGCTTATCCTACTAGTGTAAAGTTATTGCAAGCCTTTTCAAATGTCTTAATTATGGATTGCACTTATAAAATGAACAAGTACAGTATGTTATTGCTTGAAATTATTGGTGTGATTTTTACTAAGATGACATTTTCTATTGTATTTGTGTACATGAAGGCCAAGCATTTTAAAAATTACATTCGAGCACTAGACAAGTTAAAAATTTTGATACCTATGGTAAATTTCCTACTGTCATTGTTACTAATAGTTAGTTGACATTGATGAATGTTATAAAAGTAGTGTTTTCCAATATGATCAATTTTCTGTGTAGATTGCATATCTTAAAAAATGTGTTTATGAATTGTAAAAAAAGTTTGAGTGAAAAGAAAAATATGAGGCATTTATATTTATTTAGTGTACTTATGTATTCATCTATCGATGATGGATATGAAAAGCATTTAAGTTTATTAGAAATTGATTTTCAAACTTATCTAATTGCAATAAAGTATGTGAAAAATCAATGGTGGACAAAATATAAAGATAGATTTATTATTGTTTGGATGGATAAAGTAATGCATTTTAGCAATATTATAACAAATAGGTATAATTTATGTTGCATTGTAAAGATTATTTATGGTTTTTAGGGTTTCATAATAAATCATTAGTATACCTTTATTAATTCGCTTAGGATTGAGAGCGCATATGCGAAATTAAAGAGGCATCTTGGATCATCTAAAGAGGATTTTAAATCATCATGAAAAATAATCAACACATTTATTGAGCTCTAACATACAAAGATCAAGACTTCATTTGAGCGAAATCTTATGGTTATCGAACATAATTTCAAGCTTTTATTATTTAAAGAGTTAGGAGGTTTGGTATTTAAGAGCGCACCAAATATGATATTGATGGAGGTTAAGCAAGCTAATCATGTTGAGATTGATACAAATGCTTATAATTGTGTGATCAGAAGCATGTATAGATTATCTTGTGCTCATAAAATTACAAAGCATATAAGCTTAGGAAGTCCAATTTCTTTATCTAAAGTACATTTCCATTAGAAAAAGGTGAATTTAATAAAGAGCCAAGATAATGAAATATTTAAAAAGTTGACTATCCAATCCGAGATTGATTGAATTATAAAACGCTTCAAAAATGTGATAAGTTCGGTAAATTAGTTACAAAAAAAAAAGTTATGAGAGCTTGGTGATCTATCAACAACTACCTTGATTCCACCATTAGAGAGAACTAAGCCAAAAAAGTTGTAGAGCTATGAAAATAAGTACCTTTACACGATGTGACCCGTTATACTAGGAGATTGTGTTATAAGCTCAAGATAGTACATCATCACCAACCATTACAAACTAGTGAAATTGACAACACAGATTGCTAAACTTCCTGTTCACCATCTTTATGATACACGAACAATGCGATATTTAGATAGTTTATCAGTGGAGTTACATCCATATATACAAAGCATCGTTGATGTTGAGACGTATGGATATTGTGATTTTCATTCTATTATTGGGTTGCTTGGATGGAGATTAAATGATTGGGTATAGGTACAATAAGATTTAATTGAAGAGCTTAATCGATGTTAAGGCAATTATGTGACTTTGTATGGATTCATGAAGCATGTTGAGGAATTGTTACAAATATTATCATGTTTCGACACTTCTACTTCATACGACACTTCTACCTTACCTGATATGGGTTATTTGATTGCCTTTAATTCACATCAGTTTGAGATAATGCCTAACATATCTTTCTACTAGATTTATATCACCTACACCATTGGAGCATAGAGTAATTACGATTAGATTTGTTAATAATTGTCATTTTATGTAGGTACTGTTAATTAGTGTTGTCATTTATTATTTATATTTATTGTTTTTATTTTATGCCAATGTTAATGATATTATATAAATAACAGTCATATTTTATGCAGGTGTTAATAAAACCATTCTCACCAATACCTTCTATTGCAAGCAATTGGCATATGATTCGATATAATTGTGCTTAAGGGTTAGAGATTTTATTTGTACCTTGCATTAAAGATTTCAAATTATTATTTAGTACAAGTTTTGATATGGCAATTCAAGAAATAATACACGTTGATTGATTATTTCTTATAGTACTTGTTTATCATATTAATGTATATGTTAACTGTTTATATTACTGGTTAAGGTTTATGTATTAAACACGTTGTCTAATGGATGATTGGTGTATTAAACATGTTATCTAATTGGATGTGTTATATTGAACAAGTAATCTAATGGATATTTTAGAAATATAACATACTATAATGGATGATACAAACATACTAAACTAAATAAAAATAATATGACATAAAGCATTAGTACATAGTATCAATACATCAATCTTTATTCCTATGCCTTTTGATTCAAAGATATACAAGTGGGCTCTGCTGTTTACGTAAAACTCTTTGGCAAGGTTGATATTGTCATCTTAGAGGGAGAAATGAGAGCTTATAGGCAAAGATGATGCTGTAGTCACTATTGCTAGAGGTGGGGAGGATGCAAGCATAAGCAAGTTGAAGTTGCTAATGTCAATGGGACTAGGGATGGAGTAGGCATGAACAAGTTGGAAAGTGTCAGTGTCGATAAGATTGGGGATGGATTGGGCACTAATGGCCTAGACAATCTAAGCAGTCTAAATACATGAAATGATGGTGCAAGAGTCGATGTCTAATATAATACTGCTAGTCTAGATAGACTGCTACTGCTTGCTACAATTGATGACCTAGATAATAAAACATTTATTTTGATAACTATATCTCTCTATACATAAATACTTTAATCTAATCCGCTAAACAATACATGCTCAATAACAGATAATATGGTCGAGCTTGGTATAAAATATTAATGAGGTTATTTGTATTGATAACCTATAATTAAAATTCACAAATTAATCAAAAACCATAAAATGATAAAATTTATAACTTATTGAATACTAATATGTGTAGCATCTACTTGTTGAGCCTAGAATCTAGATCTATACTCTAGATTTTGAAATTGAAGGTGTGAAATTACTGCAAACCAGGCATCATAATTCGATGAACACTCTTCTGGTCTTCGACATCTCTAGCCTCGACATTTAGCTAGTACAACATGGATATCCCATCTTTTTCAATATTGATGTAGAAAGTTATATACAACATCGCACAGGTTAGACGATATTCCTCAATCAGCATAGGACAGGGCCAACAAGGTCAGAGGAATAGTTTATATGAATTCTAACTATCGTAAAACCCTTTTTGGATGATATGACTTTATGATTGTCCTGCACTTGATACATCTAGTAAAAAATATAATATCACGTAATGGATGTTCTTTCGGTCGATTGAAATATGATTCTTAGCACACGTAAGATACTATCAACACATCCAAGTGCTCTTATAAAGCTTGCAACATATTAACATAAGTACAAGCCTTTCATCATCAAGTACATGGTAGATCGTTTATGTATGTCAATATCTCTATTGGGCTTAATGATAGAAAGTGGTTATAAATTCATACCTACATGAAATACTTGAGTAATATTTAATCATATAATAACATATATGAGTAATAATAAGTAAAACAAATAATTACAATATGTTTTTGACTAATTACAAATACATATCTGAAGAAGTATCAGATAACTAACGATCTGATGAACATTTACCCTACTCACAATGCCAAGCTGCTTATACAAGTAAGTGAGGCAAGCTGTCCCCTAAGCATATCTACCCATAGCAGTAATGTCGGTTAGTAGGGTTAAGTATGCTACTAACATTCCTGTTATGGTCTTTGTTAACAAATATCGTATACTCTAACAAATGGAGTGAAAAGCTCGAGATGCATAAATTATCACCTCATCCTCTGATGCACCTATAACAACTTTAAAAGTCCCTGAACTTATTAGTCTCTACTACTGTTATAGATAAAAACTTTAAGTAACTTCACCAATAGTGTGTTTACCTTATCAATTGACAAATAATTCACTAAAACTATGGTTCCAATGATCGATATGTGTAAAATGATAAATATATCATCTAGTGTGATGGTCATCTCTCCGAATGACATATGAAACATGTTTATCTAAGGCTGCCACCTCACAACAAAAGTCGACACTATCTGTTATTGATCATATGATAGGTGTAGTCGATGAGTGAATCTAACCCCGACTAGACAACATTGGACTGCATATATTGTCTTGATTCCATTATTGTAAATTTGGCTTATGATTAATCAATTTCAATATATCTCACTCTTGTAACAATAACAACAACAAAAAAAGATCAACAACATAAACAATAACATCAACAACAACAATTAGCCAATTCATTCTAAAGATATAAACTAAATGATTCAAATTATATGATTCAAGTGATTACCTGGCCATTCTATATTTGTAATATAACATGATATCCAAAAGCTCAAAATAATAGATGTATCAATCAGACCTCTAGGAAATGATTCCACACGATTTACATGAGCATCGTGATACTATCATCTGCATCCCTATCATTAGGTTTGTGTGTGGCATGTTCGATAACTTCATTGTAATGGGTGGAAGGCTTAGCCTGAAGAATGTCATATATTACACGATCCTCTGGCTCACCATCCCTTACTCGACATCTCTTTTCGAAGGCAGTCGAACACCTTCAACTAGGATTGAGATCAGTTTCAGTACCTTTACGTCTGTTAGGAACACCTGTACCCTATGTATAAGCTATATTTGTAACAAAAAACAGCTTAGTAAGCTTACAGAATATATTTAGTAAACCTTAAACTCAGATAACCTTAAAAGCTTCTTGAAAATGTATATCCAAAAATGGACCCTACCGTAGAAGAATCAAAAAATTGTTTTCACCTTTAAGCATAAACCAAACTTAAAAAAAAAAAAAACACCAATCCATTTTGGATAAATAAGATTCATGCTATACTTCTTACTACTGATTATCACGAATTTGAATAGACAACAGATACGTTTAATATAAATCATTACTAACAAAAAAATAACTTTCTTTATTGATAGATAAGGAAATATCAATTTCGAAAATCAAATAAAAATTTTGAAATTTTTATTCAATATAGTTTGGGTTTATCAAAAATGCATATCTGAGAGCCTTGAAAACTTTTCGAAAATATATTTTTGAAAAACTCAAATATTAAACCCAATTTGTAAATCCTATATTATTTTCGTATGATTTAAACCAAATCAATTGAAATAAATCTTGAAACCTTACCTATAATCAATGGAAAACTAAAAAAATTTGTGATTTTAGGGTTAGTTTGATGGATATAGGGTTAATTTTGAATTGAGAGTGACAGTGAAAGAATGAAGAATGGTTTAAGGGTATGAAAAGAAATATGAATTTGTTAGATGGAGTGTATTTAAAAGAAGTAAGAACTTTAATTTTGAACATGAAATGTATTTAGTAATAAGATGTAAAACGTAATTTTCGGGGTATAAATAAAATTTCTCTACATGTAAAGCAGAAAGATTTTTTGCTAAATTACCTAAGTCATTTTTAAGGACATATATGATCTGGTTCGATTTTTAGTTGGGGATAATTTTAATTGTATTTATAAATTATAAATGTATGTATATAAATTTCAATAGTTGTACCTCTATATGTAACCACATATATGTTTAATATATAACTATTGTTTAAATATAAATAAAAATATTTACGTACAATATATGTGACAATAAAAATAAAAGTACAATTCTTGAAAAACATTTCAACCGACAAAAAATCCTTTTAATTGCCATTTTAAATATTTTATATTATATATATGGGATAAGGTTTAAATTTACAAGGACAAAATTTACCCTTCAATTTTAGACACGTGCAATTTTACTATTATATTTTCTAATTTATTAAATATTATTAAAAATTAATATATTATGTAAAAGATTCCTTTATTTTTACTATTATTTATTTTAATTTGGTTAAAATTTTATCAAAAGTCAGAACATCGTGTGAAATATTCCTTTATTTTTTCAGGAAATATTTTTTATTGTTAACTTTTAATCATCTTTGAATCAAATTAAAAAGTATAATCGTAAAAGGTAAATTTGATTCATCACTATAATTAAGTATACTAAATTTAAACTTTATCCTTATAAATCTTAATAATACCTACTTAATTTATAAATTAAAATTTTAGTTCCAAAAAGATTTTCATTAAATGAGTTTTATTTCGTTAATAAAATTTATTTTATCGAGTGATAAGGAGTTCGATTTTTCTTAAGTAAGATTTCGATTTTAAATTTTATAAATAAATAAAATAAACTTGAAAGAATTTATCTTTTTTATAAGATTCGATTTGACTCAACTCTGAATTAGTTGAAATAAAAAGTGATTACCCGTGTCTTAGACCAAAAAAAATTCTCCTTAAGTTCACAAAAAAAAAAAAAAAATTCATATATGGTTACTACATAATTAAGCTACAGCTCAGCCTATCATATTCTCATCTTTTTCTGAAGGCAACAAGCAGAGAAGAAAAGAAATAACTTACTGACCATTGGCCATGAAAACCCCACAAATAAAATTATGCAAAGTTAAAAAATGTGGTAGGAACGAGGAAGAACACAAGTCAACCGGATAAAAATAAAAAATAAAAAAAGGTCTCCTGGCCTCTCTGTCTCTAGTAACCATTAGCCACTCTCACTTTCAAAAAGGCTGGCTGTCATTAGGGCGGATTCATCTTTTGAAAAAAGGTGTCTATGGACACTTCAAATATTAAAAAATAAGTAAATTTTTTAAAAAAATTTTACTTTATACACCCCAAAGTTTTTTTGATATTTTTTTATTGATAAATTTAGTGATTGTTTTTTAAAAATATTATAAGTTGATGCTCCTAAAAAGAATCCTAAATCTGTCTCTTGCTGTCATTTATGGATAACTTTCTTTGCTTGTTTTGAAAGGATTCTAATCTACCAACTTGCTTTCTTTCACTTTAAGTTTTTCAGGTGTTGGGTTTGGCAGGTGACGTCTTTTATCATTGCAATGACATTTACATGTTCCCATCATCAATGGTTTCTTCTTTTCTTGATTATATGCAATTATTATATCAACCCTCTTTAACATTTTTTTTTTAACTCAAAGTAACATGTTTCAAGGATCTCTTGTTATTCTGAATAGTGTCTAATGATGTTCTAGCAGACTAGCACAAACTTTTAACGTGCACTGATAAGCCTTTGTATTGAAGTTCTGTATTCATTTCTATTAGTTTGAAGATGGTATCAGTGGCGCTTTCGCTGTGCAGTTCTATTCGGATTTAACGAGTCTTCAGGCTATAGATGCTGATATTGCAAAACACTCCACATTGTTCAAGCCAAAGCTGTCCAAATGAGGATGTCCAAAATGTCTTCCTGGCTTTCAGGTTATCGTCTTTGGATGGTTGTTTGTGCAACGACTTTAGTATTGCTCGGTGGCTTATCAAGATCAAACCATCAAGATAAAATTTCTGTTACCACTTTTAAGTTTCAGAAACCAGTGACACTGAGACTCCCATATAAAGGGTATGGCTATCCTCCTGTTCTTGCTTATTGGATTTGTGGTACTAATGGAGATAGTAAGAAAATGATAAGGTTACTAAAGGCAATATATCATCCAAGAAACCAGTACTTGTTGCAACTTGATGCTGGTTCATCTGAGTACGAAAGGGCTGAGTTGGCTCTTTCTGTTCAATCACAAACTGTGTTCCAAGCATTTGGAAATGTTATCGTTGAAGGTGAAAGCTATGCAGTTAACAGGATGGGATCTTCAGCTCTGGCTGCAACACTTCATGCTGCTGCCTTGTTTCTCAAGATTAATACAGATTGGGATTGGTTCATTCCTTTAAGTGCCTCTGATTATCCCCTAATGACTCAAGATGGTAAGTGCTACTGCTGCTAATTTTCATCAATCTAACATATTAATATGGTGTATATCCTTTCAACTATAGTTTTTCTCGTGGCTTTAACATTGCCGGTTTGTTGTCATGGTGTTTTAGGAGTACCAATCAGAATTATCTGATTCCTGGTAAACTTTGCCTGCAAAGTGTAGAACTTGAACCTGGAGATTAGTTCAATTAGTTCAGCAGATCTACAATTCAAATTCAAATACCTGCAACCTCTTCTTTTATTTCCAGGCTACGGCCTCCTAGAAAAACGCAAAACTTGAAATTTTCATGTTTTCCAAAGTTGGATGACCTTTTAATCTAAAAGAATCATGTATACCTACATATTTTGAAAAGGACCGTTTAAGTTGGTGCTTTCATTTCACTACTGTAAAGTGCTTACATGCAGTTTTCCTGCTTATATTCTGCATTAAAAGAGTATTTAGTTTTTCCTTACAGCCTTTTTCAGCATGTCTCAATTACCCAATTTAGTTCAGTCAGTGTTGTTATAAGCTATCAGCTGACTTATTGCATTTAAATAAGAGTTTTACTGCTCCTCAGTCTAACCATATTTATCATGTCAATCCCATTTTTTTTCTGATAATGCCAATCTCATCTTTGAAAAACATGTTTCCACTTGGAATAGGTTCTATAGTAGACTGCTTTCGGATTAGCTAAACACTATTGCTGTTTTATTCTCTGTTATTTTGGGCATCATAAATCTATATAGGGATGAGCATAAGTCGGTTCAAACTGATTTAATTGATCGAAATTGATTGATTTTGGTTAAATGGTTTGGTTAGTTTGGTTTTGGACCAAAAATTATTTTTCAAAATTGATGGAAAAAAATGGTGAAAAAATGCAGTTTTTTTACAAATGGACCGACCTTTTGTTGGTTCAGTTATTTTCGACTATTAAATATAAGTCAGTCAGTTCAATTATTCTTTTAAAGGAGATCGATTTTTGGTTTTACAACCAACTAGTTGAACTGATTAATTGCTCACCCCTAAATCTATCACCATTCTCTGGTTAATATATACATTGCTAAGACATACCTATGGAACAAACAATGTAGCACAGTCCAGAACATGCTGAGAAACGATTTTTGCATAAAGTCCACACCATTAATCAGATAATAATTCAATGGAGATGACTACTATCCTCAAGTTTGAGATTTTTCAAGCAATTAACTAGCAGTGATAATAGTTGCTCCCTTGTGGGCATACATTTAACCAATTCCTGATAATGCTCTTGATGCAGATCTGCTCCATGCTTTCACTTTCCTGCCAAGGGATCTCAACTTTATTGATTATACTAGTAATCCAGGCTGGAAGGAGTAAGCCTAAACCACTATGGTGCTCTAATTTTCCTACCTTTGGGACGTCAAGCGAAAACTTTTCCTTCAAATTTTTTTTGTTTTCAATTGTTGAGTTTAGATCCTCCTCTGTTTTGCAGCGCAATCTCTTTATCTATATGCTATCTATTAGCTTCTTCTCTGATGGAAATCTTGTTTTGTGCAGGAGGGAAGAGATGAACCGAATTGTTTTGGACCCCAACTTATATTATCAAAGGAATAGTCCAATTTACTATGCTGTAGAAACTAGAAAACCAGATGCTTTCAAGATTTTTGGAGGTCAGTTTTAGATGAGAATGATTTCACAGAGCACAACATGCACCAGTTTTGAGGACAGGAAAAATTTTGGAGTATCTAAAAATTTTTCTTCAAATTTTTTTATTTTCCAATCTTTTGGGGTTATCCATGGATGCCCTACTACTACACATGGATCCGCCTCTATTTGGATGTACATCTAGCTAACACAAAATTTCTGATGACTTATTGGTGAATTTGCTTGTTCTTGTATGTTTCCTAATATGCAGGCTCACCTTGGGTGATTCTTTCAAGATTCTTTATGGAGTTTTGTGTCGATGGATGGGATAACATTCCAAGAAAGTTATTAATGTACTTCACCAACGTAGCTTACCCTCTTGAAACCTACTTCCACACGGTAATATGCAGCTCACCTGAGTTCCAAAACACAACATTGGACAATGATCTAAGGTACATTATTTGGAATACCCCTAAGCAAGGAGAACCCAAAAACCTTGACACTTTACACTATAATCAAATGGTTGGTAGTGACGCAGTTTTTGCACAACCAATACAAGAAGGTGATCCACTGCTAAACAAGATTGATGAAGATGTCCTATTCCGCCTGCCTGATAAAATAGTGCCTGGAAGCTGGTCCTCTTGTCAAGGTAAGAATGAGAGCATGGCAAGCAGCGGCAAATTGAGGATTTCTTTTCAGAAGTGTCCTAACGACCGATTAGTTATCAATTTTATCGATGAAAAGGATGTCTAGAGAAAATTTTGGGATGTCCAGAAACAATTTTCTTTCAAAATTTCTTGTTTTTTAATTTTTAGGGATGTTCATGGATAACCTAACAAAACATTTGGATCCGTTTTTGACAGGTGAGGAGGAGTTATGCTCTACTTGGGGAGACATTGATGCTGTCAAGCCAGGTCCCAAAGGTATCAAACTTGGTGTTCTTCTAACCAAGCTTGCTGCAGAAAGAGGAGTTAGACCTAGTCAGTGCCATCAGCAACAATAAAGTAGAAAAAAGAAACATGGCGTATAGGCCCCATACCATTTTGAAGTCAATCTGGGCCATGATATAACATCATGGAGTGTTACTTTGCTAATTCCACAAGTTTATGATATTGTTCCTTTCCACATTGGCAGCTCTTGATGGCCAAATATCTGTAATTACACCTCTTCAAAATGTTCTCAGCAAAATGTCACATCAACATGATGGAATCCAGATGCTCGATGGGCTTGGATATAGTTATATATTGGCTTTTTGACACCCAGGTCAGTCAATCTGTAAGTTTTTCATACTATTTTTCTTGCTATCCTACTGTTGTTAAGTGAAACACATTGTGAGCTCATTTATATGGAAAAAAGGAGGGATTTGAAATTGAGGTTAAGACTTGAAAGAAAATCAAATTATTAATTGGGTTTAAAACTAAAAGTGTTTGCAACATCACCATGATTTTAAAGTATCTTTCATCATATATTTTCAATTTGGAATGATTTATTTGTGAAAAAGTATGGAAAATAATAATCTTTTTATTTTCTTTTCTCTAGGTGTTCTTTTTTACCAAACATACAATCAAAATTTATTTTCTTTTACTAATACTTATTGATTCGAGTGATAAAAAATTTAATTTTTTTAAATAAAATTTTAATTTTAAATTTTATAAATAAAAAAATAAATCTGAAAATATTTATTTTATGAGATCTGACTTAATTCAATTTTAAATTAATTAAAATTTAAAGTGATTATCAAAAATTAAAAAATTTAAATAAAAAAATGATTAAATCCAAATCATGTTAAACCAATGAAATGAACTACCACCATTATTAGTTGCATTTATCGGAGCCACTGGCTTTTTGCACAATTGGGGCATCAAATTGTAGTGTACAATTAGGGCAATTGGAGTTTTTAAAATTTTAATTGATAAGCAAGGGTTTATTTTAGACCTATTCCGTACCGTAGGAAATGGGTTCCGTTGAATATTGTACAGATCCCTCGGAATTATTTGAATATAATTATAATTTTTTAGTATTTATAATTCCTTAAAAAATAAATAAAAACCAACGGAAAGTACATTAGTACTATTGTATTGGCACATCATATAATTCATGGTCATCATTCAGCTCCCCCACTTCTTTGTTTTCCCTTTTTTTCTTCCATCAAAACAGCTCCACAAATTTCTTGTGTGGGCAAATTTCAATGCTACTAAGATAAGTAGTAAATTATATCTGAACAGTAATCAGTTTGACTCAAATAATTAAAATTTATTTTTAATAAAAATTTTAAATTTAAATTTTATTTATAATTATTTATTAAAATTATTTTAAATATATAATTTATAATAATTTATTTTAAATTATTAAATATGATATATTTTATTTTTATATGAGAAATTAAATAATTATTTACCTCGATTTTTTTTAAAATTATATTTGAGCAGTAGAATTAATTTCAAACCAAAAAAAAAAGGGAAAAAATTTTAGTACAGAAAAAGGGGGTTAGCTGGAACCCACCTCAAATCTTTTTTTTTTTTTTAATTTCAACAATAAAAAAATAGATATAATGGTACAACAACAAAAAAATTCCAGAATCATCTGCAACCATGATTTATGAATCATTGAGTAATAATTAATAATAAAAGAAAAAAGAAAGTAATGGCTAAAATGAATCCATTTGAAGCAGGCCACCTAATTTATTAAATCAGCCAATGGACCAAATCTCCCTAGCATTATTGTTTCCAACATCTACCAAACTATAGCCATAACCCCCATTCCCCACTCACCTGAAGCCCTCAATTCTTCATATTTGTTGTACTACTTATTATTTTATTATTTATATAACCTAAAGTTTGATATACATATAATATAATAAATATGAAACATGATCACAATACAATGGATTATAATTTTTGGACATAAAAGAAAAAGATTGTGATGAACTAAAAAAATTTAACACTAATAAAGAATTAAGTATTAAATTTATTGATTGATATGCTATTAAAAATTAAATATCGAAAAAATTAAAGGTCCGATCAACCTTTTGGATCAAGTGCAGTTAAAAATGTCCCAATCACGTTCGACTCTTAATAAATAATAAATTATTTATTTATGAATTAATTTATATATTCATTAGATGATAAATCTTTAATTTTGTAATAAATAATTGAAGCAAATAACTGAGAAAAACTTTTTTAAATTATTTTTATTTTTTATATACAATTATTTATCTTTTTTATTTTTTTAAAAAACTAAAGACTAAATTAAAACTATTATGTGAAATATGATGCAAAAACACAACAATACTGCAGGCATTGGATGAATTGTTGTGGACCTGTGGTGGGTTGATACGACATTGCCAAAATGCACCATCCCAAAAGAGGGAAAACTCAAAACTCGGTAGGTGGGATCGTGGGAGAAGCTTGAAAAGCTAAAGTTGGAATGTTCATTGCTTTTTGTGTGTGGTTGATATGTCGTAGGCTTACTAGCTTATTTCTTTTTTGCAAAGAAATTAGGCTTAATTGGGGGATTAGGATTTTGTTATTGACAAAATTGTTTGAGGCAATTAGATGCCTACTTTTTCATAATAACTCATGAATGAATTCCTTTATATATGACTAATTAAATTACAATTTATCTTTATTTTTTATATAAAAATAAAATGGATGGGGATTTTGTTGGTAGAGGCATTGATTGGGATGCAATACCTTCCATGATTGTGATAGAAGACTTTAATTGTTTATCTCATATGCTATCATGAATGAAGATGATATTAACGAGGAATTGATAGATAACGTGTTAGAGGAAGATGAAGAAGACTTATTTGACATTAATGGAAATTCAACCCTTGCTACTCAGTTGAGGATGCCTTCACAAGATACAACAATAGAGCATAATTATCAAACAAGACCTAGTTCACATGGTGAGGCTTCGTATAAGGCACCTAATTTGAGTTTTACTAACTTGGAAGGGGGGAGATGATGCAATGGTGAGCAGTTGATCACTTCAACCAAATGGAAATCATTACACTCTAGATCAAAAATTATGCTAAGGATGATTTTCAAGGACAAAGAAGAGATTAGCAATGAGCTTATATTCTATAAGAAGGAATCAATAATATGAAGTGGAACAAAGCTGTTAAGGTGCAAAAAATATTTGGAGTCTGGATGTGGGTGGAAACAATGTGCATGTAAGCGTAATACTCACAAACTATTTGAAATCACTCAATACAGTGATCCACATAGTTGTTTTCAGTCTGAGCTTAGTGAAGATCATCCCTATATAGCTGCAAGCTTGATTGCTGATGAACTGTGGCGTCTTGTTAAAGAACAACCATCTATCACAGTATCAGCTTTGAGAGCAGAAATAATAAAAATATTGAACCATCCATCACAATATCAGCTTTATTAATCTTATTTTATTAAGTTGTTTTTCTTGAGAAATTAGAAATAAAAGAGCATTAATTTGGATATAAAAGTAAATAAGTAGCAATTTTAAGAATCATTAAAAAATAAAAATATAATTTTACTTTAAATGAATAAATTATGTATTGCATTTATTTTCTCATTTTTTAACCAAATAACTTATTCTTTTATATTTAACCAAGAGCAAGTAAAAATGTAAATAACAATCAAATGTATCATAATTACAAAAATAAACACAATTTCTAGTTAAGCTAAATATATACCAATCATTGGATGATTGACACATGGCATTTGATGGGATTATTAAAGGCCAGAGATCTAATAAGTGTCCAAATTTTAATTTTCAAGTGCCAAAATCTTGCAACTATTTATAAGATCCAAGTAATCAAATAATATAGTAGTGACTACAAGAATGATTGAAAGCATCTACACATGATTTTCTCCTCAAATCTATGACTATCAAAGAGTTCATTTTTTCAAAGAGTATGACTGAAAATCTAACAAGCGATGGCAAATAGACAATTTAAAAATAAAAATGGTTGGCAAAAATCTAGAAATTTTGAGTTAGTTGGTGATATGATGGCAGAAATGGTTACTTGAGCCAAAATTCAAGTAAATGGTTCCTAGGAAAATGATTACCCTGGAAGATCAAGTCATGTGAGGCTACAAATCAGTTACTATACAATGAAAGTGAGATAGTTGTTGAAATCAGTTACTAAACAATAATGAAAGTAAAGGTAGTTGCTGCATTTCAAGAGAAAGATGATTTCTTGAACTAAAATCTTAGGAAAATGGTAGATAAGAATGTGGCAAACCTGAGGACATATTTGAAAGCAAGAACATAATGACACAATTCTATTGGTAAGCATTTAACTTAAAATCAAGAATATATTTATTAGATATAAAACAACACATTTTAATAAACCTTTATCACGTGTAAACGAAAATGGTAGAAACACACGTGACAAATTAGGAAAGAACAACCGAAAGAAAGTTCTAATTCTGATACCATATTTAGAATCCAACTTAAACCAATTTATTATAAGTGAAAAGTCAACTTAAATATAAAATTATAAAATATTAAATATTCATTAAATGTGAAATAACCCATTTTAACACCTATAAAACTAAAAACTCTGTAAATAGAAGTGATTAGCCAACAAATCAACACATAACATCAAACATAGCACTTGCATTTTTTTTATCCAATCCTCTTGGTTTTTATCTTTTTTCCTACTTTTGTTCTAAACTCTCTGAAAACCATATTGTAACAATTACTGCTTTCAGTAAGTAGATTTTGTATTGTTTGTTAATGTATTTGTAAGCTCCTTGAGTATTATTCCTCTTTAAGCATCATTCCATCAATCAAATAAAGTCACTATGAAGCCAAGCACATTGGCTTATTTTTGTGCACCATTCTTATGTTTGAAGTTTTAAATTCAATAGGCTTTATCTTTTACTTAATCTCACTTGATTACATATATATTAGATTTGTCTTTATTTAATTTTATGTTGTTGTTTAACATTTCTAATTCTAATTTTAATGATTTAAGTAATCTTTTGTTGATTTAAAATTCGGTCATCCTTCAAGAGTTGTAAATCACATGATCAATTTTCACAAAGATGTCTTTTGTTCAAGTCTTTATCAAGTGCATCACTTAAAATGGTGAAAATCACCAATATCATATTTTGCTCATTTCCATTTTAAATTAGTTGATATTAATAAGGATTCAACTTAAAATCAATTAACAGTAAGTGAAAGAACTCAACTTGAATATAAAATTATAAGATATTAAAAATTTATTAGATACAAGATAACTCATTTTGACAGGCCCTCATCACGTGTAGACAAAGGCAAAAAAAACCTATCATGTGACAAATTTGAAAATGACAACAGAAGAAAATTTTGATTCTGATATCATGTTAAGCATCTAACTTAAAACTAATTGATAGTAAATGAAAAGGCCCAATTTAAATATAAGACTAAAGAATATTGAAAATTTATTAGATGTAGGACAACCCACTTTAACATACACATTTGATCGATTTAATGTGATAAAATATTTATTCAACACTTTTATTTTGGGGTATATTAAAGGAAGCATTTCAACTTAATTATATACATAATGTGGACCTATCGGTGGAAAATATTGGATAAATTAAGCATACGCAAGGAAACCATATACCATGGACAGTTTATATATGTTATTCATAGTGACAGATCTAACATTTCATCTTTGTCTTTAAATAGTAGCTTGTTTTTATGTTTCTGTAAGATTCTGGGTACTAATCTTGTACACTCTTTTTCAGTGAAATGAAAGCTTGCTCTTTGGCCAAAACAAACTAAAGGGTTTTCCAAATTTTTGGGAGCCCTTGCTCCTATTACCATTCAATTATATATGTAAATTTTGGAATATGCAATAGAAGATGACCTAATTTTAAATCTCTCACATTGATCATCCCATGATTTGAATCCCATACCTCTAAATTTTTAATTTTAAGTTCTAACCATAAGGTATACCTTTGGGGAATATATACCATGAAATTTAACAAGTAATATATATATATATATATATATATATATTAATTTACTTATAAGACCTAAATTCAATCATCATTAATAAATAATTTCTTTAAATAGATGATATGTAAATTTAATTTAAATTTTCAAAATGTTCCAATGTTGGAATGAGATAATTTCTCTTACTTTAAACTTTTATATACTAATATATATATATATATATATATATATACATATGTATAATTAATAACTCATTTTTTTAGCAAATTAATAACCCATTTCTTGATATTAAAATTTAAGATCTTGATTTGAAGTTTAGACATTGACCAAAAACAATTGACTTACATTGGTTATGTAATTCATTCAAAATGAATTAGGAGAATAACTTTTTTTTCTCTAACTTTTAAAGTAAGCGTTCAAATTATTCACAACTAGAGAAAGCATATCAAGTAGTTGAGTTTGGGGTATGTTGGCATTAGTTGCAATGTCATTTCATCTTGACTCATATGTAAATCAATCATAAAATGCTACAATTCTTTTTTTTTTGGGGGGGGCCAGATGATAAGTATAATATTTGGAAGGAAATTCGTTAGGGCAATGCATATAAGAGGTTTGCATTTCTCAACTACTCAACCACTCAACTATAGATAACAAAGAAAAATAAAGAAAATAATCAATTGGGAGAGGCAATTAAAATACATTGTTGTTCTTTTACAAAGGCAACACACACAATTGTATTATTTTAATTCATGGGTAAAAAGAAAGTGGTTAAACTCATTTTTTTTATTTGTTTATTATTATTTTTTTAAGGAAGTTTTTTTTTTAAAAAAAGTTAATGTCATAAATGATTTTTAAATTATAATAAAATATTTAATATGGAATTTAAATTTTAAAATTTTTTAATATGATACATGAATTATAAATATGTTAATTAATATAATACTTGAAGAGTTATGCCTACTACATATCATTATTTAAAGTTAATTATGTTAAAAATAAATATCATTTTAGTTAATAGATTTATAATTTATATATCATATTAAAGATATTTAAAGTTTAAATATTATATTAAATATTTTATTATAATTTAAAAATCATTTATGAAATTAGCTTTTTTAAAAATGAACAACACATTAAGACTTAAAATTTTACCACATTTATTATTTTTTAAAGAGTTGGGATTTTGAAGGCTATTGTAAGAGGAAAGATTAAGAAGAAATTACTTAGAAAAACTTAAAGTTTTTCATTAAAAATGATTAAATAAAATTTAAAATTTAAAATTAAAATCGATAAATTAATATATTTTATTATAAAGATTAAGTGTGTAAAATTTTAAAAAATTTTAGTAAATTTTGATATATCTTTTAAATAATTATTTTTAATAAAAATTTTGACAAAATTTTTATCATTAAATAAATATTGATCATATTTGAATTATAAATTATATTTTTAATTTTTTTTTGTGTATTATTAATTTTCTCATTAAATTTTATTAATTTGTCAATATAGATTTTTTATTAAAATTTTAATTAAATCCTTCAAATTAAAAAATTTCGTAAACTTTCCCTAGAAAATTTTCAATGTCTAGCATCCATCGTTATTAATTATACTTTCGCCATCAATATATACCGTATAATTAAGAGCGTGTAAGAATTTAATTTTCAAAAGCTGTACAACGACTCACACATATCCTGGCTGCCATGCCCACAAACGAAGTCCTTTTCTCATTTGAAAATTAATAAATAAATAAATAAACATGGTTTTTTTTTTTTTTTTTTTTTTTTTTTTTTTTTTTTTTATGTATCATGTTGATTAAAGCTTTAGCATAAAAAGAAAATCCTAATCAAAAGGCAAATACATTGAAAAATATATAATATATATGGATTTTTTTTTTTATAGAAGAAAACTGTTTTTTTTTTTTTAGTTTCATTTTATTGATACTTTTTATTATTTATTTTTTATTAAAATTATCACATGAACTGTTGTAAAATATTAGACTTATATTTTTAATTTCAATAATTAAAATTTAAATTTGATAATTTTAAATATAAAAAAATTAAGTAGCTGAATACGAGGCAATATCCGATTAATACGTAATGTATTTTTTTTTCTAATCAAGGAAATTAATATGGAATATATTCAATGTCTCGCAATTTTTAATTTTCATTTTTTTTTTGGCATTACTCTTAATACCAGAAACTAATCTAATCAAAGGAGAAAACTATTTCTAATTAAGAAAAAAAAAAACACGAAATTATTCATTCCGTCACACGTGCGATTCAAACATTACACTCAGCCCATCCTTCTTTCAGGTCCCGTCTGATTCTCCTCCTCAACCTCATGGCACGTGCCAGTTTCGGTTCCATTGACACGATCAGCTTGGCCGGTACACCGGACAGCTCCTCAAGCCTCCTCAGATTCTGCCACGTGGCAACCGACATGTCCCCGCTCATCCTTAGCCCGATCCAAAACGCCGCTGCCAAGCTCAGCCTAAACGGCAGAATCGCCAACCGCTCTAAACAAAACCGCAAGGCGGATGTCGCCGTAGGCACAACGGAGTGTTGGTTCAGCCCTAGCTTCTTGCACCAAATTACGAAAACACTTTCCAACCTTTTGGTATTTGAAAGCTCGGGAACAGAGGCGGTGGAGGAAGATTGAATAGGCGTGGTTGATCTTGATCTTACGAGTATTCTTTTGGTTTTGAAATCTGTGGATGAAGATTCGTTGGTAGATAGACAATCAGAAGAAGACGATGAGAGAGTTGAAGAAGGCATTGGGTGGTTGTTTTCTTCAACAGAACAAGTTTTGCAAAGATGGTGGGATTGGGATTCTGATGGAGAAGCCCTAATGGGTTCTAATCCGCAAAAAGATTTACATTTTCTGCATAGAACGTGACGGATATGACGAGCTACGAGAAAATTGGCTTGGTGAACCTTGTTGTCGCAGTTCCGACAAAGAAAAGCAGCGTCCGCCGAACAGTAAACCTTGGCTTCTTCCTCGCAAAGCTCGCATAACTTGCCTGTTTTCATTTTAATTTCTTTAGGTCTTTCAGAGAGAATGGAGAAAGAAAAAGAAAAGAAAGGAGAGAGACTCAGGGAGAGAGAGATTTGAGGAGGAAAACGGAAAGGTGAGGAAAGGACAGGAGAAAGTGAGCGATTTTTGCGGGAGAGAGAAAGGCGGTGAACAGAAACTAAGAGAAATGGAATTAAAAGAGAGAGATATGCATTGGATTTATAAAATAGAAAAGTGTTATTTGTGTGGTTTTCGTGGTTCTTATATTTATAATAATATAATAATAATTAAAAAAAAAAGGAAACAAATTATTTTTTTATTTAGATTATTGATGGAGTAATTACGCTCTGCCTCTTGTTTCTTGGTGCTCATTGGGCTGTCCGCATAGCCTTGTTTCCTCGAACAACTCAAAAACCATATCATTCTGTTTCTTTTCCATTCTTCTTCCCTCCTTTGTCTACATATTTGCAGTCTTACCCTCCATGCCTCTTATATTTATGTGTTTTGCATCATTTTAAACAGTCTTATAATTTTACCCTCCTTAAATTCAAAAAATGGTGACCCCTTTTTTTTTTTTCCCTTTCTAAGTCTATACTTCATGCATTGTCGGTCTATAAATTTATTCACCATATTATTGAATTAGTCTTATCATTTCATTATATATTTTGTTGATTGTTTACAAGTTAATATCACATTAAGACATTAAACTTTTTTTTATTTTTTACCGAATGCATTCAAGATGCATATTGAATTTGAAGGTATATAAATAAACTATCCTTGATTTTCTAATAATTCTTGCTTTCGACAAATCAATGATTTTTTTAAATCACAAAAATCATATTTATATTTTGTAGTAGCTTACATTAGGATATCTTCTTGTATTAAAAAAAAAACCCCCAATATTCCATTTTCTATGTGCATATGTATTTCTAAATATACATTTTTAGGATTCTTGTTTTTTAAGTTTTAATTATAATGACAGAAAAAGTATTTTATATTAATGGGTTTTAAAAAATTTAAAATTTAATTCAATTATTTTATATAATTACTTTTAAGAGATAATTACGATAAATTTAAGGTTTAAATTTTAATACTTGTAATTTTTTTTCATGAATATTTTTTTTGGCTGATTATCTTATCGATTCAAATTAAAAAGTAAACTAAATAATATTTTTTCAACATTTAAAAGAAAATTGAATCTTAGTCAATTCAATTTTATAATAAGACATATATATACTACAAATATGCCTTAATTGGCTTTTTTAACACGTAAATTTCTTTTTCTATTTTTTTAAAAAGAATATTTTATATTTTCATGACTATTATTTTAGACATTAGAAAAGTCATTAAAATCAATATCATCATAAAAAAATTAAAATACAAATGTATATATTTTTAGATTGAAAATTTTCTTAAAGTGAATGTAAATCAAGTGTGATTCAATTTGGGACAATGAAAGAATTAACTTTGACTAAGATAATCATAAAAAAAATAAAAAGAAAGAAAGGATGGTCATAAATAAAATGAATCCTAATGTTTAGGGGAAAGAAAAATAATTGAAGAAGTTGATGGGCCTAGATTGAAATTAAGTGAAATTTATGAGGGTATGTATAGAAATAAATTAAAAAGGAGGGCAATCAATATTTAACCATATACATGTTGGTTGCTGCAAAAAATATCTATGCCTTGCAAACGAAAAGTGAGTCCCACAATTTAAAAGCAGAGATCCACAAGCCTAATCCTCTACCATGAATTGCCAGTGACTATCATCAGACCACCACGTGTCGATTTTACCACGTCTTCATCATTGAAATCGTGGCCGTTTGTCAATTCACACAGACAAATTCTTATTTGCTAATAAATAATAATAATAATAATAATTAAATGATGGTTTTTACAAATAAATACATTAGGAGTATTTTTTTAATTATTTTTTTATTAATTAATTATTTTTAAATATATTAAAAAGTTTTTTATTCAAAATTATCAGAAGGTCGAATTGAAATTAAAAATTTATCATTTAATTTTGGATTAATAGATCATATAATTTATTATTAATTAATAAAAAATATTTTAATATTTGATTATTTATTTTGAAGACTATTAAATTTAATTTTATAGCTTTTTCCTTATCAATGCAAAAGCTATCTGTTCTACAAAAACAAAATAGGAAACATTGCCATTATTTAATTTTCAACAAAATTTAAATAGCTTCCGCAACATAAATTGATTATAAAAAAATTTATATATGATAATTTATATTTATTTAAAATTATAAAATATATTTTTAATTTGATTAAATATATATAATTTTTATTAAAATTTTAAATTATATCAATTTTTTAATTTTTTTTAATATTTTAAATGGTAGATGTAATGATTTTCAACGTTCAAAACACAGCGGCGGACGCAGACTCAAATGACTATTATTAGATACAGATTTATGCATGCAGTAAAAAAGAGCAGACCGTTAGTGGAAACGATGGGCCCCACAACAGTTATTAGTGACGCTGGAAACTTTTATACCGACAGATTCAACGGGGGTCTCAATTTTCAGCCACAACAAGGAATCCTCGCAGTGCAGACACCACGGCAGAATTTTATTACAAATTAAAAGGTGTACCGACACGTGTCGAGAAAATGGAGGTTGGAGCTGGCGGCTGATCGGCAACCACGCAGCATCTAGCGGTGGTTGTTGCACGAAGATATCGTGATTCGAATGATTGTGGAAGCCACTAACCTTTTGTTTATTTAATTAATTTTTAATTTAATAATGCAAAATAAAAAAAATCTAAAACCTGTCGTTCACGTCCATCTTGGCCGCCGTATTTCATGTAAGTGAATTGAATAGGAGTTTTTTTGGTGTAACATTTAATATAATAAATTTTTAAAATTTGATTTTTTTAAATCGATTTAATTTAAATCAAAATTTATTAATTTTTAAATTTAAAATTTTTATTTTTATATATTATTTTTATATAATTTTTAATATATTTATATAAATTTATATAAAAATTATTTTTATTTTATAAAAATTTAAAATATATAAAATATTAATAAAAATATATAATCCAATGTGTTACTTTGAGTTAAGGTTTTTATACTAAAGCCTTAAGGATTAATGGAGTCGAAGTAATTATTTATTGTGAGTTACGATGTTATTCTAATTCAGTGTGCTTGTGATGAATAATCAAATTGGATTTGTTTATTTTCTAAGTTTGAATTCAACTTATTTTAAATAATGAATAATGAATTTAGTCAAATTAGAGTAATTTAACATTGATTTTAAATATTTTATGAATTAATTAAAATTTGTTAACATCTTCAATATGATAAACATAAATAAATAAAATAAAATATTTATAAGTTTTAATTGAGTTTTGAGCTTTTAGTTGAATAGTTAATTATAATTGACCATAAAATTTTATCTGGTAAAAAGGACCAAAAAAAAAGGTAAGGATAGATACTTTATTAATTCAATGATTAATTTTCACAATTAATTTCTTATTTTGTAACTTAATCATTAAATTAACAAAATTTTCATCTTTACTTTTTTCATCTTTCAATTCAAATAAAGTTTAACTAAATCGAATTTAAATAGTTCAATTAATTTTTCTTTCTCATTTTTTTTTATTTAAGCTTAAGCTTGTCATTGGTTCACTTCAACTCTATGTTACCCTTGGTTAGAGACACCTATTGGAAAAATATTACAATTTCTTTTTGTGTATTTAGTTTTAAAGAAGATGAGTCTTTTCAATGATATTTACTAGTGTTGGTGGCCTAATTTCGCTCGATTTGTTAAAGTAATTGAGTTTAAATTTAGAGTGATATAAATAATTAACATAAATTAATTATTTAACGGTAATTTAATTAAAAAATTGCATAAAAAAATTATAACAAATAGTAACTTAGATGAGTTACAAAAGAATTTTAGCTACCACACATAAGAGGATACAAAACCAACAGAAATACTAGCATAATTGCAACTATTTAGACACATCATGTTTTATTTACTTCTACCAAAATCAATAAAAAATTGCATCCAATATGTCAAAAGCCATCCAAAAACCATAATTCATTTGCATTTTTGCACCAAATTATGAAATGTAAAACCCTTCCCTCAAAAAAAAAAAAGACCACACAAATCTAGCTAAAGAACATATCTCAAGTAGAATAGATATTATGGCTATGTTTGTCTTGCCAGCTCATGTTGGTACACAAAACTTAAAGTACATTAACATGACTTTAAACTTAATGAAAATGGATCTTTTTACTAATATAATTTTTCTTTAATTTTTTTTGAAAATAAACATCATAATATTATCATAAAAATCCAACCAAAACAGAATATTAAACTTTCCACTCACCTTGAACCTAATCAGTAAACAACCTTCAAAAACTCCTACACAAAATAATTCCAATCATAATTTATACAATCAAATCTTAAACAACACAACCTTTAGACTAAAAAAAAAAATGCAAAACTCTCAAACTACTATTTTAAAACAAATATCACAATATTATCCAAAAAATCAAACAAAAAATTACATACATTTATCAGCTAGTTAATCAGGATATCTCACATTCTTTCATTAATGTCATATTGTTGGGCCATATAATTTGGAAAAACATAACCAGTACACTACAAAAACTAAATGAAAAAGTTTAGAAAATCAACCAACAAATAGAGATTAATAATTACTCAATCTTAAGTTGCAATTGAACATGAAGTCACCTCAGCTCTCTTATAAAATTAGTATAATCATCACTGTATTCAACAACTACAAGCGGATTCCTTTTATCAAAATTGTCAATGTCCAAAAAAAGCTCCTCATCTACATCTTCCATTTGATCTTCTTCTTGCAGAAGAGACAAAATTAGTGCTATTCTGAATAAAAAGATCACTAAAAGGAGGTTCCATATCATTCGATCAATCTCTTTTAGCATAGCTTTTATGTGTTGCACAAACATTGGCACATTAAAGTCATTGCTCTCATTTGGATCATCCACATCTATGATGGTGCAATCTCTAGATTCATTGGAAATTGACATTAACTAGATTGGTTTCTTAATTTTCTATTAGTATAACTAACCATTAGTCTAACATGAATGAATAATTGAGGATAATACCAAAATTTTTTCATTGCAAAAAAATGGTACCTCAGGTTTGATTTGCTACTTGTTAGCCATCTGGGCAACAAACTTAGAAAGAATTATAAGCCAAAGGATGAAGAAAAAGATATATTTTGGTAATCAAAACATACATTATAAAGCTAAAAGAAAAAGTTACTAACTTTGTCATTGGTCTATGCAAAGTATTGCAGGAATCTTATCACATACTGCATTTCTTCTAAAAAGAGAAAAAAGTGGACAAAGAATATCAAAACCGTGCCTTGAGAATAAAACTTTAATTTCTTGCTTATGAGAAAGAGAGCAATAGAAAACTATTTTCTAACAATGAAAAAAGTCTCTTTTTTGGACCATTGAGTACTAAGATAAACCCTACTTCTCGTATGCATCATTTATTCAATCTCATTCAGGAATTAGAAACCAAACCTACAATAGCTAACTTAAAAAAAATCCACTTTCTTTTTTGTTCTCAACAACCAAATAGAGAGAGGATGTAAGAAAGAACTCACTTAGATAAAGGTCTTTTGTTGACTGCACAAGGGTAAAGTAGACCTGTAACTATGTTTCGATTAATAGTGCTCAATTCTTTTTTATTCTACCCATTTGTTAGCATGAACTTCCCTTCATTGGCATACACACCCCTTGTTATTGCAAATTAGAAAAGAAAAAACATTTTTTTAGTACTTTAAATTTGAAATTTTATTTAAACATCAAAACAGAGGTTTCAAAAAATGATGTTGAATTAATCACCTTGAAAATGTGAAGGTCCAATGACTCTAGGATTGTTCTCAATGGGAAAATAAAAGCCAAGCTATACTGAAATTGAGTAAACCAAAAAGCAAAATTTTAAAAAATTTGTCAAGATATAATTATGGAATTATCACAACCTTGGACTTCACCTTGAAAATGTGATTTTATTTAATCAACTTGAAAATTGTGGAATTAATCACCTTGAAAATGTGAAGGCTGCAAAAGTCTAAAATTTCAAGATAAATTAGAAAAAAAAAGAAAAAAAAATTATGGAATTAATCACCTTGAAAATGAGCTTGCTGGAGTAATATTTGTTTTCTTTATGCAACATCCACCAAGTTGGTAACAGCTTGACAACTTTTATCTTTGCCAACGTGACTACAAAAAATTGCTAGACCCTACCCATTGTCTTGTACATAATTCACACCTCTCTTATATAATTTGTATAATCATCAATGTACTCAACAACTGCAAGCGGATTCCTTTTATCAAAATTGTCAATGTCTAGAAAAGGCTTTTCATCCACATCTTCCATTTCAACCTTTTCTTACAAAGAAGGCAGAATTAATGCTATTCTAAATAAAAAGATCAGTAAAGGAAAGTGTCCCATATCATTCAATCAATCTCTTTTAGCATAGCTTTTATGTGTTGCACAAATATTGGCACATTAAGGTTACCACTCTTATTTGAATCATCCACATCTATGATGGTGCAATCTTCAGATTCATTGGAAACTGACATTGACTGGATTGGTTTTTTAATTTCCTATTAGTATAACTAACCATTAGCCTAACATGACTAAATAATTAAGGATAATACCAAAGTTTTTTTATTGTAAAAAATGATACCTCAAGTTTAATTTGCTACTTGTTATCCATCTAGGCAACAAACTTTTTTATTAGAAAAAATTATAAGCAAAAGGATAAAGAAGAAGATATATTTTGTCAATCAAAACATACATCATAAAATTAAAAGAAAAAAGTTACTAACCAAGTCATTGTGTCACGGTCTAAAGATGAGTCATAAATCTCATATTGACTGTGTACTAGAGTTAGTCATGAAATAAAAAGGTTCACACCACCATCTCTTTGTTAGGCATATTTTGTGAGATAAAATCTTGAGGCCAAGAGAGGATCGAAGCGGATAATACCTCACAAGGGTGTGAACTATGATAGTTAGACTAATTTAAGATATCAGATGAGTCCATGCTCAGGTCTTGAAGCCACGCAAGCTTGAAGGTTGAATCTCAGCCTGTGACAAGTGATATCAGAGCCAGCTCTGAGGGTATTAATGATGTGCTTTCAAGGGCAGTAGGCTTTCATTGAAGTGGAAAAGGATGCCAAGATCCTAGAGAGAAACCATGAATTTTACATCGACTATGTATTAGAGTTGGTCATGGGATATAAGAGTTCACACCAACTTCTCTTTGTGATGAGCCTTTTATGAGATAAAATCGTGAGGTCAAGGGAGGGCCAAAATGAACAATACCTCACAAGGGTATGAATTGTGACAGTTAAATTGATCTGAGGTGTCGAATGAGTTTATGCTTAGGTTCTAGAGTAATGCGAGCCTAAAGCTTAAGTCTCAGCCTATGACAAGTGGTATCAAAGCCAACTCTAGGGTACTAAAGATGTGTCATTAAAGATGGTGGGCTCTCATTGGAGTGAAAAAAGATGTCACGGTCCTAGAGAGGAGCCATGAATCCCACATCAATTGTGTACTAGAATTGATCATAGGATAAAAAGGTTCACACCACCACTTTTTAATGAAACGCCTTTTGTTGGATAAAATTGTGAGGTCAAAGGCGAGCTGAAGTGAACAATACCTTACAAGGGTATGAATCGTGATAGTTAGATTGATTTGAGATATCGGATGAGTCCATGTCTGGGTCTTAGAGCTATGTAAGCTTGAAGATTAAGTCTCAGCCCATGACAATTACTTTATGTAGAGGTATTATAGGAATCTTATCACATACTACATTTTTCTAAAAAGAGAAAAAGGTAGCAAAGAATATCAAAACTATGCCTTGAGAATAGAACTTTAATTTCTTGTTGATGAGAAAGAAAACAATAGAAAACTATTTTCTAACAATGAAAAAAAGTTTCCTTTTTGGACCATTAAGTACCAAGCCAAACCCCACTTCTCATATACATCATTTTTTCAATCTCATTTAGGAATTAAAAACAAAATCTAAGCTAACTTAAAAAGATCTATTTTTTTTTCTATTTTTAACAACCAAACAAAGGGAGGATGTAAGAAAGAACTCACTCAAATAAAAGTTTTTGGTTGATTACACCAGGGTAAGGTGCACTTGTAACTATGTTTCGATTAATAATGCTCAATGCTTTTCGATTCTACCCATTTGCTGCCATGAACTTCTTTTTGCTGAAATGCATGCCCCATTTATTGCAAATTAGAAAAGAAAAAACATTTCTTTAGTAGTCTAAACTTTGAAATTTTCTTTAAATATCAAAAAAGAGGTTACAAAAAATAGGGTTGAATTAATCACCTTGAAAATGTCAGGGTAAGATCGTGTTGAAATTGAATACACCAAAAAGTAAAATTTTAAAAAATTTATCAAGATATAATTATGGAATTATCACAAACTTGGACTTTACCTTGAAAATTATGGAATTAATCACCTTAAAACTGTAGAGGTTGCAAAAGTCAAATTTTAAGATAAATTAAAAAAAAAATAACTATGGAATTAATCACCTTAAAATAAGCTTGCTAGAGATGTATGTGCTTTCTCTGTGTAGCATCCACCATGTTGGCAACAACTTGACAACTTTTATCTTTGCCAACATAACCACGAAAAATTGTTAAACCTTATCTTGTACAGAATTCACACCTCTCGCAAGATTGTTTTCATGCCATCGTGAAAGGGGCACAACATTTAGATTGCAAGCCTTCAACCAATAGAGTGAAGCTAAGCTAGGTGTTGTTGGCCAGAAAGAATTCATCTTAATGAATTACTAGTAATAGTGTATGTTCCGAGCAATGTAGCAATGGGTTGCACATCTTTTTGGCCTTGGTTGAGTAAAAAGCAAATGTAAAGGCTACAAAACTTGAAAATTTCTACATAAATTAGACAAAAAAAGAAAAAAAACCAAAACCTGTGAATATAAAGAACACATTGACATGCCTGAAAAGCTGTAGAAGATATTGCACTCTCATCCATAGACACAACACCTTGTAAAGGCATCATCTATCTGCTTAGGAAAAGAAAAAGTCATTTCCCCCAATTATAACATCTAAACCATTGGTTCAAATTTGCTAATACTAATAAATCACAAAATAAATATCAAATCAACCTAGTTATACACCATTGGAGAAAGTCCACCAAGCTAAGTAGCCATTGGCATCGACAAAGGTAAAGAACCAAATTGTGCTTGAGAATGCAAAAAAAAAATAAAACTTTAAATTAGCAATACATGGAGATAAGGGAATTTTTTCAGGAAAACAAAGGAAAAAATGATTAATTTTACCAATTTTCTTTATACTATGTTATTGATGCTGCAACTTTGAACATGATGATTGAGCTTGTTCGCACAACCACTACCTATTCCACTATCTCTATCAGATTTCTCCAAACCAAGTTGAAGATCAATATTTTTTTCTTTATTTACAACTAGTTACAAACTATAACTGCAAACTTTAATGAAAATAAAAAAATTAAACAATCAAAAGGGTTGAAATTTAATTACATTACCTCAATGTGCTTCAGAAAATTATTCACCAAAATAATACCTAAAATGATGACAAAGACATGATGGAAGCACCACCATTATGAAAACATAATATATATAAAAAATACCTGGTAAAAAAATCAAAACCAATTAACTGTAAAAAAATTCAAGAAAAAAAGACTAAAAAGATATATAATCAGCATTGAAGTTGACAAAAAAATCCAAAACCTACAATCTGCAGAACCATAATCCAAAAATGTCATAATTACAACCAAATTGCAAAATAGAACATCAAAAGGAACCCAAAGGAAAGAAAAAATGGGAATCTGACATGTAACACTCCAGATGGTGATAAAAAGGTAAAACATATAGTAAAGGAATAAAAGAAATGATGAAGGAATTTTTTTTAAGCTTTTCCTATTTTGAAGTTTTTCATTTACGCAAAAATTGTAAAACATCTCTTTAAAATGTTTCATAAAAATAATTTAAAAAATTTTCTTTAGACTAGGTGTCTTTGTAGTTGTTTACAACAATAGTCATAGATTGTGCCCAATCTTTTATGGTTTTTCCATGGTCATTTATAGATATTTTTGAAAAATCTAAATATGTTCATCCTTGAGCTACATTCTTTTGTTTAAAGATTTTATAAAACTAGATTATGTATAGGTTGGTAACAATTCTGGAAGATGTTCTTGTTTGTTTGATTTCATCTTTATAAATATTATTTTTAGTTTTATTATCAAACCTATTTTTATCATCAAATTTCATGGTTAGAAATTTCTTCTACTTTTCTTTTTCCCCTTATCAACTTTTTGTTGATCAAGGTCCATAAGTGTACGCTTAGTATCTATTATTCATTTACTTCTGCAAAGGATGAATATTCTATACTAAGACTTTTATTTTTTACTACTAGATTAGTAGTTAAAATTTTATCTTTTCCTTTATCTTCTTCATTTGAGCTACTTTCATCAGTAGTATCATAATTAAGCATATAATGATAATTAAACTTTTAAAAAAGTTTTATATAGTTCTTCTATCATAGTCAAATAATCAATCATTTTTTTAAGATAAATGGTTTTTTGCATTTTATATTTAAGGTATTCTATAAGATTTAAAATCTAATTTTTCTACTTTAAAAAAAATTAGGTGGTTGAGAAAATGATGGTTTATTATCATTAAGAGTAAGAATAGTATTACCATAGTATAAGGGTCCAAAGTCATTTGTTTGACTTTTATCAACTTCTAACAATTCTAGTTTTTGATTAATATTTACTAATAATTGTTTATAATCTTAGTTACTAGTCACTTATCCTAAATTATCTATTTTTTATTCTAATATGTCAACTTTATTAAATAATTTTTTTTAAAAAAGTAGTAGATAAATCTACTAATCCATTAATACTATGGTTGATTGCCAGTATATGATTTTCTAATTGGAGATCCACATGTAAACTATGATTATAAGGTTTTTCTAAACAAATATAATTTTTAATATTTTGCTCCATGTTCTTATATCTAAAATCAACTATATACCTTTTAAAGATCTCTAAAGCTAAATGTAAAGGCCACAACAAAGCCATAACACTAACATAGAAATAGTAAACAAATATATAGGTTTTAGAACATAAAGATTAAAACTAAAAGCTGCAACAGTAAAAAAATACTTACAATAATAGATGGGATCTAGATATCTCAAATAGAAAGTTTATATATATATATATATATCTTAATACCAATTTGTACAATCTATGATATACAAGATTCTTTACCAACTTTTTTATAGGGTTAATACCAATTACAGATGAGAGACAATTTACAGGTGAGAAAAGTGAGAGAAAGATGTATAGGAGATAGAGATAGAGCAAAGGAAAAAGAAAAATGGTGAAGGAAGTTTCTCCCTTTCCATTTTATCCCATCGGCCTTTATAATACAAATGTTCTCCTTCATTAATTAGAGTATGTAACAAATTATTAATACATATAGAGTAGGGAACTAATTGTCAGTACCTATTTTTGATCATAATGAAAGCAACTTTTGACTTTTACAAAAGATGACAATAATTTATACTATAATAAATATATCTATCTTTTTAGTAGTAATTGATGACTTGTTGTTTTCTTTGTTCATCTTGTTGATACTGATTTTGCAAGCTATCTTATCCTTCTTGGATATTATCAAGATTTATTAATTCTTCATCATTCGAGTTGAATGATAGTCTTGGTTTTGTTCCAGATGTTTCATCTTTCTTGGTATTAGAATAATAAATATTGATGATGGTCTATGTCTTTCATTTTTTATAAATGTTCCAAAAGATTCACTGCTTATGGTTCAATTAGTGGCAGTCTTTTTTTCATTATAGGATCTTTGAATAAAGATTCTATGGCCATTTGTTGAAGCAGAGATCTGAGGATATTGAGATTTTATTATTTCATAACAAGGTTTTTGCTTTGTCCATCATAAATATTCCTATTTGGAATTGATATTGATTAAGAGATGAGAACTTCCTTAAAGATTGATTAAGCTGTTTAAAATTCTCATTGATTTTTTAAATTTTCCATATTTGATAGGGTCAGATAAATTTTTTTCTTTCATAAATCCCAAGTAGGCTGGTAATACTAAAATGAATATAGCAAAAATATTGATAATTTTTTATAAAATCAATAAATTTTGATTTAATAAAAGTAGGAAATTGTTTTATCAAATGAAAAGAAAATTTTTGTACAACTATTTGGCTTACTAATCCAATTTCGATACTTGTTATATCGAATGGTTCATGATCAAGTCTAAATTTTATTTTTGAAAATGATTCTTTTATTCAAGTATTTTCAAGATATATCATAGAATTGTCTTTTTGAAAATTAAAATATGCAAATTTTTCTTGTAATAATTTTTCTATTTCAAGAAGAATAGTACTATTTACATTTTGAAATATCTCTTTAGGTAAGAGAATTGTAGCTTTTTCAAACATTAAAATTTTCTTTAATTTTAATTTTTTAAAGGAAATTTTTGTTTTTCAAAGAATTCACAAAGTTCTAAAAGATTGTTTATCTCTTTAAGAGAGTATTGATTTTCATCAATAGCAAAAAAGTCTAGATCTTGCTCTTTTAGTAAGTTACTTATACACATTATTTTGAATACAAGTTCTTGAAATTGAGCTTATTGTTCCGTTCTATTAGCTGAAACTTATGCTAATTTTGTCATGTTTCTTCTAAAATTAGTTTTGCTTTCAAATATATGGGCTTTTCATACATTATTAAGTAGATTATATAATTCAGAGGGTAAGCCTAGATTATAAAAAAATTTTATTTCTAGAAGAGGTTGCCTTAGCTTAAGAAATTCCACAGTTCTTTTAAGAGCTTCAGAATATGAAATAGGTGTTCATTGGTTTGGATCCTTTGAAAATTGAGAAATCTTAGGAACTTGAATAGGTTTAATTACTGATTGTAATGAAGGTTGTGAAAAAGAAAAATATGTTTGAAGAGAATAAAAATATCCTGGATTAGGATAAAGGATTGGTGGTATAAAAGGAGTAGGATATGATAATCTTGGATTAGGATTTTGAGAAGAAATCTTTTGTTTAGATTGCTTCTTATGAATGGTGATCCATTATTTTTGTTGCTGAAGAGGTTTTTTGCCTCTATCCATCGGTTTACTCAAAAAATAAGCAAAAACATTATTAGATCCTTTAATAAATCCAATAGAGAAATTATATTGGCATAAAAAATTATATCATCTAATTCTTTTAGGATTAGTTTTTGATTTCTTATTTTTTAATAAGTTTTTAACAGCTTGATTATCTGTTCTAATAATAAAATTTCAAGTGCTAAATAAATATAAAATCTTGTTACTGTATTTTTTATTGCTAGTAACTTTTTGTCGAAAAAATATATTTTATCTCATTAGGTTTAAATTTTTTTGAATTTTAACTACAAATTAATTCTTGATTATGTACCTTTGATTTAAGTACACATCCTCAATGTTGGTTTGAAACATCTGTTTCAAGAATGAGTAATTCTCTTGGTTCAAGAAAATATACTTTAAGTATAAATTTAATATATGATTTTATTTGTTTAATAATATCATAATTGTCTTTTGTCCAAGAAAAACTTATATCTTTTTTTAGTTTTTCTTGTAAAACTTTCTCTTTTTTAGAGATATTTTTAATGAATTGTCTTCCATAATTAAAAAGACCTAGAAAATTTTAAAGTTATTTTTCATCTTCCAATTATTTTGGAAATTCTTTGATTTTTACTATAATATGATCTTGTAAGGTAAGACCATCTGAAGATAAATTTAATCGTAGGAATTCTATATTAGTTTTTTCAAGCTCTATCTATTTAGGACTTAACATTATACCATATTTTATAAATTTTGAGCTATAGGATTTAGGTATTTTCTATGCTCATTTAATGTTTTAAAAAATATAAGTATATCATTAATATGTTCCACAAAAAATCTTTATATTTCTAAAAAATGGTGTCCATCCATCTTTGAAAATTTGTGGAACATTACAAAGTCCAAAGGGCATGACTCTCCACTAATAATGGCCTTTTAGTGCACTAAAATCTGTAAATGATTTTGATTATTCGATTAGCATTATTTGCCAAAACCCTAATTTACAATCAAATTTACTAAAATATTTAGCATTTTTTGTTAAGTTTAGTAACAGATCTTTTCTAGGAATAAAATATTCATCAAATATTAAATTTTGATTAAGTCTTTTATAGTTGATTACCATTTTGGCTTTTCCTCTTTTTTGTTCAACATGATTTCTTACCATAAATGCTGGACTTGAAAGTGGATTAGTAGTGGGTTCTGTAAGTCTTTTTTGTAAAAGTTCATTAATTTGTATATTAAATTCATCTATATCTTATTTAGTATAGATCATTGGTTTTACCCTAATTTTTTTTGTTGAATCAAGAGTTTTTAAACTATAAAAACAATGACTTCTAGGCAATAATTTTAATGGTTCCTCACTAAAATTTTCTTTTAAAATTTTATATAATCAATGTATTTCACTAATTAATTTAATTTTCATTTTCTTGGTTTCAAGTCAAAAATCAGAATCGTATATATATTTATGATTTTTTACTAAAGGTATTTTTATAGATTCTTTATCTATAGTAAAAACAATATTATTGTTATTTAAATAGAAAGTTAAATAATTGTATATGAAATTATGACTTCTTTATTTGTTCATAAGACTCTCCAGTTTATGGCCGCTTCTTTATGGTACCAGTTGTTGCTTCATTGAATTTGCTTCATTAATAGGCTCACGATTCGACTTTGATCGTTATGGGCTGGTCCCAAGATCGAGTCCTAGACAAGCGGACCTAATTTTAACAGCTGGAACAGTAACAATGAAAATGGCTCCCTCTTTAGTGAGATTATATGAACAAATGCCCGAACCTAAATATGTTATTGCTATGGGCGCGTGTACAATTACAGGAGGGATGTTCAGTACTGATTCTTATAGTACTGTTCGGGGAGTCGATAAGCTAATTCCTGTGGATGTCTATTTGCCGGGCTGTCCCCCTAAACCCGAGGCAGTTATAGATGCTATAACAAAACTTCGTAAGAAAATATCTCGCGAAATCTATGAAGATCGAATTAGATCTCAACAGGGGGATCGGTGTTTTACTACCAAATAAAGAAATCTATTCATCGAGCAAAAGGAGAGAGAGGGATTCGAACCCTCGACAGTTCTTTGTTTCGAACTATACCGGTTTTCAAGACCGGAGCTATCAACCACTCAGCCATCTCTCCGAAAGCTAATTTCTATTTTATTTTTATTCCACCGAATCGAACATGGCCATATGAGTTGATACCATCACTATGTATAGAAAGATATCGTGTGTGAACCTATAGGTCGATCTATTTATCTGTATATATAGATATATGAAATGCATGATCTAGCATGTCTATTTGTGAACGTGAAATAAAAAAATCACCCTCGACCCCATGTCCGAATAAAAGCGGTAAAGGGTTGGAAATAAGTCATATAGAATTAATCGATTCATGGTAAAATCCCTCTATTCTACCCCGCATTTTATTAATTTTTTTTGTCGATATGATAGAGGGATCAAATGGTATAGTTCTTTTGTTGGTAGCTTGGAGGATTAGAAACATGACTATTGCTTTCCAATTGGCTGTTTTTGCATTAATTGCTACTTCGTCAATCTTACTGATTAGTGTACCTGTTGTATTTGCTTCTCCTGATGGTTGGTTGAGTAACAAAAATATTGTATTTTCCGGTACATCTTTATGGATTGGATTAGTTTTTCTAGTGGGTATCCTTAATTCTCTTATTTCTTGAATCTATCCATTCTGGATCCAAAAATGACCCCTCCCACGAATTTTTCAGATTTTGAGACACATTCAAATTCAAAATTCAATAAAATAATATAGAAGTATAAGTTGCCAAAATAAAAAAAAAAAAAAAAATTAGAGGGGGGGGTCAGTCAAACTTCTGTAATCTGTAACTTGAATGAAATAAATAGAATTTGAATGATAAATGAAAAGAAAATGATAAAATAGAAATCATAAAAAAAAAAAATGAAATTATAAATTATTAAATATTCAATTAATTAAATTAATAAATTATTATTATTATACTTAAATTAAATACTTAAATTAAATATAAATTCTTAAATTAAATACTTAAATTAAATATAAATTATTATACTTATTTATTAAATATCTTATTTATTTTTATTAAATATAAATAATAATAATATTTATTAATTTTATAAATAATAATATTTTATATAAATAATAATATTTTAAAAATGAATAATTTAATAATTTAGATATAATTATATATATATATATATGAATACTAAATATATGAATACTAAATATATAAATACTAAATATATAAATACTAATATATAATAATAGATATAATAATAAAATATAATATTAAAATAAATAAAATATAACAAATAAAATAAATAAAATATAACAAAATAAATAAATTTTAAATTTTAAAATATAATAATATAAAAATATAAATGAATATTAATAACATTAATAACAAATAATATAAATTAATATAACTTAATAATAATTGATAATAATTGATAATAACTTGTAATTTGATTAATTGATAATCATTTGAATTGTTATATAATTTAGATTGTTAATTGGTTTAGTAGTGGAATTTGATAAAATCGCCCTGAACTGAAGAAAGTATCTGTCCTAGCTCTGACCAAATATTCTTTCGTATCAAGAATCAAGAACGAAAATGCGGATATAGTCGAATGGTAAAATTTCTCTTTGCCAAGGAGAAGACGCGGGTTCGATTCCCGCTATCCGCCCAGGGCAATGTATCTAAGATAAGAGGATAAAAGATTCGTTATAGTTGACTATAAATAGTTGACTGTAATTGTAATTGTAATATAATACACCCCCTAAAAGAAAAAATTACTAGTTAATAGAGTCAAGTCTAATTTTTTTTGTCAAAAAAATGTTGCGGGAACGGGATTTGAACCCATGACCTCAAGGTTATGAGCCTTGCGAGCTACCAAACTGCTCTATCCCGCGATGAAAAGAAACCAAACTAATGGACAAACAAAGATTGAATGCGCCCCTCTTCCATATATGTACAAATATAATAGCCTATTTATACATTATACAGAATGGTAAAG